>JAKDEW010000360.1:0-319993 GCA_021963965.1 Artemisiospiza belli | reverse complement strand
TGCCTTCAGGAAGGGAAAAAGGATGTTGCGAATCTCCAAAGGAAAGGCTTACAAACACTCTGGAAAGGAGAGATAGGTTCAAATGAAATGAATTAAAAAATCAGAGAATCGGTAATTTTTAGTTTCCTTCAAAAAATAGGCTGTGAGGAAATCAGCTGCATTGCAAAGGACCAAAAGGTGCCAAAACTAAGCTCACAGATGTTCGCAAAAGCAGGGGAAAAAGTCAAGGAGGAAGACACAACTTAGGGGGCAAGATATGAGGGACATGGCATGAATACTTAAAATAATAAAAAAAAAAAAAAGAAAAAATCTTTCCCAAAGTCAAAGCCATCAAAATGCAGGCAGGCCATACGCCACCAAGGGCAGGCACATGCAGCAAAGCTTGCCAACATTGATCCCCACTGAAGGCCAAAACAGAAAAGAAGGACCTACAAACACACTGGAAAGGAGTCAACATCAAAGGAATTGCAATTGGAGGAGAAAAAAAGAAAATTTGGGGAAATTTAGTGACTCTAAGAAAATGGCCTGGGTTTATATCAGGTGCATTGCAAAACGACCAAAAGGTGCCAAAACTAAGCTCACAGATGTATGCAAAAGCAGAGGAAAAAGTGAAGGAGGAAGACACAACTTAGGGGGCAAGATATGAGGGACAAGGCATGAACACTTAAAACAAAAAAAAAAAAAAAAAGGAAAAAATCTTTCCCAAAGTCAAAGCCATCAAAATGCAGGCACGCCATATGCCAGCAAGTGCAGGCACATGCAGCAAAACTTGCCAAAATTGATCCCCACTGAAGGCCAAAACAGAAAGAAGGACTTACAAACACGCTGGAATGGAGACCACCATGAATGGAATTGCAATTGGAGGAGAAAAAAACAAAATTTGGGTAATTTAATGACTCTTAGAAAATGGCCTGGGTTTATATCAGGTGCAGTGCAAGGACCAAATTGTGCCAAAACTAATCTCACAGATGTTGCGAAAGCAGGGGAAAAAGTCAAGGAGGAAGACACAACTTAAGGGGCAAGATATGAGGGACATGGCATGAATATTTAAAATAATAAAAAAAAAAAAGAAAAAATCTTTCCCAAAGTCAAAGCCATCAAAATGCAGGCAGGCCATACGCCACCAAGGGTACGCACATGCAGCAAAGCTTGCCAAAATTGATCCCCACTGAAGGCCAAAACAGAAAAAAAGGACCTACAAACACGCTGGAAAGGAGTCAACATCAAAGGAATTGCAATTGGAGGAGAAAAAGAGAAAAATTTGGGAAATTTAGTGACTCTTAGAAAGTGGCCTGGGGTTTTATCAGGTGCAGTGCAAAGGACCAAAAGGTGCCAAAACTAAGCTCACAGATGTTTGCAAAAGCATGGGAAAAAGTCAAGGAGGAAGACACAACTTAGGGGGCAAGATATGAGGGACATGGCATGAACACTTAAGAAAACAACCAAAAAAAGAAAAAAATCTTTCCCAAAGTCAAAGCCATCAAAAGGCATGGCCTGCCATCAAGTGCAGGGACATGCACCAAAGATTCCTCTATTGGTCCCCATTGAAATCGTAGGATTCCTTTTCCCTTCCCAAAAGGAAATTTCAAAAGGAATCTTGCGGATCCCAAAAAGAAAGGCTTACAAACACTCTGGAAAAGGAGATAGGTTCAAATGAAATGCAATTGAAAAAAGCAGAAAATCGGGACATATCGTCTCTTCAAAAAATAGGCTGTGAGGAAATCAGCTGCATTGCAAAGGACCAAAAGGTGCCAAAACTAAGCTCACAGATGTTGCAAAAGCAGGGGAAAAAGTCAAGGAGGAAGACACAACTTAGGGGGCAAGATATGAGGGACATGGCATGAATACTTAAAATATTAAAAAAAAGAAAAAGAAAAAATCTTTCCCAAAGTCAAAGCCATAAAAATGCAGGCAGGCCATACGCCACCAAGGGCAGGCACATGCAGCAATGCTTGCCAAAATTGATCCCCACTGAAGGCCAAAACAGGAAAGAAGGACCTACAAACACGCTGGAAAGGTGTCAACATCAAAGGAATTGCAATTGGAGGAGAAAAAAAAAAATTTGGGAAATTTAATGACTCTAAGAAAATGGCCTGGGTTTATATCAGGTGCAGTGCAAAGGACCAAAAAGGTGCCAAAACTAAGCTCACAGATGTTGCAAAAGCAGGGGAAAAAGTCAAGGAGGAAGACACAACTTAGGGGGCAAGATATGAGGGACATGGCATGAATACTTAAAACAATAAAAAAAAAAAAAAGAAAAAATCTTTCCCAAAGTCAAAGCCATAAAAATGCAGGCAGGCCATACGCCACCAAGGGCAGGCACATGCAGCAAAGCTTGCCAAAATTGATCACCAATGAAGGCCAAAACAGAAAAGAAGGACTTACAAACACGCTGGAATGGAGACAACATGAAAGGAATTAAATTTTTATGAGAAAAAAAGAAAATTTCGGTAAGTTAGTGACTTTAAGAAAATGGCCTGGGTTTATATCAGGTGCAGTGCAAAGGACCAAATTGTGCCAAAACTAATCTCACAGATGTTGCGAAAGCAGGGGAAAAAGTCAAGGAGGAAGACACAACTTAAGGGGCAAGATATGAGGGACATGGCATGAATATTTTAAAATAATAAAAAAAAAAAAAAGAAAAAATCTTTCCCAAAGTCAAAGCCATCAAAATGCAGGCAGGCCATACGCCACCAAGGGTACGCACATGCAGCAAAGCTTGCCAAAATTGATCCCCACTGAAGGCCAAAACAGAAAAAAAGGACCTACAAACACGCTGGAAAGGAGTCAACATCAAAGGAATTGCAATTGGAGGAGAAAAAGAGAAAATTTGGGAAATTTAGTGACTCTTAGAAAGTGGCCTGGGGTTTTATCAGGTGCAGTGCAAAGGACCAAAAGGTGCCAAAACTAAGCTCACAGATGTTGCAAAAGCATGGGAAAAAGTCAAGGAGGAAGACAACAACTTAGGGGGCAAGATATGAGGGACATGGCATGAACACTTAAGAAAACAACCAAAAAAAGAAAAAAATCTTTCCCAAAGTCAAAGCCATCAAAAGGCATGGCCTGCCATCAAGTGCAGGGACATGCACCAAAGATTCCTCTATTGGTCCCCATTGAAATCGTAGGATTCCTTTTCCCTTCCCAAAAGGAAATTTCAAAAGGAATCTTGCGGATCCCAAAAGAAAGGCTTACAAACACTCTGGAAAGGAGATAGGTTCAAATGAAATGCAATTGAAAAAAGCAGAAAATCGGGACATATCGTCTCTTCAAAAAATAGGCTGTGAGGAAATCAGCTGCATTGCAAAGGACCAAAAGGTGCCAAAACTAAGCTCACAGATGTTGCAAAAGCAGGGGAAAAAGTCAAGGAGGAAGACACAACTTAGGGGGCAAGATATGAGGGACATGGCATGAATACTTAAAATATTAAAAAAAAGAAAAAGAAAAAATCTTTCCCAAAGTCAAAGCCATAAAAATGCAGGCAGGCCATACGCCACCAAGGGCAGGCACATGCAGCAATGCTTGCCAAAATTGATCCCCACTGAAGGCCAAAACAGGAAAGAAGGACCTACAAACACGCTGGAAAGGTGTCAACATCAAAGGAATTGCAATTGGAGGAGAAAAAAAAAAATTTGGGAAATTTAATGACTCTAAGAAAATGGCCTGGGTTTATATCAGGTGCAGTGCAAAGGACCAAAAGGTGCCAAAACTAAGCTCACAGATGTTGCAAAAGCAGGGGAAAAAGTCAAGGAGGAAGACACAACTTAGGGGGCAAGATATGAGGGACATGGCATGAATACTTAAAACAATAAAAAAAAAAAAAAAGAAAAAATCTTTCCCAAAGTCAAAGCCATAAAAATGCAGGCAGGCCATACGCCACCAAGGGCAGGCACATGCAGCAAAGCTTGCCAAAATTGATCACCAATGAAGGCCAAAACAGAAAAGAAGGACTTACAAACACGCTGGAATGGAGACAACATGAAAGGAATTAAATTTTTATGAGAAAAAAAGAAAATTTGGGTAAGTTAGTGACTTTAAGAAAATGGCCTGGGTTTATATCAGGTGCAGTGCAAAGGACCAAATTGTGCCAAAACTAATCTCACAGATGTTGCGAAAGCAGGGGAAAAAGTCAAGGAGGAAGACACAACTTAAGGGGCAAGATATGAGGGACATGGCATGAATATTTAAAATAATAAAAAAAAAAAAAAGAAAAAATCTTTCCCAAAGTCAAAGCCATCAAAATGCAGGCAGGCCATACGCCACCAAGGGCAGGCACATGCAGCAAAGCTTGCCAAAATTGATCCCCACTGAAGGCCAAAACAGAAAAAAAGGACCTACAAACACGCTGGAAAGGAGTCAACATCAAAGGAATTGCAATTGGAGGAGAAAAAGAGAAAATTTGGGAAATTTAGTGACTCTTAGAAAGTGGCCTGGGGTTTTATCAGGTGCAGTGCAAAGGACCAAAAGGTGCCAAAACTAAGCTCACAGATGTTGCAAAAGCATGGGAAAAAGTCAAGGAGGAAGACACAACTTAGGGGGCAAGATATGAGGGACATGGCATGAACACTTCAGAAAACAACCAAAAAAAGAAAAAAATCTTTCCCAAAGTCAAAGCCATCAAAAGGCATGGCCTGCCATCAAGTGCAGGGACATGCACCAAAGATTCCTCTATTGGTCCCCATTGAAATCGTAGGATTCCTTTTCCCTTCCCAAAAGGAAATTTCAAAAGGAATCTTGCGGATCCCAAAAGAAAGGCTTACAAACACTCTGGAAAGGAGATAGGTTCAAATGAAATGCAATTGAAAAAAGCAGAAAATCGGGACATATCGTCTCTTCAAAAAATAGGCTGTGAGGAAATCAGCTGCATTGCAAAGGACCAAAAGGTGCCAAAACTAAGCTCACAGATGTTGGAAAAGCAGGGGAAAAAGTCAAGGAGGAAGACACAACTTAGGGGGCAAGATATGAGGGACATGGCATGAACACTTAAAACAAAAAAAAAAAAAAAAGGAAAAAATCTTTCCCAAAGTCAAAGCCATCAAAATGCAGGCACGCCATATGCCAGCAAGTGCAGGCACATGCCGCAAAGCTTGCCAAAATTGATCCCCACTGAAGGCCAAAACAGAAAGAAGGACTTACAAACACGCTGGAATGGAGACACCATGAAAGGAATTGCAATTGGAGGAGAAAAAAACAAAATTTGGGAAATTTAATGACTCTTAGAAAGTGGCCTGGGTTTTTAGCAGGTGCAGTGCAAAGGACCAAAAGGTGCCAAAACTAAGCTCACAGATGTTGCAAAAGCAGGGGAAAATGTGAAGGAGGAAGACACAACTTAGGGAGCAAGATATGAGGGACATGGCATGAATACTTAAAACAAAGAAAAAAAAAAAGGAAAAATCTTTCCCCAAAGGCAAAGCCATCAAAATGCAGGCAGGCCATACGCCACCAAGGGCAGGCACATGCAGCAAAGCTTGCCAAAATTGATCCCCACTGAAGGCCAAAACAGAAAAGAAGGACCTACAAACACGCTGGAAAGGAGTCAACATCAAAGGAATTGCAATTGGAGGAGAAAAAAATAAAATTTGGGAAATTTAGTGACTCTTAG
Source organism: Artemisiospiza belli (assembly GCA_021963965.1). Classification (NCBI taxonomy): domain Eukaryota; kingdom Metazoa; phylum Chordata; class Aves; order Passeriformes; family Passerellidae; genus Artemisiospiza; species Artemisiospiza belli. The sequence continues at coordinate 314,394 of JAKDEW010000360.1, read as the reverse complement.
AAAGTGGCCTGGGGTTTTATCAGGTGCAGTGCAAAGGACCACAATGTGCCAAAACTAAGCTCACAGATGTTGCAAAAGCAGGGGAAAAAGTCAAGGAGGAAGACACAACTTAGGGGGCAAGATATGAGGGACATGGCATGAACACTTCAGAAAACAACCAAAAAAAGAAAAAAATCTTTCCCAAAGTCAAAGCCATCAAAAGGCATGGCCTGCCATCAAGTGCAGGGACATGCACCAAAGATTCCTCTATTGGTCCCCATTGAAATCGCAAGATTCCTTTTCCCTTCCCGAAAGGAAATGACATTTCCTTTCGGGAAGGGAAAAGGAATCTTGCGAATCCCAAAAGAAAGGCTTACAAACACTCTGGGAAGGAGATAGGTTCAAATGAAATGCAATTGAAAAAAGCAGAAAATCGGGAATTTTAGTCTCTTAGAAAAATAGGCTGTGAGGAAATCAGCTGCATTGCAAAGGACGAAAAGGTGCCAAAACTAAGCTCACAGATGTTGCAAAAGCAGGGGAAAAAGTGAAGGGGGAAGACACAACTTAGGGAGCAAGATATGAGGGACATGGTATGAATATTTAAAATATTAAAAAAAAAAAAAGAAAAAATCTTTCCCAAAGTCAAAGCCATCAAAATGCAGGCAGGCCATACGCCACCAAGGGCAGGCACATGCAGCAAAGCCTGCCAAAATGATCCCTACTGAAGGCCAAAACAGAAAAGTAGGACCTACAAACACGCTGGAAAGGTGTCAACATCAAAGGAATTGCAATTGGAGGAGAAAAAAAAAAATTTGGGAAATTTAATGACTCTAAGAAAATGGCCTGGGTTTATATCAGGTGCATTGCAAAGGACCAAAAGATGCCAAAACTAAGCTCACAGATGTTGGAAAAGCAGAGGAAAAAGTGAAGGAGGAAGACACAACTTAGGGGGCAAGATATGAGGGACATGGCATGAATACTTAAAACAAAAAAAAAAAAAAAATAGAAAAAATCTTTCCCAAAGTCAAAGCCATCAAAATGCAGGCACGCCATACGCAAGCAAGTGCAGGCACATGCAGCAAAGCTTGACAAAATTGATCCCCACTGAAGGCCAAAACAGAAAATAGGAGTTACGAACACGCTGGAATGGAGACACCATCAAAGGAATTGCAATTGTAGGAGAAAAAAAGAAAATTTGGGAAATTTAGTGACTCTAAGAAAATGGACTGGGGTTTTCTCAGGTGCATTGCAAAGGTCCAAAAGGTGAAAAAACTAAGCTCACAAATGTTGCAAAAGCAGGGGAAAAAGTCAAGGAGGAAGACACAACTTAGGGGGCAAGATATGAGGGACATGGCATTATTAATTAAAATAATTAAAAAAAAAAAAAAAAAAATCTTTCCCAAAGTCAAAGCCATCAAAATGCAGGCAGGCTATATGCCAGCAAGTGCAGGCACATGCAGCAAAGCTTGCCAAAATTGATCCCCACTGAAGGCCAAAACAGCAAAGAAGGACCTACAAACACGCTGGAAAGGAGTCAACATCAAAGGAATTGCAATTTGAGGAGAAAAAAAAAAATTGGGAAATTTAGTGACTCTAAGAAAATGGCCTGGGTTTATATCAGGTGCAGTGCAAAGGACCAAAGATACCAAAACTAAGCTCACAGATGTTGCAAAAGCAGGGGAAAAAGTCAAGGAGGAAGACACAACTTAGGGGGCAAGATATGAGGGACATGGCATGAATACTTTAACCAAAAAAAACAAAAAAGAAAAAATCTTTCCAAAGTCAAAGCCATCAAAATGCAGGCAGGCCATACGCCACCAAGGGCAGGCACATGCAGCAATGCTTGCCAAAATTGATCCCCACTGAAGGCCAAAACAGAAAAGAAGGACTTACAAAAACGCTGGAAAGGAGTCAACATCAAAGGAATTGCAATTGGAGGAGAAAAAAAGAAAATTTTGGAAATTAAGTGACTCTAAGAAAATGGCCTGGGTTTATATCAGGTGCAGTGCAAAGGACCAAAAGGTGCCAAAACTAAGCTCACAGATGTTGCAAAAGCAGGGGAAAAAGTCAAGGAGGAAGACACAACTTAGGGGGCAAGATATGAGGGACATGGCATGAATACTTAAAACAATAAAAAAAAAAAAAAAGAAAAAATCTTTCACAAAGTCAAAGCCATCAAAATGCAGGCAGGCCATACGCCACCAAGGGCAGGCACATGCAGCAAAGCTTGCCAAAATTGATCACCAATGAAGGCCAAAACAGAAAAGAAGGACTTACAAACACGCTGGAATGGAGACAACATGAAAGGAATTAAATTTTTATGAGAAAAAAAGAAAATTTGGGTAAGTTAGTGACTTTAAGAAAATGGCCTGGGTTTATATCAGGTGCAGTGCAAAGGACCAAATTGTGCCAAAACTAATCTCACAGATGTTGCGAAAGCAGGGGAAAAAGTCAAGGAGGAAGACACAACTTAAGGGGCAAGATATGAGGGACATGGCATGAATATTTAAAATAATAAAAAAAAAAAAAAGAAAAAATCTTTCCCAAAGTCAAAGCCATCAAAATGCAGGCAGGCCATACGCCACCAAGGGTACGCACATGCAGCAAAGCTTGCCAAAATTGATCCCCACTGAAGGCCAAAACAGAAAAAAAGGACCTACAAACACGCTGGAAAGGAGTCAACATCAAAGGAATTGCAATTGGAGGAGAAAAAGAGAAAATTTGGGAAATTTAGTGACTCTTAGAAAGTGGCCTGGGGTTTTTATCAGGTGCAGTGCAAAGGATCAAATGGTGCCAAAACTAAGCTCACAGATGTTGCAAAAGCCTGGGAAAAAGTCAAGGAGGAAGACACAACTTAGGGGGCAAGATATGAGGGACATGGCATGAACACTTCAGAAAACAACCAAAAAAAGAAAAAAATCTTTCCCAAAGTCAAAGCCATCAAAAGGCATGGCCTGCCATCAAGTGCAGGGACATGCACCAAAGATTCCTCTATTGGTCCCCATTGAAATCGTAGGATTCCTTTTCCCTTCCCAAAAGGAAATTTCAAAAGGAATCTTGCGGATCCCAAAAGAAAGGCTTACAAACACTCTGGAAAGGAGATAGGTTCAAATGAAATGCAATTGAAAAAAGCAGAAAATCGGGACATATCGTCTCTTCAAAAAATAGGCTGTGAGGAAATCAGCTGCATTGCAAAGGACCAAAAGGTGCCAAAACTAAGCTCACAGATGTTGCAAAAGCAGGGGAAAAAGTCAAGGAGGAAGACACAACTTAGGGGGCAAGATATGAGGGACATGGCATTATTATTTAAAATAATTAAAAAAAAAAAAAAAAAAATCTTTCCCAAAGTCAAAGCCATCAAAATGCAGGCAGGCCATACGCCACCAAGGGCAGGCACATGCAGCAAAGCTTGCCAACATTGATCCCCACTGAAGGCCAAAACAGAAAAGAAGGACCTACAAACACACTGGAAACGAGTCAACATCAAAGGAATTGCAATTGGAGGAGAAAAAAAGAAAATTTGGGAAATTTAGTGACTCTAAGAAAATGGCCTGGGTTTATATCAGGTGCATTGCAAACGACCAAAAGGTGCCAAAACTAAGCTCACAGATGTTGCAAAAGCAGAGGAAAAAGTGAAGGAGGAAGACACAACTTAGGGGGCAAGATATGAGGGACAAGGCATGAACACTTAAAACAAAAAAAAAAAAAAAAGGAAAAAATCTTTCCCAAAGTCAAAGCCATCAAAATGCAGGCACGCCATATGCCAGCAAGTGCAGGCACATGCAGCAAAGCTTGCCAAAATTGATCCCCACTGAAGGCCAAAACAGAAAGAAGGACTTACAAACACGCTGGAATGGAGACACCATGAAAGGAATTGCAATTGGAGGAGAAAAAAACAAAATTTGGGAAATTTAATGACTCTTAGAAAGTGGCCTGGGTTTTTAGCAGGTGCAGTGCAAAGGACCAAAAGGTGCCAAAACTAAGCTCACAGATGTTGCAAAAGCAGGGGAAAATGTGAAGGAGGAAGACACAACTTAGGGAGCAAGATATGAGGGACATGGCATGAATACTTAAAACAAAGAAAAAAAAAAAGGAAAAATCTTTCTCCAAAGGCAAAGCCATCAAAATGCAGGCAGGCCATACGCCACCAAGGGCAGGCACATGCAGCAAAGCTTGCCAAAATTGATCCCCACTGAAGGCCAAAACAGAAAAGAATGACCTACAAACACGCTGGAAAGGAGTCAACATCAAAGGAATTGCAATTGGAGGAGAAAAAAATAAAATTTGGGAAATTTAGTGACTCTTAGAAAGTGGCCTGGGGTTTTATCAGGTGCAGTGCAAAGGACCACAATGTGCCAAAACTAAGCTCACAGATGTTGCAAAAGCAGGGGAAAAAGTCAAGGAGGAAGACACAACTTAGGGGGCAAGATATGAGGGACATGGCATGAATACTTTAACCAAAAAAAACAAAAAAGAAAAAATCTTTCCAAAGTCAAAGCCATCAAAATGCAGGCAGGCCATACGCCACCAAGGGCAGGCACATGCAGCAATGCTTGCCAAAATTGATCCCCACTGAAGGCCAAAACAGAAAAGAAGGACTTACAAAAACGCTGGAAAGGAGTCAACATCAAAGGAATTGCAATTGGAGGAGAAAAAAAGAAAATTTTGGAAATTAAGTGACTCTAAGAAAATGGCCTGGGTTTATATCAGGTGCAGTGCAAAGGACCAAAAGGTGCCAAAACTAAGCTCACAGATGTTGCAAAAGCAGGGGAAAAAGTCAAGGAGGAAGACACAACTTAGGGGGCAAGATATGAGGGACATGGCATGAATACTTAAAACAATAAAAAAAAAAAAAAAGAAAAAATCTTTCACAAAGTCAAAGCCATCAAAATGCAGGCAGGCCATACGCCACCAAGGGCAGGCACATGCAGCAAAGCTTGCCAAAATTGATCACCAATGAAGGCCAAAACAGAAAAGAAGGACTTACAAACACGCTGGAATGGAGACAACATGAAAGGAATTAAATTTTTATGAGAAAAAAAGAAAATTTGGGTAAGTTAGTGACTTTAAGAAAATGGCCTGGGTTTATATCAGGTGCAGTGCAAAGGACCAAATTGTGCCAAAACTAATCTCACAGATGTTGCGAAAGCAGGGGAAAAAGTCAAGGAGGAAGACACAACTTAAGGGGCAAGATATGAGGGACATGGCATGAATATTTAAAATAATAAAAAAAAAAAAAAGAAAAAATCTTTCCCAAAGTCAAAGCCATCAAAATGCAGGCAGGCCATACGCCACCAAGGGTACGCACATGCAGCAAAGCTTGCCAAAATTGATCCCCACTGAAGGCCAAAACAGAAAAAAAGGACCTACAAACACGCTGGAAAGGAGTCAACATCAAAGGAATTGCAATTGGAGGAGAAAAAGAGAAAATTTGGGAAATTTAGTGACTCTTAGAAAGTGGCCTGGGGTTTTATCAGGTGCAGTGCAAAGGATCAAATGGTGCCAAAACTAAGCTCACAGATGTTGCAAAAGCCTGGGAAAAAGTCAAGGAGGAAGACACAACTTAGGGGGCAAGATATGAGGGACATGGCATGAACACTTCAGAAAACAACCAAAAAAAGAAAAAAATCTTTCCCAAAGTCAAAGCCATCAAAAGGCATGGCCTGCCATCAAGTGCAGGGACATGCACCAAAGATTCCTCTATTGGTCCCCATTGAAATCGTAGGATTCCTTTTCCCTTCCCAAAAGGAAATTTCAAAAGGAATCTTGCGGATCCCAAAAGAAAGGCTTACAAACACTCTGGAAAGGAGATAGGTTCAAATGAAATGCAATTGAAAAAAGCAGAAAATCGGGACATATCGTCTCTTCAAAAAATAGGCTGTGAGGAAATCAGCTGCATTGCAAAGGACCAAAAGGTGCCAAAACTAAGCTCACAGATGTTGCAAAAGCAGGGGAAAAAGTCAAGGAGGAAGACACAACTTAGGGGGCAAGATATGAGGGACATGGCATTATTATTTAAAATAATTAAAAAAAAAAAAAAAAAAATCTTTCCCAAAGTCAAAGCCATCAAAATGCAGGCAGGCCATACGCCACCAAGGGCAGGCACATGCAGCAAAGCTTGCCAACATTGATCCCCACTGAAGGCCAAAACAGAAAAGAAGGACCTACAAACACACTGGAAACGAGTCAACATCAAAGGAATTGCAATTGGAGGAGAAAAAAAGAAAATTTGGGAAATTTAGTGACTCTAAGAAAATGGCCTGGGTTTATATCAGGTGCATTGCAAACGACCAAAAGGTGCCAAAACTAAGCTCACAGATGTTGCAAAAGCAGAGGAAAAAGTGAAGGAGGAAGACACAACTTAGGGGGCAAGATATGAGGGACAAGGCATGAACACTTAAAACAAAAAAAAAAAAAAAAGGAAAAAATCTTTCCCAAAGTCAAAGCCATCAAAATGCAGGCACGCCATATGCCAGCAAGTGCAGGCACATGCAGCAAAGCTTGCCAAAATTGATCCCCACTGAAGGCCAAAACAGAAAGAAGGACTTACAAACACGCTGGAATGGAGACACCATGAAAGGAATTGCAATTGGAGGAGAAAAAAACAAAATTTGGGAAATTTAATGACTCTTAGAAAGTGGCCTGGGTTTTTAGCAGGTGCAGTGCAAAGGACCAAAAGGTGCCAAAACTAAGCTCACAGATGTTGCAAAAGCAGGGGAAAATGTGAAGGAGGAAGACACAACTTAGGGAGCAAGATATGAGGGACATGGCATGAATACTTAAAACAAAGAAAAAAAAAAAGGAAAAATCTTTCTCCAAAGGCAAAGCCATCAAAATGCAGGCAGGCCATACGCCACCAAGGGCAGGCACATGCAGCAAAGCTTGCCAAAATTGATCCCCACTGAAGGCCAAAACAGAAAAGAATGACCTACAAACACGCTGGAAAGGAGTCAACATCAAAGGAATTGCAATTGGAGGAGAAAAAAATAAAATTTGGGAAATTTAGTGACTCTTAGAAAGTGGCCTGGGGTTTTATCAGGTGCAGTGCAAAGGACCACAATGTGCCAAAACTAAGCTCACAGATGTTGCAAAAGCAGGGGAAAAAGTCAAGGAGGAAGACACAACTTAGGGGGCAAGATATGAGGGACATGGCATGAACACTTCAGAAAACAACCAAAAAAAGAAAAAAATCTTTCCCAAAGTCAAAGCCATCAAAAGGCACGGCCTGCCATCAAGTGCAGGGACACGCACCAAAGATTCCTCTATTGGTCCCCATTGAAATCGCAAGATTCCTTTTCCCTTCCCGAAAGGAAATGACATTTCCTTTCGGGAAGGGAAAAGGAATCTTGCGAATCCCAAAAGAAAGGCTTACAAACACTCTGGGAAGGAGATAGGTTCAAATGAAATGCAATTGAAAAAAGCAGAAAATCGGGAATTTTAGTCTCTTAGAAAAATAGGCTGTGAGGAAATCAGCTGCATTGCAAAGGACGAAAAGGTGCCAAAACTAAGCTCACAGATGTTGCAAAAGCAGGGGAAAAAGTGAAGGGGGAAGACACAACTTAGGGAGCAAGATATGAGGGACATGGTATGAATATTTAAAATATTAAAAAAAAAAAAAGAAAAAATCTTTCCCAAAGTCAAAGCCATAAAAATGCAGGCAGGCCATACGCCACCAAGGGCAGGCACATGCAGCAAAGCCTGCCAAAATGATCCCTACTGAAGGCCAAAACAGAAAAGTAGGACCTACAAACACGCTGGAAAGGTGTCAACATCAAAGGAATTGCAATTGGAGGAGAAAAAAAAAAATTTGGGAAATTTAATGACTCTAAGAAAATGGCCTGGGTTTATATCAGGTGCATTGCAAAGGACCAAAAGATGCCAAAACTAAGCTCACAGATGTTGAAAAAGCAGGGGAAAAAGTCAAGGAGGAAGACACAACTTAGGGGGCAAGATATGAGGGACATGGCATGAACACTTCAGAAAACAACCAAAAAAAGAAAAAAATCTTTCCCAAAGTCAAAGCCATCAAAATGCAGGCACGCCATATGCCAGCAAGTGCAGGCACATGCAGCAAAGCTTGCCAAAATTGATCCCCACTGAAGGCCAAAACAGAAAGAAGGACTTACAAACACGCTGGAATGGAGACACCATGAAAGGAATTGCAATTGGAGGAGAAAAAAACAAAATTTGGGAAATTTAATGACTCTTAGAAAGTGGCCTGGGTTTTTAGCAGGTGCAGTGCAAAGGACCAAAAGGTGCCAAAACTAAGCTCACAGATGTTGCAAAAGCAGGGGAAAAAGTCAAGGAGGAAGACACAACTTAGGGGGCAAGATATGAGGGACATGGCATGAATACTTAAAACAATAAAAAAAAAAAAAAGAAAAAATCTTTCCCCAAAGGCAAAGCCATCAAAATGCAGGCAGGCCATACGCCACCAAGGGCAGGCACATGCAGCAAAGCTTGCCAAAATTGATCCCCACTGAAGGCCAAAACAGAAAAGAATGACCTACAAACACGCTGGAAAGGAGTCAACATCAAAGGAATTGCAATTGGAGGAGAAAAAAAGAAAATTTGGGAAATTTAGTGACTCTTAGAAAGTGGCCTGGGGTTTTATCAGGTGCAGTGCAAAGGACCACAATGTGCCAAAACTAAGCTCACAGATGTTGCAAAAGCAGGGGAAAAGGTCAAGGAGGAAGACACAACTTAGGGGGCAAGATATGAGGGACATGGCATGAACACTTCAGAAAACAACCAAAAAAAGAAAAAAATCTTTCCCAAAGTCAAAGCCATCAAAAGGCACGGCCTGCCATCAAGTGCAGGGACATGCACCAAAGATTCCTCTATTGGTCCCCATTGAAATCGCAAGATTCCTTTTCCCTTCCCGAAAGGAAATGACATTTCCTTTCGGGAAGGGAAAAGGAATCTTGCGAATCCCAAAAGAAAGGCTTACAAACACTCTGGGAAGGAGATAGGTTCAAATGAAATGCAATTGAAAAAAGCAGAAAATCGGGAATTTTAGTCTCTTAGAAAAATAGGCTGTGAGGAAATCAGCTGCATTGCAAAGGACGAAAAGGTGCCAAAACTAAGCTCACAGATGTTGCAAAAGCAGGGGAAAAAGTGAAGGGGGAAGACACAACTTAGGGAGCAAGATATGAGGGACATGGTATGAATATTTAAAATATTAAAAAAAAAAAAAGAAAAAATCTTTCCCAAAGTCAAAGCCATAAAAATGCAGGCAGGCCATACGCCACCAAGGGCAGGCACATGCAGCAAAGCCTGCCAAAATGATCCCTACTGAAGGCCAAAACAGAAAAGTAGGACCTACAAACACGCTGGAAAGGTGTCAACATCAAAGGAATTGCAATTGGAGGAGAAAAAAAAAAATTTGGGAAATTTAATGACTCTAAGAAAATGGCCTGGGTTTATATCAGGTGCATTGCAAAGGACCAAAAGATGCCAAAACTAAGCTCACAGATGTTGGAAAAGCAGGGGAAAAAGTGAAGGATGAAGACACAACTTAGGGGGCAAGATATGAGGGACATGGCATGAATACTTAAAACAAAAAAAAAAAAAAATAGAAAAAATCTTTCCCAAAGTCAAAGCCATCAAAATGCAGGCACGCCATACGCCACCAAGGGCAGGCACATGCAGCAAAGCTTGACAAAATTGATCCCCACTGAAGGCCAAAACAGAAAATAGGACTTACGAACACGCTGGAATGGAGACACCATCAAAGGAATTGCAATTGTAGGAGAAAAAAAGAAAATTTGGGAAATTTAGTGACTCTAAGAAAATGGACTGGGGTTTTCTCAGGTGCATTGCAAAGGTCCAAAAGGTGAAAAAACTAAGCTCACAAATGTTGCAAAAGCAGGGGAAAAAGTCAAGGAGGAAGACACAACTTAGGGGGCAAGATATGAGGGACATGGCATTATTAATTAAAATAATTAAAAAAAAAAAAAAAAAAATCTTTCCCAAAGTCAAAGCCATCAAAATGCAGGCAGGCCATACGCCACCAAGGGCAGGCACATGCAGCAAAGCTTGCCAAAATTGATCCCCACTGAAGGCCAAAACAGAAAAGAAGGACTTACAAAAACGCTGGAAAGGAGTCAACATCAAAGGAATTGCAATTGGAGGAGAAAAAAAGAAAATTTTGGAAATTAAGTGACTCTAAGAAAATGGCCTGGGTTTATATCAGGTGCAGTGCAAAGGACCAAAAGGTGCCAAAACTAAGCTCACAGATGTTGCAAAAGCAGGGGAAAAAGTCAAGGAGGAAGACACAACTTAGGGGGCAAGATATGAGGGACATGGCATGAATACTTAAAACAATAAAAAAAAAAAAAAAGAAAAAATCTTTCACAAAGTCAAAGCCATCAAAATGCAGGCAGGCCATACGCCACCAAGGGCAGGCACATGCAGCAAAGCTTGCCAAAATTGATCACCAATGAAGGCCAAAACAGAAAAGAAGGACTTACAAACACGCTGGAATGGAGACAACATGAAAGGAATTAAATTTTTATGAGAAAAAAAGAAAATTTGGGTAAGTTAGTGACTTTAAGAAAATGGCCTGGGTTTATATCAGGTGCAGTGCAAAGGACCAAATTGTGCCAAAACTGATCTCACAGATGATGCGAAAGCAGGGGAAAAAGTCAAGGAGGAAGACACAACTTAAGGGGCAAGATATGAGGGACATGGCATGAATATTTAAAATAATAAAAAAAAAAAAAAGAAAAAATCTTTCCCAAAGTCAAAGCCATCAAAAGGCATGGCCTGCCATCAAGTGCAGGGACATGCACCAAAGATTCCTCTATTGGTCCCCATTGAAATCGTAGGATTCCTTTTCCCTTCCCAAAAGGAAATTTCAAAAGGAATCTTGCGGATCCCAAAAGAAAGGCTTACAAACACTCTGGAAAGGAGATAGGTTCAAATGAAATGCAATTGAAAAAAGCAGAAAATCGGGACATATCGTCTCTTCAAAAAATAGGCTGTGAGGAAATCAGCTGCATTGCAAAGGACCAAAAGGTGCCAAAACTAAGCTCACAGATGTTGCAAAAGCAGGGGAAAAAGTCAAGGAGGAAGACACAACTTAGGGGGCAAGATATGAGGGACATGGCATGAATACTTAAAATATTAAAAAAAAGAAAAAGAAAAAATCTTTCCCAAAGTCAAAGCCATAAAAATGCAGGCAGGCCATATGCCACCAAGGGCAGGCACATGCAGCAATGCTTGCCAAAATTGATCCCCACTGAAGGCCAAAACAGAAAGAAGGACTTACAAACACGCTGGAATGGAGACACCATGAAAGGAATTGCAATTGGAGGAGAAAAAAACAAAATTTGGGAAATTTTATGACTCTTAGAAAGTGGCCTGGGTTTTTAGCAGGTGCAGTGCAAAGGACCAAAAGGTGCCAAAACTAAGCTCACAGATGTTGCAAAAGCAGGGGAAAATGTGAAGGAGGAAGACACAACTTAGGGAGCAAGATATGAGGGACATGGCATGAATACTTAAAACAAAGAAAAAAAAAAAGGAAAAATCTTTCCCCAAAGGCAAAGCCATCAAAATGCAGGCAGGCCATACGCCACCAAGGGCAGGCACATGCAGCAAAGCTTGCCAAAATTGATCCCCACTGAAGGCCAAAACAGAAAAGAAGGACCTACAAACACGCTGGAAAGGAGTCAACATCAAAGGAATTGCAATTGGAGGAGAAAAAAATAAAATTTGGGAAATTTAGTGACTCTTAGAAAGTGGCCTGGGGTTTTATCAGGTGCAGTGCAAAGGACCACAATGTGCCAAAACTAAGCTCACAGATGTTGCAAAAGCAGGGGAAAAAGTCAAGGAGGAAGACACAACTTAGGGGGCAAGATATGAGGGACATGGCATGAACACTTCAGAAAACAACCAAAAAAAGAAAAAAATCTTTCCCAAAGTCAAAGCCATCAAAAGGCATGGCCTGCCATCAAGTGCAGGGACATGCACCAAAGATTCCTCTATTGGTCCCCATTGAAATCGTAGGATTCCTTTTCCCTTCCCAAAAGGAAATTTCAAAAGGAATCTTGCGAATCCCAAAAGAAAGGCTTACAAACACTCTGGGAAGGAGATAGGTTCAAATGAAATGCAATTGAAAAAAGCAGAAAATCGGGAATTTTAGTCTCTTAGAAAAATAGGCTGTGAGGAAATCAGCTGCATTGCAAAGGACGAAAAGGTGCCAAAACTAAGCTCACAGATGTTGCAAAAGCAGGGGAAAAAGTGAAGGGGGAAGACACAACTTAGGGAGCAAGATATGAGGGACATGGTATGAATATTTAAAATATTAAAAAAAAAAAAAGAAAAAATCTTTCCCAAAGTCAAAGCCATCAAAATGCAGGCAGGCCATACGCCACCAAGGGCAGGCACATGCAGCAAAGCCTGCCAAAATGATCCCTACTGAAGGCCAAAACAGAAAAGTAGGACCTACAAACACGCTGGAAAGGTGTCAACATCAAAGGAATTGCAATTGGAGGAGAAAAAAAAAAATTTGGGAAATTTAATGACTCTAAGAAAATGGCCTGGGTTTATATCAGGTGCAGTGCAAAGGACCAAAAGATGCCAAAACAAAGCTCACAGATGTTGGAAAAGCAGAGGAAAAAGTGAAGGAGGAAGACACAACTTAGGGGGCAAGATATGAGGGACATGGCATGAATACTTAAAACAAAAAAAAAAAAAAATAGAAAAAATCTTTCCCAAAGTCAAAGCCATCAAAATGCAGGCACGCCATACGCAAGCAAGTGCAGGCACATGCAGCAAAGCTTGACAAAATTGAACCCCACTGAAGGCCAAAACAGAAAATAGGACTTACGAACACGCTGGAATGGAGACACCATCAAAGGAATTGCAATTGTAGGAGAAAAAAAGAAAATTTGGGAAATTTAGTGACTCTAAGAAAATGGACTGGGGTTTTATCAGGTGCATTGCAAAGGTCCAAAAGGTGAAAAAAGTAAGCTCACAAATGTTGCAAAAGCAGGGGAAAAAGTCAAGGAGGAAGACACAACTTAGGGGGCAAGATATGAGGGACATGGCATTATTAATTAAAATAATTAAAAAAAAAAAAAGTAAAAATCTTTCCCAAAGTCAAAGCCATCAAAATGCAGGCAGGCTATATGCCAGCAAGTGCAGGCACATGCAGCAAAGCTTGCCAAAATTGATCCCCACTGAAGGCAAAAAGAGAAAAGAAGGACCTACAAACACGCTGGAAAGGAGTCAACATCAAAGGAATTGCAATTTGAGGAGAAAAAAAAAAATTGGGAAATTAAGTGAGTCTAAGAAAATGGCCTGGGTTTATATCAGGTGCAGTGCAAAGGACCAAAAGGTGCCAAAACTAAGCTCACAGATGTTGCAAAAGCAGGGGAAAAAGTCAAGGAGGAAGACACAACTTAGGGGGCAAGATATGAGGGACATGGCATGAATACTTTACCAAAAAAAACAAAAAATAAAAAATCTTTCCAAAGTCAAAGCCATCAAAATGCAGGCAGGCCATACGCCACCAAGGGCAGGCACATGCAGCAATGCTTGCCAAAATTGATCCCCACTGAAGGCCAAAACAGAAAAGAAGGACTTACAAAAACGCTGGAAAGGAGTCAACATCAAAGGAATTGCAATTGGAGGAGAAAAAAAGAAAATTTTGGAAATTAAGTGACTCTAAGAAAATGGCCAGGGTTTATATCAGGTGCAGTGCAAAGGACCAAAAGGTGCCAAAACTAAGCTCACAGATGTTGCAAAAGCAGGGGAAAAAGTCAAGGAGGAAGACACAACTTAGGGGGCAAGATATGAGGGACATGGCATGAATACTTAAAACAATAAAAAAAAAAAAAAAAGAAAAAATCTTTCCCAAAGTCAAAGCCATCAAAATGCAGGCAGGCCATACGCCACCAAGGGTACGCACATGCAGCAAAGCTTGCCAAAATTGATCCCCACTGAAGGCCAAAACAGAAAAGAAGGACTTACAAACACGCTGGAATGGAGACAACATGAAAGGAATTAAATTTTTATGAGAAAAAAAGAAAATTTGGGTAAGTTAGTGACTTTAAGAAAATGGCCTGGGTTTATATCAGGTGCAGTGCAAAGGACCAAATTGTGCCAAAACTAATCTCACAGATGTTGCGAAAGCAGGGGAAAAAGTCAAGGAGGAAGACACAACTTAAGGGGCAAGATATGAGGGACATGGCATGAATATTTAAAATAATAAAAAAAAAAAAAAGAAAAAATCTTTCCCAAAGTCAAAGCCATCAAAATGCAGGCAGGCCATACGCCACCAAGGGTACGCACATGCAGCAAAGCTTGCCAAAATTGATCCCCACTGAAGGCCAAAACAGAAAAAAAGGACCTACAAACACGCTGGAAAGGAGTCAACATCAAAGGAATTGCAATTGGAGGAGAAAAAGAGAAAATTTGGGAAATTTAGTGACTCTTAGAAAGTGGCCTGGGGTTTTATCAGGTGCAGTGCAAAGGACCAAAAGGTGCCAAAACTAAGCTCACAGATGTTGCAAAAGCATGGGAAAAAGTCAAGGAGGAAGACACAACTTAGGGGGCAAGATATGAGGGACATGGCATGAACACTTCAGAAAACAACCAAAAAAAGAAAAAAATCTTTCCCAAAGTCAAAGCCATCAAAAGGCATGGCCTGCCATCAAGTGCAGGGACATGCACCAAAGATTCCTCTATTGGTCCCCATTGAAATCATAGGATTCCTTTTCCCTTCCCAAAAGGAAATTTCAAAAGGAATCTTGCGGATCCCAAAAGAAAGGCTTACAAACACTCTGGAAAGGAGATAGGTTCAAATGAAATGCAATTGAAAAAAGCAGAAAATCGGGACATATCGTCTCTTCAAAAAATAGGCTGTGAGGAAATCAGCTGCATTGCAAAGGACCAAAAGGTGCCAAAACTAAGCTCACAGATGTTGCAAAAGCAGGGGAAAAAGTCAAGGAGGAAGACACAACTTAGGGGGCAAGATATGAGGGACATGGCATGAATACTTAAAATATTAAAAAAAAGAAAAAGAAAAAATCTTTCCCAAAGTCAAAGCCATAAAAATGCAGGCAGGCCATACGCCACCAAGGGCAGGCACATGCAGCAATGCTTGCCAAAATTGATCCCCACTGAAGGCCAAAACAGGAAAGAAGGACCTACAAACACGCTGGAAAGAAGTCAACATCAAAGGAATTGCAATTGGAGGAGAAAAAATGAAAATTTGGGAAATTTGGTGACTCTAAGAAAATGGCCTGGGTTTATATCAGGTGCAGTGCAAAGGACCAAAAGATGCAAAAACTAAGCTCACAGATGTTGCAAAAGCAGGGGAAAAAGTCAAGGAGGAAGACACAACTTAGGGGGCAAGATATGAGGGACATGGCATGAATACTTAAAACAAAACAAAACAAAAAAGAAAAAATCTTTCCCAAAGACAAAGCCATCAAAATGCAGGCACGCCATACGCCAGCAAGTGCAGGCACATGCAGCAAAGCTTGACAAAATTGATCCCCACTGAAGGCCAAAACAGAAAAAGGGACTTACGAACACGCTGGAAAGGAGACACCATCAAAGGAATTGCAATTGGAGGAGAAAAAAAGAAAATTTGGGAAATTTAGTGACTCTTAGAAAGTGGCCTGGAGTTTTATCAGGTGCATTGCAAAGGTCCAAAAGGTGAAAAAACAAAGCTCACAAATGTTGCAAAAGCAGGGGAAAAAGTCAAGGAGGAAGACACAACTTAGGGGGCAAGATGTGAGGGACATGGCATTAATAAATAAAATAATAAAAAAAAAAAAAAAGAAAAAATCTTTCCCAAAGTCAAAGCCATCAAAATGCAGGCACGCCATACGCAAGCAAGTGCAGGCACATGCAGCAAAGCTTGACAAAATTGAACCCCACTGAAGGCCAAAACAGAAAATAGGACTTACGAACACGCTGGAATGGAGACACCATCAAAGGAATTGCAATTGGAGGAGAAAAAAAGAAAATTTGGGAAATTTAGTGACTCTAAGAAAATGGACTGGGGTTTTATCAGGTGCATTGCAAAGGTCCAAAAGGTGAAAAAAGTAAGCTCACAAATGTTGCAAAAGCAGGGGAAAAAGTCAAGGAGGAAGACACAACTTAGGGGGCAAGATATGAGGGACATGGCATTATTAATTAAAATAATTAAAAAAAAAAAAAAAAAAATCTTTCCCAAAGTCAAAGCCATCAAAATGCAGGCAGGCTATATGCCAGCAAGTGCAGGCACATGCAGCAAAGCTTGCCAAAATTGATCCCCACTGAAGGCCAAAAGAGAAAAGAAGGACCTACAAACACGCTGGAAAGGAGTCAACATCAAAGGAATTGCAATTTGAGGAGAAAAAAAAAAATTGGGAAATTAAGTGAGTCTAAGAAAATGGCCTGGGTTTATATCAGGTGCAGTGCAAAGGACCAAAAGGTGCCAAAACTAAGCTCACAGATGTTGCAAAAGCAGGGGAAAAAGTCAAGGAGGAAGACACAACTTAGGGGGCAAGATATGAGGGACATGGCATGAATACTTTAACCAAAAAAAACAAAAAAGAAAAAATCTTTCCAAAGTCAAAGCCATCAAAATGCAGGCAGGCCATACGCCACCAAGGGCAGGCACATGCAGCAATGCTTGCCAAAATTGATCCCCACTGAAGGCCAAAACAGAAAAGAAGGACTTACAAAAACGCTGGAAAGGAGTCAACATCAAAGGAATTGCAATTGGAGGAGAAAAAAAGAAAATTTTGGAAATTAAGTGACTCTAAGAAAATGGCCTGGGTTTATATCAGGTGCAGTGCAAAGGACCAAAAGGTGCCAAAACTAAGCTCACAGATGTTGCAAAAGCAGGGGAAAAAGTCAAGGAGGAAGACACAACTTAGGGGGCAAGATATGAGGGACATGGCATGAATACTTAAAACAATAAAAAAAAAAAAAAAGAAAAAATCTTTCACAAAGTCAAAGCCATCAAAATGCAGGCAGGTCATACGCCACCAAGGGCAGGCACATGCAGCAAAGCTTGCCAAAATTGATCACCAATGAAGGCCAAAACAGAAAAGAAGGACTTACAAACACGCTGGAATGGAGACAACATGAAAGGAATTAAATTTTTATGAGAAAAAAAGAAAATTTGGGTAAGTTAGTGACTTTAAGAAAATGGCCTGGGTTTATATCAGGTGCAGTGCAAAGGACCAAATTGTGCCAAAACTAATCTCACAGATGTTGCGAAAGCAGGGGAAAAAGTCAAGGAGGAAGACACAACTTAAGGGGCAAGATATGAGGGACATGGCATGAATATTTAAAATAATAAAAAAAAAAAAAAGAAAAAATCTTTCCCAAAGTCAAAGCCATCAAAATGCAGGCAGGCCATACGCCACCAAGGGTACGCACATGCAGCAAAGCTTGCCAAAATTGATCCCCACTGAAGGCCAAAACAGAAAAAAAGGACCTACAAACACGCTGGAAAGGAGTCAACATCAAAGGAATTGCAATTGGCGGAGAAAAAGAGAAAATTTGGGAAATTTAGTGACTCTTAGAAAGTGGCCTGGGGTTTTATCAGGTGCAGTGCAAAGGACCAAAAGGTGCCAAAACTAAGCTCACAGATGTTGCAAAAGCATGGGAAAAAGTCAAGGAGGAAGACACAACTTAGGGGGCAAGATATGAGGGACATGGCATGAACACTTCAGAAAACAACCAAAAAAAGAAAAAAATCTTTCCCAAAGTCAAAGCCATCAAAAGGCATGGCCTGCCATCAAGTGCAGGGACATGCACCAAAGATTCCTCTATTGGTCCCCATTGAAATCATAGGATTCCTTTTCCCTTCCCAAAAGGAAATTTCAAAAGGAATCTTGCGGATCCCAAAAGAAAGGCTTACAAACACTCTGGAAAGGAGATAGGTTCAAATGAAATGCAATTGAAAAAAGCAGAAAATCGGGACATATCGTCTCTTCAAAAAATAGGCTGTGAGGAAATCAGCTGCATTGCAAAGGACCAAAAGGTGCCAAAACTAAGCTCACAGATGTTGCAAAAGCAGGGGAAAAAGTCAAGGAGGAAGACACAACTTAGGGGGCAAGATATGAGGGACATGGCATGAATACTTAAAATATTAAAAAAAAGAAAAAGAAAAAATCTTTCCCAAAGTCAAAGCCATAAAAATGCAGGCAGGCCATACGCCACCAAGGGCAGGCACATGCAGCAATGCTTGCCAAAATTGATCCCCACTGAAGGCCAAAACAGGAAAGAAGGACCTACAAACACGCTGGAAAGAAGTCAACATCAAAGGAATTGCAATTGGAGGAGAAAAAATGAAAATTTGGGAAATTTGGTGACTCTAAGAAAATGGCCTGGGTTTATATCAGGTGCAGTGCAAAGGACCAAAAGATGCAAAAACTAAGCTCACAGATGTTGCAAAAGCAGGGGAAAAAGTCAAGGAGGAAGACACAACTTAGGGGGCAAGATATGAGGGACATGGCATGAATACTTAAAACAAAACAAAACAAAAAAGAAAAAATCTTTCCCAAAGACAAAGCCATCAAAATGCAGGCACGCCATACGCCAGCAAGTGCAGGCACATGCAGCAAAGCTTGACAAAATTGATCCCCACTGAAGGCCAAAACAGAAAAAGGGACTTACGAACACGCTGGAAAGGAGACACCATCAAAGGAATTGCAATTGGAGGAGAAAAAAAGAAAATTTGGGAAATTTAGTGACTCTTAGAAAGTGGCCTGGAGTTTTATCAGGTGCATTGCAAAGGTCCAAAAGGTGAAAAAACAAAGCTCACAAATGTTGCAAAAGCAGGGGAAAAAGTCAAGGAGGAAGACACAACTTAGGGGGCAAGATGTGAGGGACATGGCATTAATAAATAAAATAATAAAAAAAAAAAAAAAGAAAAAATCTTTCCCAAAGTCAAAGCCATCAAAATGCAGGCACGCCATACGCAAGCAAGTGCAGGCACATGCAGCAAAGCTTGACAAAATTGAACCCCACTGAAGGCCAAAACAGAAAATAGGACTTACGAACACGCTGGAATGGAGACACCATCAAAGGAATTGCAATTGGAGGAGAAAAAAAGAAAATTTGGGAAATTTAGTGACTCTAAGAAAATGGACTGGGGTTTTATCAGGTGCATTGCAAAGGTCCAAAAGGTGAAAAAAGTAAGCTCACAAATGTTGCAAAAGCAGGGGAAAAAGTCAAGGAGGAAGACACAACTTAGGGGGCAAGATATGAGGGACATGGCATTATTAATTAAAATAATTAAAAAAAAAAAAAAAAAAATCTTTCCCAAAGTCAAAGCCATCAAAATGCAGGCAGGCTATATGCCAGCAAGTGCAGGCACATGCAGCAAAGCTTGCCAAAATTGATCCCCACTGAAGGCCAAAAGAGAAAAGAAGGACCTACAAACACGCTGGAAAGGAGTCAACATCAAAGGAATTGCAATTTGAGGAGAAAAAAAAAAATTGGGAAATTAAGTGAGTCTAAGAAAATGGCCTGGGTTTATATCAGGTGCAGTGCAAAGGACCAAAAGGTGCCAAAACTAAGCTCACAGATGTTGCAAAAGCAGGGGAAAAAGTCAAGGAGGAAGACACAACTTAGGGGGCAAGATATGAGGGACATGGCATGAATACTTTAACCAAAAAAAACAAAAAAGAAAAAATCTTTCCAAAGTCAAAGCCATCAAAATGCAGGCAGGCCATACGCCACCAAGGGCAGGCACATGCAGCAATGCTTGCCAAAATTGATCCCCACTGAAGGCCAAAACAGAAAAGAAGGACTTACAAAAACGCTGGAAAGGAGTCAACATCAAAGGAATTGCAATTGGAGGAGAAAAAAAGAAAATTTTGGAAATTAAGTGACTCTAAGAAAATGGCCTGGGTTTATATCAGGTGCAGTGCAAAGGACCAAAAGGTGCCAAAACTAAGCTCACAGATGTTGCAAAAGCAGGGGAAAAAGTCAAGGAGGAAGACACAACTTAGGGGGCAAGATATGAGGGACATGGCATGAATACTTAAAACAATAAAAAAAAAAAAAAAGAAAAAATCTTTCACAAAGTCAAAGCCATCAAAATGCAGGCAGGTCATACGCCACCAAGGGCAGGCACATGCAGCAAAGCTTGCCAAAATTGATCACCAATGAAGGCCAAAACAGAAAAGAAGGACTTACAAACACGCTGGAATGGAGACAACATGAAAGGAATTAAATTTTTATGAGAAAAAAAGAAAATTTGGGTAAGTTAGTGACTTTAAGAAAATGGCCTGGGTTTATATCAGGTGCAGTGCAAAGGACCAAATTGTGCCAAAACTAATCTCACAGATGTTGCGAAAGCAGGGGAAAAAGTCAAGGAGGAAGACACAACTTAAGGGGCAAGATATGAGGGACATGGCATGAATATTTAAAATAATAAAAAAAAAAAAAAAGAAAAAATCTTTCCCAAAGTCAAAGCCATCAAAATGCAGGCAGGCCATACGCCACCAAGGGTACGCACATGCAGCAAAGCTTGCCAAAATTGATCCCCACTGAAGGCCAAAACAGAAAAAAAGGACCTACAAACACGCTGGAAAGGAGTCAACATCAAAGGAATTGCAATTGGCGGAGAAAAAGAGAAAATTTGGGAAATTTAGTGACTCTTAGAAAGTGGCCTGGGGTTTTATCAGGTGCAGTGCAAAGGACCAAAAGGTGCCAAAACTAAGCTCACAGATGTTGCAAAAGCATGGGAAAAAGTCAAGGAGGAAGACACAACTTAGGGGGCAAGATATGAGGGACATGGCATGAACACTTCAGAAAACAACCAAAAAAAGAAAAAAATCTTTCCCAAAGTCAAAGCCATCAAAAGGCATGGCCTGCCATCAAGTGCAGGGACATGCACCAAAGATTCCTCTATTGGTCCCCATTGAAATCATAGGATTCCTTTTCCCTTCCCAAAAGGAAATTTCAAAAGGAATCTTGCGGATCCCAAAAGAAAGGCTTACAAACACTCTGGAAAGGAGATAGGTTCAAATGAAATGCAATTGAAAAAAGCAGAAAATCGGGACATATCGTCTCTTCAAAAAATAGGCTGTGAGGAAATCAGCTGCATTGCAAAGGACCAAAAGGTGCCAAAACTAAGCTCACAGATGTTGCAAAAGCAGGGGAAAAAGTCAAGGAGGAAGACACAACTTAGGGGGCAAGATATGAGGGACATGGCATGAATACTTAAAATATTAAAAAAAAGAAAAAGAAAAAATCTTTCCCAAAGTCAAAGCCATAAAAATGCAGGCAGGCCATACGCCACCAAGGGCAGGCACATGCAGCAATGCTTGCCAAAATTGATCCCCACTGAAGGCCAAAACAGGAAAGAAGGACCTACAAACACGCTGGAAAGAAGTCAACATCAAAGGAATTGCAATTGGAGGAGAAAAAAAGAAAATTTGGGAAATTTGGTGACTCTAAGAAAATGGCCTGGGTTTATATCAGGTGCAGTGCAAAGGACCAAAAGATGCAAAAACTAAGCTCACAGATGTTGCAAAAGCAGGGGAAAAAGTCAAGGAGGAAGACACAACTTAGGGGGCAAGATATGAGGGACATGGCATGAATACTTAAAACAAAACAAAACAAAAAAGAAAAAATCTTTCCCAAAGACAAAGCCATCAAAATGCAGGCACGCCATACGCCAGCAAGTGCAGGCACATGCAGCAAAGCTTGACAAAATTGATCCCCACTGAAGGCCAAAACAGAAAAAGGGACTTACGAACACGCTGGAAAGGAGACACCATCAAAGGAATTGCAATTGGAGGAGAAAAAAAGAAAATTTGGGAAATTTAGTGACTCTTAGAAAGTGGCCTGGGGTTTTATCAGGTGCATTGCAAAGGTCCAAAAGGTGAAAAAACAAAGCTCACAAATGTTGCAAAAGCAGGGGAAAAAGTCAAGGAGGAAGACACAACTTAGGGGGCAAGATGTGAGGGACATGGCATTAATAATTAAAATAATAAAAAAAAAAAAAAGAAAAAATCTTTCGCAAAGTCAAAGCCATCAAAATGCAGGCACGCCATACGCCAGCAAGTGCAGGCACATGCAGCAAAGCTTGCCAAAATTGATCCCCACTGAAGGCCAAAACAGAAAAGAAGGACTTAGAAACACGCTGGAAAGGAGTCAACATCAAAGGAATTGCAATTGGAGGAGAAAAAAAGAAAATTTGGGAAATTTAGTGACTCTAAGAAAATGGCCTGGGGTTTTATCAGGAGTATTGCAAAGGTCCAAAAGGTGAAAAAACTAAGCTCACAAATGTTGCAAAAGCAAGGGGAAAAAGTCACGGAGGAAGACACACCTTAGGGGGCAAGATGTGATTGACATGGCATTATTAATTAAAATAATAAAAAAAAAAAAAGATAAAATCTTTCCCAAAGTCAAAGCCATCAAAATGCAGGCAGGCCATACGCCACCAAGGGCAGGCACATGCAGCAAAGCTTGCCAAAATTGATCCCCACTGAAGGCCAAAACAGAAAAGAAGGACCTACAAACACGCTAGAAAGGAGTGAACATCAAAGGAATTGCAATTGGAGGAGAAAAAAAGAAAATTTGGGAAATTTAATGACTCTTAGAATGTGGCCTGGGGTTTAGGCAAGTGCAGTGCAAAGGACCAAAAGGTGCCAAAACTAAGCTCACAGATGTTGCAAAAGCAGGGGAAAAACTGAAGGAGGAAGACACAACTTAGGGAGCAAGATGTGAGGGACATGGCAAGAATATTTAAAATATTAAAAAAAAAAAAAAGAAAAAATCTTTCCCAAAGTCAAAGCCATCAAAATGCAGGCAGGCCATACGCCACCAAGGGCAGGCACATGCAGCAAAGCTTGCCAAAATTGATCCCCACTGAAGGCCAAAACAGAAAAGAAGGACCTACAAACACGCTGGAAAGGAGTCAACATCAAAGGAATTGCAATTGGAGGAGAAAAAAAGAAAATTTGGGAAATTTAGTGACTCTAAGAAAATGGCCTGGGTTTATATCAGGTGCATTGCAAAGGACCAAAAGGTGCCAAAACTTAGCTCACAGATGTTGCAAAAGCAGAGGAAAAAGTGAAGGAGGAAGACACAACTTAGGGGGCAAGATATGATGGACATGGCATTATTAATAAAAATAATAAAAAAAAAAAAAAGAAAAAATCTTTCCCAAAGTCAAAGCCATCAAAATGCAGGCAGGCAATACGCCACCAAGGGCAGGCACATGCAGCAAAGCTTGCCAAAATTGATCCCCACTGAAGGCCAAAACAGAAAAGAAGGACCTACAAAAACGCTGGAAAGGAGTCAACATCAAAGGAATTGCATTTGGGGGAGAAAAAAAGAAAATTTGGGAAATTTAGTGACTCTTAGAAAGTGGCCTGGGGTTTTATCAGGTGCAGTGCAAAGGACCAAAAGGTGCCAAAACTAAGCTCACAGATGTTGCAAAAGCAGGGGAAAAAGTCAAGGAGGAAGACACAACTTAAGGGGCAAGATATGAGGGACATGGCATGAATACTTAAGAAAACAACCAAAAAAAGAAAAAAATCTTTCCCAAAGTCAAAGCCATCAAAAGGCATGGCCTGCCATCAAGTGCAGGGACATGCACCAAAGATTCCTCTATTGGTCCCCATTGAAATCGCAAGATTCCTTTTCCCTTCCCGAAAGGAAATGACATTTCCTTTCGGGAAGGGAAAAGGAATCTTGCGAATCCCAAAAGAAAGGCTTACAAACACTCTGGGAAGGAGATAGGTTCAAATGAAATGCAATTGAAAAAAGCAGAAATCGGGAATTTTACTCTCTTTAAAAAATAGGCTGTGACGAAATCAGCTGCATTGCAAAGGACCAAAAGGTGCCAAAACTTAGCTCACAGATGTTGCAAAAGCAGGGGAAAAAGTAAAGGAGGAAGACACAACTTAGGGGGCAAGATATGAGGGACATGGCATGAATACTTAAAATATTAAAAAAAAGAAAAAGAAAAAATCTTTCCCAAAGTCAAAGCCATAAAAATGCAGGCAGGCCATACGCCACCAAGGGCAGGCACATGCAGCAATGCTTGCCAAAATTGATCCCCACTGAAGGCCAAAACAGGAAAGAAGGACCTACAAACACGCTGGAAAGGAGTCAACATCAAAGGAATTGCAATTGGAGGAGAAAAAGAGAAAATTTGGGAAATTTAGTGACTCTTAGAAAGTGGCCTGGGGTTTTATCAGGTGCAGTGCAAAGGATCAAAAGGTGCCAAAACTAAGCTCACAGATGTTGCAAAAGCATGGGAAAAAGTCAAGGAGGAAGACACAACTTAGGGGGCAAGATATGAGGGACATGGCATGAACACTTCAGAAAACAACCAAAAAAAGAAAAAAATCTTTCCCAAAGTCAAAGCCATCAAAAGGCATGGCCTGCCATCAAGTGCAGGGACATGCACCAAAGATTCCTCTATTGGTCCCCATTGAAATCGTAGGATTCCTTTTCCCTTCCCAAAAGGAAATTTCAAAAGGAATCTTGCGGATCCCAAAAGAAAGGCTTACAAACACTCTGGAAAGGCGATAGGTTCAAATGAAATGCAATTGAAAAAAGCAGAAAATCGGGACATATCGTCTCTTCAAAAAATAGGCTGTGAGGAAATCAGCTGCATTGCAAAGGACCAAAAGGTGCCAAAACTAAGCTCACAGATGTTGCAAAAGCAGGGGAAAAAGTCAAGGAGGAAGACACAACTTAGGGGGCAAGATATGAGGGACATGGCATTATTAATTAAAATAATTAAAAAAAAAAAAAAAAAATCTTTCCCAAAGTCAAAGCCATCAAAATGCAGGCAGGCCATACGCCACCAAGGGCAGGCACATGCAGCAAAGCTTGCCAACATTGATCCCCACTGAAGGCCAAAACAGAAAAGAAGGACCTACAAACACACTGGAAACGAGTCAACATCAAAGGAATTGCAATTGGAGGAGAAAAAAAGAAAATTTGGGAAATTTAGTGACTCTAAGAAAATGGCCTGGGTTTATATCAGGTGCATTGCAAACGACCAAAAGATGCCAAAACTAAGCTCACAGATGTTGCAAAAGCAGAGGAAAAAGTGAAGGAGGAAGACACAACTTAGGGGGCAAGATATGAGGGACAAGGCATGAACACTTAAAACAAAAAAAAAAAAAAAAGGAAAAAATCTTTCCCAAAGTCAAAGCCATCAAAATGCAGGCACGCCATATGCCAGCAAGTGCAGGCACATGCAGCAAAGCTTGCCAAAATTGATCCCCACTGAAGGCCAAAACAGAAAGAAGGACTTACAAACACGCTGGAATGGAGACACCATGAAAGGAATTGCAATTGGAGGAGAAAAAAACAAATTTTGGGAAATTTAATGACTCTTAGAAAGTGGCCTGGGTTTTTAGCAGGTGCAGTGCAAAGGACCAAAAGGTGCCAAAACTAAGCTCACAGATGTTGCAAAAGCAGGGGAAAATGTGAAGGAGGAAGACACAACTTAGGGAGCAAGATATGAGGGACATGGCATGAATACTTAAAACAAAGAAAAAAAAAAAGGAAAAATCTTTCCCCAAAGGCAAAGCCATCAAAATGCAGGCAGGCCATACGCCACCAAGGGCAGGCACATGCAGCAAAGCTTGCCAAAATTGATCCCCACTGAAGGCCAAAACAGAAAAGAATGACCTACAAACACGCTGGAAAGGAGTCAACATCAAAGGAATTGCAATTGGAGGAGAAAAAAATAAAATTTGGGAAATTTAGTGACTCTTAGAAAGTGGCCTGGGGTTTTATCAGGTGCAGTGCAAAGGACCACAATGTGCCAAAACTAAGCTCACAGATGTTGCAAAAGCAGGGGAAAAAGTCAAGGAGGAAGACACAACTTAGGGGGCAAGATATGAGGGACATGGCATGAACACTTCAGAAAACAACCAAAAAAAGAAAAAAATCTTTCCCAAAGTCAAAGCCATCAAAAGGCACGGCCTGCCATCAAGTGCAGGGACATGCACCAAAGATTCCTCTATTGGTCCCCATTGAAATCGCAAGATTCCTTTTCCCTTCCCGAAAGGAAATGACATTTCCTTTCGGGAAGGGAAAAGGAATCTTGCGAATCCCAAAAGAAAGGCTTACAAACACTCTGGGAAGAAGATAGGTTCAAATGAAATGCAATTGAAAAAAGCAGAAAATCGGGAATTTTAGTCTCTTAGAAAAATAGGCTGTGAGGAAATCAGCTGCATTGCAAAGGACGAAAAGGTGCCAAAACTAAGCTCACAGATGTTGCAAAAGCAGGGGAAAAAGTGAAGGGGGAAGACACAACTTAGGGAGCAAGATATGAGGGACATGGTATGAATATTTAAAATATTAAAAAAAAAAAAAGAAAAAATCTTTCCCAAAGTCAAAGCCATAAAAATGCAGGCAGGCCATACGCCACCAAGGGCAGGCACATGCAGCAAAGCCTGCCAAAATGATCCCTACTGAAGGCCAAAACAGAAAAGTAGGACCTACAAACACGCTGGAAAGGTGTCAACATCAAAGGAATTGCAATTGGAGGAGAAAAAAAAAAATTTGGGAAATTTAATGACTCTAAGAAAATGGCCTGGGTTTATATCAGGTGCATTGCAAAGGACCAAAAGATGCCAAAACTAAGCTCACAGATGTTGGAAAAGCAGGGGAAAAAGTGAAGGAGGAAGACACAACTTAGGGGGCAAGATATGAGGGACATGGCATGAATACTTAAAACAAAAAAAAAAAAAAAATAGAAAAAATCTTTCCCAAAGTCAAAGCCATCAAAATGCAGGCACGCCATACGCCACCAAGGGCAGGCACATGCAGCAAAGCTTGACAAAATTGATCCCCACTGAAGGCCAAAACAGAAAATAGGACTTACGAACACGCTGGAATGGAGACACCATCAAAGGAATTGCAATTGTAGGAGAAAAAAAGAAAATTTGGGAAATTTAGTGACTCTAAGAAAATGGACTGGGGTTTTATCAGGTGCATTGCAAAGTTCCAAAAGGTGAAAAAATTAAGCTCACAAATGTTGCAAAAGCAGGGGAAAAAGTCAAGGAGGAAGACACAACTTAGGGGGCAAGATATGAGGGACATGGCATGAATACTTTAACCAAAAAAAACAAAAAAGAAAAAATCTTTCCAAAGTCAAAGCCATCAAAATGCAGGCAGGCCATACGCCACCAAGGGCAGGCACATGCAGCAAAGCTTGCCAAAATTGATCCCCACTGAAGGCCAAAACAGAAAAGAAGGACTTACAAAAACGCTGGAAAGGAGTCAACATGAAAGGAATTGCAATTGGAGGAGAAAAAAAGAAAATTTTGGAAATTAAGTGACTCTAAGAAAATGGCCTGGGTTTATATCAGGTGCAGTGCAAAGGACCAAAAGGTGCCAAAACTAAGCTCACAGATGTTGCAAAAGCAGGGGAAAAAGTCAAGGAGGAAGACACAACTTAGGGGGCAAGATATGAGGGACATGGCATGAATACTTAAAACAATAAAAAAAAAAAAAAAAGAAAAAATCTTTCACAAAGTCAAAGCCATCAAAATGCAGGCAGGCCATACGCCACCAAGGGCAGGCACATGCAGCAAAGCTTGCCAAAATTGATCACCAATGAAGGCCAAAACAGAAAAGAAGGACTTACAAACACGCTGGAATGGAGACAACATGAAAGGAATTAAATTTTTATGAGAAAAAAAGAAAATTTGGGTAAGTTAGTGACTTTAAGAAAATGGCCTGGGTTTATATCAGGTGCAGTGCAAAGGACCAAGTTGTGCAAAACTGATCTCACAGATGATGCGAAAGCAGGGGAAAAAGTCAAGGAGGAAGACACAACTTAAGGGGCAAGATATGAGGGACATGGCATGAATATTTAAAATAATAAAAAAAAAAAAAAGAAAAAATCTTTCCCAAAGTCAAAGCCATCAAAAGGCATGGCCTGCCATCAAGTGCAGGGACATGCACCAAAGATTCCTCTATTGGTCCCCATTGAAATCGTAGGATTCCTTTTCCCTTCCCAAAAGGAAATTTCAAAAGGAATCTTGCGGATCCCAAAAGAAAGGCTTACAAACACTCTGGAAAGGAGATAGGTTCAAATGAAATGCAATTGAAAAAAGCAGAAAATCGGGACATATCGTCTCTTCAAAAAATAGGCTGTGAGGAAATCAGCTGCATTGCAAAGGACCAAAAGGTGCCAAAACTAAGCTCACAGATGTTGCAAAAGCAGGGGAAAAAGTCAAGGAGGAAGACACAACTTAGGGGGCAAGATATGAGGGACATGGCATGAATACTTAAAATATTAAAAAAAAGAAAAAGAAAAAATCTTTCCCAAAGTCAAAGCCATAAAAATGCAGGCAGGCCATACGCCACCAAGGGCAGGCACATGCAGCAATGCTTGCCAAAATTGATCCCCACTGAAGGCCAAAACAGGAAAGAAGGACCTACAAACACGCTGGAAAGGTGTCAACATCAAAGGAATTGCAATTGGAGGAGAAAAAAAAAAATTTGGGAAATTTGGTGACTCTAAGAAAATGGCCTGGGTTTATATCAGGTGCATTGCAAAGGACCAAAAGATGCCAAAACTAAGCTCACAGATGTTGGAAAAGCAGAGGAAAAAGTGAAGGAGGAAGACACAACTTAGGGGGCAAGATATGAGGGACAAGGCATGAACACTTAAAACAAAAAAAAAAAAAAAAGGAAAAAATCTTTCCCAAAGTCAAAGCCATCAAAATGCAGGCACGCCATATGCCAGCAAGTGCAGGCACATGCAGCAAAGCTTGCCAAAATTGATCCCCACTGAAGGCCAAAACAGAAAGAAGGACTTACAAACACGCTGGAATGGAGACACCATGAAAGGAATTGCAATTGGAGGAGAAAAAAACAAAATTTGGGAAATTTAATGACTCTTAGAAAGTGGCCTGGGTTTTTAGCAGGTGCAGTGCAAAGGACCAAAAGGTGCCAAAACTAAGCTCACAGATGTTGCAAAAGCAGGGGAAAATGTGAAGGAGGAAGACACAACTTAGGGAGCAAGATATGAGGGACATGGCATGAATACTTAAAACAAAGAAAAAAAAAAAGGAAAAATCTTTCCCCAAAGGCAAAGCCATCAAAATGCAGGCAGGCCATACGCCACCAAGGGCAGGCACATGCAGCAAAGCTTGCCAAAATTGATCCCCACTGAAGGCCAAAACAGAAAAGAAGGACCTACAAACACGCTGGAAAGGAGTCAACATCAAAGGAATTGCAATTGGAGGAGAAAAAAATAAAATTTGGGAAATTTAGTGACTCTTAGAAAGTGGCCTGGGGTTTTATCAGGTGCAGTGCAAAGGACCACAATGTGCCAAAACTAAGCTCACAGATGTTGCAAAATCAGGGGAAAAAGTCAAGGAGGAAGACACAACTTAGGGGGCAAGATATGAGGGACATGGCATGAACACTTCAGAAAACAACCAAAAAAAGAAAAAAATCTTTCCCAAAGTCAAAGCCATCAAAAGGCATGGCCTGCCATCAAGTGCAGGGACATGCACCAAAGATTCCTCTATTGGTCCCCATTGAAATCGCAAGATTCCTTTTCCCTTCCCGAAAGGAAATGACATTTCCTTTCGGGAAGGGAAAAGGAATCTTGCGAATCCCAAAAGAAAGGCTTACAAACACTCTGGGAAGGAGATAGGTTCAAATGAAATGCAATTGAAAAAAGCAGAAAATCGGGAATTTTAGTCTCTTAGAAAAATAGGCTGTGAGGAAATCAGCTGCATTGCAAAGGACGAAAAGGTGCCAAAACTAAGCTCACAGATGTTGCAAAAGCAGGGGAAAAAGTGAAGGGGGAAGACACAACTTAGGGAGCAAGATATGAGGGACATGGTATGAATATTTAAAATATTAAAAAAAAAAAAAGAAAAAATCTTTCCCAAAGTCAAAGCCATCAAAATGCAGGCAGGCCATACGCCACCAAGGGCAGGCACATGCAGCAAAGCCTGCCAAAATGATCCCTACTGAAGGCCAAAACAGAAAAGTAGGACCTACAAACACGCTGGAAAGGTGTCAACATCAAAGGAATTGCAATTGGAGGAGAAAAAAAAAAATTTGGGAAATTTAATGACTCTAAGAAAATGGCCTGGGTTTATATCAGGTGCAGTGCAAAGCACCAAAAGATGCCAAAACAAAGCTCACAGATGTTGGAAAAGCAGAGGAAAAAGTGAAGGAGGAAGACACAACTTAGGGGGCAAGATATGAGGGACATGGCATGAATACTTAAAACAAAAAAAAAAAAAAATAGAAAAAATCTTTCCCAAAGTCAAAGCCATCAAAATGCAGGCACGCCATACGCAAGCAAGTGCAGGCACATGCAGCAAAGCTTGACAAAATTGAACCCCACTGAAGGCTAAAACAGAAAATAGGACTTACGAACACGCTGGAATGGAGACACCATCAAAGGAATTGCAATTGTAGGAGAAAAAAAGAAAATTTGGGAAATTTAGTGACTCTAAGAAAATGGACTGGGGTTTTATCAGGTGCATTGCAAAGGTCCAAAAGGTGAAAAAAGTAAGCTCACAAATGTTGCAAAAGCAGGGGAAAAAGTCAAGGAGGAAGACACAACTTAGGGGGCAAGATATGAGGGACATGGCATTATTAATTAAAATAATTAAAAAAAAAAAAAAAAAAATCTTTCCCAAAGTCAAAGCCATCAAAATGCAGGCAGGCTATATGCCAGCAAGTGCAGGCACATGCAGCAAAGCTTGCCAAAATTGATCCCCACTGAAGGCCAAAAGAGAAAAGAAGGACCTACAAACACGCTGGAAAGGAGTCAACATCAAAGGAATTGCAATTTGAGGAGAAAAAAAAAAATTGGGAAATTAAGTGAGTCTAAGAAAATGGCCTGGGTTTATATCAGGTGCAGTGCAAAGGACCAAAAGGTGCCAAAACTAAGCTCACAGATGTTGCAAAAGGAGGGGAAAAAGTCAAGGAGGAAGACACAACTTAGGGGGCAAGATATGAGGGACATGGCATGAATACTTTAACCAAAAAAAACAAAAAATAAAAAATCTTTCCAAAGTCAAAGCCATCAAAATGCAGGCAGGCCATACGCCACCAAGGGCAGGCACATGCAGCAATGCTTGCCAAAATTGATCCCCACTGAAGGCCAAAACAGAAAAGAAGGACTTACAAAAACGCTGGAAAGGAGTCAACATCAAAGGAATTGCAATTGGAGGAGAAAAAAAGAAAATTTTGGAAATTAAGTGACTCTAAGAAAATGGCCAGGGTTTATATCAGGTGCAGTGCAAAGGACCAAAAGGTGCCAAAACTAAGCTCACAGATGTTGCAAAAGCAGGGGAAAAAGTCAAGGAGGAAGACACAACTTAGGGGGCAAGATATGAGGGACATGGCATGAATATTAAAACAATAAAAAAAAAAAAAAGAAAAAATCTTTCACAAAGTCAAAGCCATCAAAATGGAGGCAGGCCATACGCCACCAAGGGCAGGCACATGCAGCAAAGCTTGCCAAAATTGATCACCAATGAAGGCCAAAACAGAAAAGAAGGACTTACAAACACGCTGGAATGGAGACAACATGAAAGGAATTAAATTTTTATGAGAAAAAAAGAAAATTTGGGTAAGTTAGTGACTTTAAGAAAATGGCCTGGGTTTATATCAGGTGCAGTGCAAAGGACCAAATTGTGCCAAAACTAATCTCGCAGATGTTGCGAAAGCAGGGGAAAAAGTCAAGGAGGAAGACACAACTTAAGGGGCAAGATATGAGGGACATGGCATGAATATTTAAAATAATAAAAAAAAAAAAAAGAAAAAATCTTTCCCAAAGTCAAAGCCATCAAAATGCAGGCAGGCCATACGCCACCAAGGGTACGCACATGCAGCAAAGCTTGCCAAAATTGATCCCCACTGAAGGCCAAAACAGAAAAAAAGGACCTACAAACACGCTGGAAAGGAGTCAACATCAAAGGAATTGCAATTGGAGGAGAAAAAGAGAAAATTTGGGAAATTTAGTGACTCTTAGAAAGTGGCCTGGGGTTTTATCAGGTGCAGTGCAAAGGACCAAAAGGTGCCAAAACTAAGCTCACAGATGTTGCAAAAGCATGGGAAAAAGTCAAGGAGGAAGACACAACTTAGGGGGCAAGATATGAGGGACATGGCATGAACACTTCAGAAAACAACCAAAAAAAGAAAAAAATCTTTCCCAAAGTCAAAGCCATCAAAAGGCATGGCCTGCCATCAAGTGCAGGGACATGCACCAAAGATTCCTCTATTGGTCCCCATTGAAATCATAGGATTCCTTTTCCCTTCCCAAAAGGAAATTTCAAAAGGAATCTTGCGGATCCCAAAAGAAAGGCTTACAAACACTCTGGAAAGGAGATAGGTTCAAATGAAATGCAATTGAAAAAAGCAGAAAATCGGGACATATCGTCTCTTCAAAAAATAGGCTGTGAGGAAATCAGCTGCATTGCAAAGGACCAAAAGGTGCCAAAACTAAGCTCACAGATGTTGCAAAAGCAGGGGAAAAAGTCAAGGAGGAAGACACAACTTAGGGGGCAAGATATGAGGGACATGGCATGAATACTTAAAATATTAAAAAAAAGAAAAAGAAAAAATCTTTCCCAAAGTCAAAGCCATAAAAATGCAGGCAGGCCATACGCCACCAAGGGCAGGCACATGCAGCAATGCTTGCCAAAATTGATCCCCACTGAAGGCCAAAACAGGAAAGAAGGACCTACAAACACGCTGGAAAGAAGTCAACATCAAAGGAATTGCAATTGGAGGAGAAAAAAAGAAAATTTGGGAAATTTGGTGACTCTAAGAAAATGGCCTGGGTTTATATCAGGTGCATTGCAAAGGACCAAAAGATGCAAAAACTAAGCTCACAGATGTTGCAAAAGCAGGGGAAAAAGTCAAGGAGGAAGACACAACTTAGGGGGCAAGATATGAGGGACATGGCATGAATACTTAAAACAAAACAAAAAAAAAAAGAAAAAATCTTTCCCAAAGACAAAGCCATCAAAATGCAGGCACGCCATACGCCAGCAAGTGCAGGCACATGCAGCAAAGCTTGCCAAAATTGATCCCCACTGAAGGCCAAAACAGAAAAAGGGACTTACGAACACGCTGGAAAGGAGACACCATCAAAAGAATTGCAATTGGAGGAGAAAAAAAGAAAATTTGGGAAATTTAGTGACTCTAAGAAAATGGACTGGGGTTTTATCAGGTGCATTGCAAAGGTCCAAAAGGTGAAAAAACAAAGCTCACAAATGTTGCAAAAGCAGGGGAAAAAGTCAAGGAGGAAGACACAACTTAGGGGGCAAGATGTGAGGGACATGGCATTAATAATTAAAATAATAAAAAAAAAAAAAAGAAAAAATCTTTTGCAAAGTCAAAGCCATCAAAATGCAGGCACGCCATACCCCAGCAAGTGCAGGCACATGCAGCAAAGCTTGCCAAAATTGATCCCCACTGAAGGCCAAAACAGAAAAGAAGGACTTAGAAACACGCTGGAAAGGAATCAACATCAAAGGAATTGCAATTGGAGGAGAAAAAAAGAAAATTTGGGAAATTTAGTGACTCTAAGAAAATGGCCTGGGGTTTTATCAGGAGTATTGCAAAGGTCCAAAAGGTGAAAAAACTAAGCTCACAAATGTTGCAAAAGCAAGGGGAAAAAGTCACGGAGGAAGACACACCTTAGGGGGCAAGATGTGATTGACATGGCATTATTAATTAAAATAATAATAAAAAAAAAAGATAAAATCTTTCCCAAAGTCAAAGCCATCAAAATGCAGGCAGGCCATACGCCACCAAGGGCAGGCACATGCAGCAATGCTTGCCAAAATTGATCCCCACTGAAGGCCAAAACAGAAAAGAAGGACCTACAAACACGCTAGAAAGGAGTGAACATCAAAGGAATTGCAATTGGAGGAGAAAAAAAGAAAATTTGGGAAATTTAATGACTCTTAGAATGTGGCCTGGGGTTTAGGCAAGTGCAGTGCAAAGGACCAAAAGGTGCCAAAACTAAGCTCACAGATGTTGCAAAAGCAGGGGAAAAACTGAAGGAGGAAGACACAACTTAGGGAGCAAGATGTGAGGGACATGGCAAGAATATTTAAAATATTAAAAAAAAAAAAAAGAAAAAATCTTTCCCAAAGTCAAAGCCATCAAAATGCAGGCAGGCCATACGCCACCAAGGGCAGGCACATGCAGCAAAGCTTGCCAAAATTGATCCCCACTGAAGGCCAAAACAGAAAAGAAGGACCTACAAACACGCTGGAAAGGAGTCAACATCAAAGGAATTGCAATTGGAGGAGAAAAAAAGAAAATTTGGGAAATTTAGTGACTCTAAGAAAATGGCCTGGGTTTATATCAGGTGCATTGCAAAGGACCAAAAGGTGCCAAAACTTAGCTCACAGATGTTGCAAAAGCAGAGGAAAAAGTGAAGGAGGAAGACACAACTTAGGGGGCAAGATATGATGGACATGGCATTATTAATAAAAATAATAAAAAAAAAAAAAAGAAAAAATCTTTCCCAAAGTCAAAGCCATCAAAATGCAGGCAGGCAATACGCCACCAAGGGCAGGCACATGCAGCAAAGCTTGCCAAAATTGATCCCCACTGAAGGCCAAAACAGAAAAGAAGGACCTACAAAAACGCTGGAAAGGAGTCAACATCAAAGGAATTGCATTTGGGGGAGAAAAAAAGAAAATTTGGGAAATTTAGTGACTCTTAGAAAGTGGCCTGGGGTTTTATCAGGTGCAGTGCAAAGGACCACAATGTGCCAAAACTAAGCTCACAGATGTTGCAAAAGCAGGGGAAAAAGTCAAGGAGGAAGACACAACTTAGGGGGCAAGATATGAGGGACATGGCATGAACACTTCAGAAAACAACCAAAAAAAGAAAAAAATCTTTCCCAAAGTCAAAGCCATCAAAAGGCATGGCCTGCCATCAAGTGCAGGGACATGCACCAAAGATTCCTCTATTGGTCCCCATTGAAATCGCAAGATTCCTTTTCCCTTCCCGAAAGGAAATGACATTTCCTTTCGGGAAGGGAAAAGGAATCTTGCGAATCCCAAAAGAAAGGCTTACAAACACTCTGGGAAGGAGATAGGTTCAAATGAAATGCAATTGAAAAAAGCAGAAATCGGGAATTTTACTCTCTTTAAAAAATAGGCTGTGACGAAATCAGCTGCATTGCAAAGGACCAAAAGGTGCCAAAACTTAGCTCACAGATGTTGCAAAAGCAGGGGAAAAAGTAAAGGAGGAAGACACAACTTAGGGGGCAAGATATGAGGGACATGGCATGAATACTTAAAATATTAAAAAAAAGAAAAAGAAAAAATCTTTCCCAAAGTCAAAGCCATCAAAATGCAGGCAGGCTATATGCCAGCAAGTGCAGGCACATGCAGCAAAGCTTGCCAAAATTGATCCCCACTGAAGGCAAAAAGAGAAAAGAAGGACCTACAAACACGCTGGAAAGGAGTCAACATCAAAGGAATTGCAATTTGAGGAGAAAAAAAAAAATTGGGAAATTAAGTGAGTCTAAGAAAATGGCCTGGGTTTATATCAGGTGCAGTGCAAAGGACCAAAAGGTGCCAAAACTAAGCTCACAGATGTTGCAAAAGCAGGGGAAAAAGTCAAGGAGGAAGACACAACTTAGGGGGCAAGATATGAGGGACATGGCATGAATACTTTAACCAAAAAAAACAAAAAAGAAAAAATCTTTCCAAAGTCAAAGCCATCAAAATGCAGGCAGGCCATACGCCACCAAGGGCAGGCACATGCAGCAATGCTTGCCAAAATTGATCCCCACTGAAGGCCAAAACAGAAAAGAAGGACTTACAAAAACGCTGGAAAGGAGTCAACATCAAAGGAATTGCAATTGGAGGAGAAAAAAAGAAAATTTTGGAAATTAAGTGACTCTAAGAAAATGGCCAGGGTTTATATCAGGTGCAGTGCAAAGGACCAAAAGGTGCCAAAACTAAGCTCACAGATGTTGCAAAAGCAGGGGAAAAAGTCAAGGAGGAAGACACAACTTAGGGGGCAAGATATGAGGGACATGGCATGAATACTTAAAACAATAAAAAAAAAAAAAAAGAAAAAATCTTTCACAAAGTCAAAGCCATCAAAATGCAGGCAGGCCATACGCCACCAAGGGCAGGCACATGCAGCAAAGCTTGCCAAAATTGATCACCAATGAAGGCCAAAACAGAAAAGAAGGACTTACAAACACGCTGGAATGGAGACAACATGAAAGGAATTAAATTTTTATGAGAAAAAAAGAAAATTTGGGTAAGTTAGTGACTTTAAGAAAATGGCCTGGGTTTATATCAGGTGCAGTGCAAAGGACCAAATTGTGCCAAAACTAATCTCACAGATGTTGCGAAAGCAGGGGAAAAAGTCAAGGAGGAAGACACAACTTAGGGGGCAAGATATGAGGGACATGGCATGAATACCTAAAATAATAAAAAAAAAAAAAAAGAAAAAATCTTTCCCAAAGTCAAAGCCATCAAAATGCAGGCAGGCCATACGCCACCAAGGGCAGGCACATGCAGCAAAGCTTGCCAACATTGATCCCCACTGAAGGCCAAAACAGAAAAGAAGGACCTACAAACACGCTGGAAAGGAGTCAACATCAAAGGAATTGCAATTGGAGGAGAAAAAAAGAAAATTTGGGAAATTTAGTGACTCTAAGAAAATGGCCTGGGTTTATATCAGGTGCATTGCAAAGGACCAAAAGGTGCCAAAACTTAGCTCACAGATGTTGCAAAAGCAGAGGAAAAAGTGAAGGAGGAAGACACAACTTAGGGGGCAAGATATGAGGGACATGGCATGAACACTTAAAACAAAAAAAAAAAAAAAAAGAAAAAATCTTTCCCAAAGTCAAAGCCATCAAAATGCAGGCACGCCATATGCCAGCAAGTGCAGGCACATGCAGCAAAGCTTGCCAAAATTGATCCCCACTGAAGGCCAAAACAGAAAGAAGGACTTACAAACACGCTGGAATGGAGACACCATGAAAGGAATTGCAATTGGAGGAGAAAAAAACAAAATTTGGGAAATTTAATGACTCTTAGAAAGTGGCCTGGGTTTTTAGCTGGTGCAGTGCAAAGGAGCAAAAGGTGCCAAAACTAAGCTCACAGATGTTGCAAAAGCAGGGGAAAATGTGAAGGAGGAAGACACAACTTAGGGAGCAAGATATGAGGGACATGGCATGAATACTTAAAACAAAAAAAAAAAAAAAGAAAAAATCTTTCCCCAAAGGCAAAGCCATCAAAATGCAGGCAGGCCATACGCCACCAAGGGCAGGCACATGCAGCAAAGCTTGCCAAAATTGATCCCCACTGAAGGCCAAAACAGAAAAGAAGGACCTACAAACACGCTGGAAAGGAGTCAACATCAAAGGAATTGCAATTGGAGGGGAAAAAAAGAAAATTTGGGAAATTTAGTGACTCTTAGAAAGTGGCCTGGGGTTTTATCAGGTGCAGTGCAAAGGACCACAATGTGCCAAAACTAAGCTCACAGATGTTGCAAAAGCAGGGGAAAAAGTCAAGGAGGAAGACACAACTTAGGGGGCAAGATATGAGGGACATGGCATGAACACTTCAGAAAACAACCAAAAAAAGAAAAAAATCTTTCCCAAAGTCAAAGCCATCAAAAGGCATGGCCTGCCATCAAGTGCAGGGACATGCACCAAAGATTCCTCTATTGGTCCCCATTGAAATCATAGGATTCCTTTTCCCTTCCCAAAAGGAAATTTCAAAAGGAATCTTGCGGATCCCAAAAGAAAGGCTTACAAACACTCTGGAAAGGAGATAGGTTCAAATGAAATGCAATTGAAAAAAGCAGAAAATCGGGACATATCGTCTCTTCAAAAAATAGGCTGTGAGGAAATCAGCTGCATTGCAAAGGACCAAAAGGTGCCAAAACTAAGCTCACAGATGTTGCAAAAGCAGGGGAAAAAGTCAAGGAGGAAGACACAACTTAGGGGGCAAGATATGAGGGACATGGCATGAATACTTAAAATATTAAAAAAAAGAAAAAGAAAAAATCTTTCCCAAAGTCAAAGCCATAAAAATGCAGGCAGGCCATACGCCACCAAGGGCAGGCACATGCAGCAATGCTTGCCAAAATTGATCCCCACTGAAGGCCAAAACAGGAAAGAAGGACCTACAAACACGCTGGAAAGAAGTCAACATCAAAGGAATTGCAATTGGAGGAGAAAAAAAGAAAATTTGGGAAATTTGGTGACTCTAAGAAAATGGCCTGGGTTTATATCAGGTGCATTGCAAAGGACCAAAAGATGCAAAAACTAAGCTCACAGATGTTGCAAAAGCAGGGGAAAAAGTCAAGGAGGAAGACACAACTTAGGGGGCAAGATATGAGGGACATGGCATGAATACTTAAAACAAAACAAAAAAAAAAAGAAAAAATCTTTCCCAAAGACAAAGCCATCAAAATGCAGGCACGCCATACGCCAGCAAGTGCAGGCACATGCAGCAAAGCTTGCCAAAATTGATCCCCACTGAAGGCCAAAACAGAAAAAGGGACTTACGAACACGCTGGAAAGGAGACACCATCAAAAGAATTGCAATTGGAGGAGAAAAAAAGAAAATTTGGGAAATTTAGTGACTCTAAGAAAATGGACTGGGGTTTTATCAGGTGCATTGCAAAGGTCCAAAAGGTGAAAAAACAAAGCTCACAAATGTTGCAAAAGCAGGGGAAAAAGTCAAGGAGGAAGACACAACTTAGGGGGCAAGATGTGAGGGACATGGCATTAATAATTAAAATAATAAAAAAAAAAAAAAGAAAAAATCTTTTGCAAAGTCAAAGCCATCAAAATGCAGGCACGCCATACCCCAGCAAGTGCAGGCACATGCAGCAAAGCTTGCCAAAATTGATCCCCACTGAAGGCCAAAACAGAAAAGAAGGACTTAGAAACACGCTGGAAAGGAATCAACATCAAAGGAATTGCAATTGGAGGAGAAAAAAAGAAAATTTGGGAAATTTAGTGACTCTAAGAAAATGGCCTGGGGTTTTATCAGGAGTATTGCAAAGGTCCAAAAGGTGAAAAAACTAAGCTCACAAATGTTGCAAAAGCAAGGGGAAAAAGTCACGGAGGAAGACACACCTTAGGGGGCAAGATGTGATTGACATGGCATTATTAATTAAAATAATAAAAAAAAAAAAAGATAAAATCTTTCCCAAAGTCAAAGCCATCAAAATGCAGGCAGGCCATACGCCACCAAGGGCAGGCACATGCAGCAATGCTTGCCAAAATTGATCCCCACTGAAGGCCAAAACAGAAAAGAAGGACCTACAAACACGCTAGAAAGGAGTGAACATCAAAGGAATTGCAATTGGAGGAGAAAAAAAGAAAATTTGGGAAATTTAATGACTCTTAGAATGTGGCCTGGGGTTTAGGCAAGTGCAGTGCAAAGGACCAAAAGGTGCCAAAACTAAGCTCACAGATGTTGCAAAAGCAGGGGAAAAACTGAAGGAGGAAGACACAACTTAGGGAGCAAGATGTGAGGGACATGGCAAGAATATTTAAAATATTAAAAAAAAAAAAAAGAAAAAATCTTTCCCAAAGTCAAAGCCATCAAAATGCAGGCAGGCCATACGCCACCAAGGGCAGGCACATGCAGCAAAGCTTGCCAAAATTGATCCCCACTGAAGGCCAAAACAGAAAAGAAGGACCTACAAACACGCTGGAAAGGAGTCAACATCAAAGGAATTGCAATTGGAGGAGAAAAAAAGAAAATTTGGGAAATTTAGTGACTCTAAGAAAATGGCCTGGGTTTATATCAGGTGCATTGCAAAGGACCAAAAGGTGCCAAAACTTAGCTCACAGATGTTGCAAAAGCAGAGGAAAAAGTGAAGGAGGAAGACACAACTTAGGGGGCAAGATATGATGGACATGGCATTATTAATAAAAATAATAAAAAAAAAAAAAAGAAAAAATCTTTCCCAAAGTCAAAGCCATCAAAATGCAGGCAGGCAATACGCCACCAAGGGCAGGCACATGCAGCAAAGCTTGCCAAAATTGATCCCCACTGAAGGCCAAAACAGAAAAGAAGGACCTACAAAAACGCTGGAAAGGAGTCAACATCAAAGGAATTGCATTTGGGGGAGAAAAAAAGAAAATTTGGGAAATTTAGTGACTCTTAGAAAGTGGCCTGGGGTTTTATCAGGTGCAGTGCAAAGGACCACAATGTGCCAAAACTAAGCTCACAGATGTTGCAAAAGCAGGGGAAAAAGTCAAGGAGGAAGACACAACTTAGGGGGCAAGATATGAGGGACATGGCATGAACACTTCAGAAAACAACCAAAAAAAGAAAAAAATCTTTCCCAAAGTCAAAGCCATCAAAAGGCATGGCCTGCCATCAAGTGCAGGGACATGCACCAAAGATTCCTCTATTGGTCCCCATTGAAATCGCAAGATTCCTTTTCCCTTCCCGAAAGGAAATGACATTTCCTTTCGGGAAGGGAAAAGGAATCTTGCGAATCCCAAAAGAAAGGCTTACAAACACTCTGGGAAGGAGATAGGTTCAAATGAAATGCAATTGAAAAAAGCAGAAATCGGGAATTTTACTCTCTTTAAAAAATAGGCTGTGACGAAATCAGCTGCATTGCAAAGGACCAAAAGGTGCCAAAACTTAGCTCACAGATGTTGCAAAAGCAGGGGAAAAAGTAAAGGAGGAAGACACAACTTAGGGGGCAAGATATGAGGGACATGGCATGAATACTTAAAATATTAAAAAAAAGAAAAAGAAAAAATCTTTCCCAAAGTCAAAGCCATCAAAATGCAGGCAGGCTATATGCCAGCAAGTGCAGGCACATGCAGCAAAGCTTGCCAAAATTGATCCCCACTGAAGGCAAAAAGAGAAAAGAAGGACCTACAAACACGCTGGAAAGGAGTCAACATCAAAGGAATTGCAATTTGAGGAGAAAAAAAAAAATTGGGAAATTAAGTGAGTCTAAGAAAATGGCCTGGGTTTATATCAGGTGCAGTGCAAAGGACCAAAAGGTGCCAAAACTAAGCTCACAGATGTTGCAAAAGCAGGGGAAAAAGTCAAGGAGGAAGACACAACTTAGGGGGCAAGATATGAGGGACATGGCATGAATACTTTAACCAAAAAAAACAAAAAAGAAAAAATCTTTCCAAAGTCAAAGCCATCAAAATGCAGGCAGGCCATACGCCACCAAGGGCAGGCACATGCAGCAATGCTTGCCAAAATTGATCCCCACTGAAGGCCAAAACAGAAAAGAAGGACTTACAAAAACGCTGGAAAGGAGTCAACATCAAAGGAATTGCAATTGGAGGAGAAAAAAAGAAAATTTTGGAAATTAAGTGACTCTAAGAAAATGGCCAGGGTTTATATCAGGTGCAGTGCAAAGGACCAAAAGGTGCCAAAACTAAGCTCACAGATGTTGCAAAAGCAGGGGAAAAAGTCAAGGAGGAAGACACAACTTAGGGGGCAAGATATGAGGGACATGGCATGAATACTTAAAACAATAAAAAAAAAAAAAAAGAAAAAATCTTTCACAAAGTCAAAGCCATCAAAATGCAGGCAGGCCATACGCCACCACGGGCAGGCACATGCAGCAAAGCTTGCCAAAATTGATCACCAATGAAGGCCAAAACAGAAAAGAAGGACTTACAAACACGCTGGAATGGAGACAACATGAAAGGAATTAAATTTTTATGAGAAAAAAAGAAAATTTGGGTAAGTTAGTGACTTTAAGAAAATGGCCTGGGTTTATATCAGGTGCAGTGCAAAGGACCAAATTGTGCCAAAACTAATCTCACAGATGTTGCGAAAGCAGGGGAAAAAGTCAAGGAGGAAGACACAACTTAGGGGGCAAGATATGAGGGACATGGCATGAATACCTAAAATAATAAAAAAAAAAAAAAGAAAAAATCTTTCCCAAAGTCAAAGCCATCAAAATGCAGGCAGGCCATACGCCACCAAGGGCAGGCACATGCAGCAAAGCTTGCCAACATTGATCCCCACTGAAGGCCAAAACAGAAAAGAAGGACCTACAAACACGCTGGAAAGGAGTCAACATCAAAGGAATTGCAATTGGAGGAGAAAAAAAGAAAATTTGGGAAATTTAGTGACTCTAAGAAAATGGCCTGGGTTTATATCAGGTGCATTGCAAAGGACCAAAAGGTGCCAAAACTTAGCTCACAGATGTTGCAAAAGCAGAGGAAAAAGTGAAGGAGGAAGACACAACTTAGGGGGCAAGATATGAGGGACATGGCATGAACACTTAAAACAAAAAAAAAAAAAAAAGAAAAAATCTTTCCCAAAGTCAAAGCCATCAAAATGCAGGCACGCCATATGCCAGCAAGTGCAGGCACATGCAGCAAAGCTTGCCAAAATTGATCCCCACTGAAGGCCAAAACAGAAAGAAGGACTTACAAACACGCTGGAATGGAGACACCATGAAAGGAATTGCAATTGGAGGAGAAAAAAACAAAATTTGGGAAATTTAATGACTCTTAGAAAGTGGCCTGGGTTTTTAGCTGGTGCAGTGCAAAGGAGCAAAAGGTGCCAAAACTAAGCTCACAGATGTTGCAAAAGCAGGGGAAAATGTGAAGGAGGAAGACACAACTTAGGGAGCAAGATATGAGGGACATGGCATGAATACTTAAAACAAAAAAAAAAAAAAAGAAAAAATCTTTCCCCAAAGGCAAAGCCATCAAAATGCAGGCAGGCCATACGCCACCAAGGGCAGGCACATGCAGCAAAGCTTGCCAAAATTGATCCCCACTGAAGGCCAAAACAGAAAAGAAGGACCTACAAACACGCTGGAAAGGAGTCAACATCAAAGGAATTGCAATTGGAGGGGAAAAAAAGAAAATTTGGGAAATTTAGTGACTCTTAGAAAGTGGCCTGGGGTTTTATCAGGTGCAGTGCAAAGGACCACAATGTGCCAAAACTAAGCTCACAGATGTTGCAAAAGCAGGGGAAAAAGTCAAGGAGGAAGACACAACTTAGGGGGCAAGATATGAGGGACATGGCATGAACACTTCAGAAAACAACCAAAAAAAGAAAAAAATCTTTCCCAAAGTCAAAGCCATCAAAAGGCATGGCCTGCCATCAAGTGCAGGGACATGCACCAAAGATTCCTCTATTGGTCCCCATTGAAATCGCAAGATTCCTTTTCCCTTCCCGAAAGGAAATGACATTTCCTTTCGGGAAGGGAAAAGGAATCTTGCGAATCCCAAAAGAAAGGCTTACAAACACTCTGGGAAGGAGATAGGTTCAAATGAAATGCAATTGAAAAAAGCAGAAAGTCGGGAATTTTAGTCTCTTAGAAAAATTGGCTGTGAGGAAATCAGCTTCATTGCAAAGGACGAAAAGGTGCCAAAACTAAGCTCACAGATGTTGCAAAAGCAGGGGAAAAAGTCAAGGAGGAAGACACAACTTAGGGGGCAAGATATGAGGGACATGGTATGAATATTTAAAATATTAAAAAAAAAAAAAGAAAAAATCTTTCCCAAAGTCAAAGCCATCAAAATGCAGGCAGGCCATACGCCACCAAGGGCAGGCACATGCAGCAAAGCTTGCCAAAATTGATCCCCACTGAAGGCCAAAACAGAAAAGAAGGACCTACAAACACGCTGGAAAGGTGTCAACATCAAAGGAATTGCAATTGGAGGAGAAAAAAAAAATTTGGGAAATTTAATGACTCTAAGAAAATGGCCTGGGTTTATATCAGGTGCATTGCAAAGGACCAAAAGATGCCAAAACTAAGCTCACAGATGTTGGAAAAGCAGAGGAAAAAGTGAAGGAGGAAGACACAACTTAGGGGGCAAGATATGAGGGACATGGCATGAATACTTAAAACAAAAAAAAAAAAAAATAGAAAAAATCTTTCCCAAAGTCAAAGCCATCAAAATGCAGGCACGCCATACGCAAGCAAGTGCAGGCACATGCAGCAAAGCTTGACAAAATTGATCCCCACTGAAGGCCAAAACAGAAAATAGGACTTACGAACACGCTGGAATGGAGACACCATCAAAGGAATTGCAATTGTAGGAGAAAAAAAGAAAATTTGGGAAAATTAGTGACTCTAAGAAAATGGACTGGGGTTTTATCAGGTGCATTGCAAAGGTCCAAAAGGTGAAAAAAGTAAGCTCACAAATGTTGCAAAAGCAGGGGAAAAAGTCAAGGAGGAAGACACAACTTAGGGGGCAAGATGTGAGGGACATGGCATTAATAATATAAATAATTAAAAAAAAAAAAAAAAATCTTTCCCAAAGTCAAAGCTATCAAAATGCAGGCAGGCTATATGCCAGCAAGTGCAGGCACATGCAGCAAAGCTTGCCAAAATTGATCCCCACTGAAGGCCAAAACAGCAAAGAAGGACCTAAAAACACGCTGGAGTCAACATCAAAGGTATTGCAATTTGAGGAGAAAAAAAAAATTGGGAAATTTAGTGACTCTAAGAAAATGGCCTGGGTTTATATCAGGTGCAGTGCAAAGGACCAAAGATACCAAAACTAAGCTCACAGATGTTGCAAAAGCAGGGGAAAAAG
Source organism: Artemisiospiza belli (assembly GCA_021963965.1). Lineage (NCBI taxonomy): Eukaryota > Metazoa > Chordata > Aves > Passeriformes > Passerellidae > Artemisiospiza > Artemisiospiza belli. The sequence continues at coordinate 269,924 of JAKDEW010000360.1, read as the reverse complement.
TCAAGGAGGAAGACACAACTTAGGGGGCAAGATATGAGGGACATGGCATGAATACTTAAAACAAAAAAAGAAAAAAAAAAGAAAAAATCTTTCCCAAAGTCAAAGCCATCAAAATGCAGGCAGGCCATACGCCACCAAGGGCAGGCACATGCAGCAAAGCTTGCCAAAATTGATCCCCACTGAAGGCCAAAACAGAAAAGAAGGACCTACAAACACGCTGGAAAGGAGTCAACATCAAAGGAATTGCAATTGGAGGAGAAAAAAATAAAATTTGGGAAATTTAGTGACTCTAAGAAAATGGCCTGGGTTTATATCAGGTGCAGTGCAAAGGACCAAAAGATGCAAAAACTAAGCTCACAGATGTTGCAAAAGCAGGGGAAAAAGTCAAGGAGGAAGAAACAAATTAGGTGGCAAGATATGAGGACATGGCATGGACACTTCAGAAATCAACCAAAAAATGAAAAAAATCTTTCCCCAAGTCAAAGCCACCAAAAGGCATGGCATGCCATCAAGGGCAGGGAAATGCACCAATGATTCTTCGATTCGTCCCCATTGAAATCACAAGATTCCTTTTCCCTTCCCGAAAGGAAATGAAATTTCCTTTCGGGAAGGGAAAAGGAATCTTGTGAATCCCAAAAGAAAGGCTTGCAAACACTCTGCAAAAGAGATAAGTTCAAATGAAATGCAATTGAAAAAAGCAGAAAATCAGTAATTTTAATGACTTCAAAAAATAGGCTGTGAGGAAATCAGCTGCATTGCAAAGGACCAAAACATGCAAAAAATAGGCTCACAGATGTTGCAAAAGCAGGGGAAAAAGTCAAGGAGGAAGACACAACTTAGGGGGCAAGATATGAGGGACATGGCATGGACACTTCACAAAACAAGGAAAAAAAAAAAATTTTTCCAAAGTCAAAGCCATCAAAATGCAGGCAGGCCATACACCAGCAAGTCCCGGCACATGCAGCAAAGCTTGCCAAAATTCATCCCCACTGAAGGCCCAAACAGAAAAGAAGGACCTACAAACACACTGGAACGGAGACTCCATCAAAGGAATTGCAATTGGAGGAGAAAAAAAGGAAATTTGGGAAATCTAGTTACTCTAAGAAAATGGCCCGGGATTATATGAGGTGCAGTGCGAAGGACCAAAAGATGCAAAAATTAAGCTAAGAGATGTTGCAAAATCAGGGGAAATAGTCAAGGAGGAAGACACAACTTACGGGGCAAGATATGAGGGACATGGCATGAACAGTGAAACAAAAAAAAAAAAACAAGAAAAAGTCTTTCCCAAAGTCAAAGCCATCAAAATGCAGGCAGGCCATACGCCAGCAAGTGCAGACACATGCAGCAAAGCTTGCCAAAATTGATCCCCACTAAAGGCCAAAACCGAAAAGAAGGACCTACAAATGCGGGGCTCCATGTGTGAGGGGCAGGGCTTCAGGCAGTGAGGGGCGGTGCTCTATGTGTGACGGAAGCGGCTCCATGTGTGTGGGGCAGGGCTCCAGCCAGTGATGGGCGGGGCTCCATGTGGGATGGGCAGGGCTCCATGAGTGAGGGAAGGGGTTCCATGCGTGAGGGGCGGGGTTGCGGGCTGTGAGGGGTGGGGCTCTAGGCAGTGATTGCCGAGGCTCCATGTGTTAGGGTTAGGGCTGCAGCCAGAGAGGGGCAGGGCTCCATGTGTGAGGGAAAAGGCTCCATGTGTGTGGGGCAGGGCTCCAGCCAGTGATGGGCGGGGCTCCATGTGGGATGGGCAGGGCTCCATGCAGTGAGGGATAGGGCTCCATATTTGAGGGGCGGGGCTTCAAATATGAAGGGCAAGGCCCCATGAGTGAAGGCCGGGGTTCCAGGCTTTCAGGGGTGGGGATCCAGTCAGTGAGGGGCGGGGCTCAGGGCAGTGATGGCCGGGGCTCTTTGTGTTAGTGGCAGGGCTCCAGCCAGAGAGGGGCAAGGCTCCATGTGTGAGGGAAAGGGCTCCATGTTTGTGGGGCAGGGCTCCAGCCAGTGATGGGCGGGGATCCATGAGGGATGGGCAGGGCTCCATGCAGTCAGGGGCAAGGCTCCATATTTGAGGGGCGGGGCTCCAATTATGAAGGGCAAGGCCCCATGATTGAGGCGCGGGGTTCCAGGCTTTCAGGGGTGGGGATCCAGTCAGTGCGGGGCGGGGCACTAGGCAGTCATGGCTGGGGCTCCCTGTGTGAGGGGCAGGGCTTCAGGCAGTGAGGGGCGGTGGATGGAGACAGCATCGGAAATATTGCATTAGGAAAAGTAAAAATGTAAATTTGGTAAATTTAGTGACTGTAAGAAAATGGCCCGGGATTATGTCAGGTGCAGTGTGAAGGACTAAATGATGCCAAAACAAAGCTCACAGATAATTCAAAAGCAGCGGAAAAAGTCAAGGAGGAAAACACAACTTAGGGGGCAAGATATGAGGGACATGGCATGAATATTTAAAACAAGAAAAAAGAAAAACAAGAAAAAATCGTTCCCAAAGTCAAAGCCTTCAAAATGCAGGCAGGCCATACGCCAGCAAGTGCAGGCACATGCAGCAAAGCTTGCCAAATCTGATCCCCACTGAAGGCCAAAACAGAAAATAAGGGCCTACAAACAGGCTGGAGCGGAGACAACATCAAAGGAATTGTAATTGGAGGAGAAAAAAAGAAAATTTGGGAAATTTAGTGACTGTAAGAAAATGGCCCGGGATAATATCAGGTGCAGTGCGAAGGACCAAAAGATGCAAAAACTAAGCTCACAGATGTTGCAAAAGCAGGGGAAAAAGTCAAGGAGGAAGACACAACTTAGGTGGCAAGATATGAGGACATGGCATGGACACTTCAGAAATCAACCAAAAAATGAAAAAAATCTTTCCCCAAGTCAAAGCCACCAAAAGGCATGGCATGCCATCAAGGGCAGGGAAATGCACCAATGATTCTTCGATTCGTCCCCATTGAAATCACAAGATTCCTTTTCCCTTCCCGAAAGGAAATGAAATTTCCTTTCGGGAAGGGAAAAGGAATCTTGTGAATCCCAAAATAAAGGCTTGCAAACACTCTGGAAAGGAGATAAGTTCAAATGAAATGCAATTGAAAAAAGCAGAAAATCAGTAATTTTAATGTCTTCAAAAAATAGGCTGTGAGGAAATCAGCTGCATTGCAAATGAACAAAACATGCAAAAAATAGGCTCACAGATGTTGCAAAAGCAGGGGAAAAAGTCAAGGATGAAGACACAACTTAGGGGGCAAGATATGAGGGACATGGCATGGACACTTCATAAAGCAAGGAAAAAAAAAAAATTTTTCCAAAGTCAAAGCCATCAAAATGCAGGCAGGCCATACACCAGCAAGTCCAGGCACATGCAGCAAAGCTTGCCAAAATTGATCCCCACTGAAGGCCCAAACAGAAAAGAAGGACCTACAAACACACTGGAACGGAGACTCCATCAAAGGAATTGCAATTGGAGGAGAAAAAAAGGAAATTTGGGAAATCTAGTTACTCTAAGAAAATGGCCCGGGATTATATGAGGTGCAGTGCGAAGGACCAAAAGATGCAAAAATTAAGCTAAGAGATGTTGCAAAATCAGGGGAAATAGTCAAGGAGGAAGACACAACTTACGGGGCAAGATATGAGGGACATGGCATGAACAGTTAAACAAAAAAAAAAAACAAGAAAAAATCTTTCCCAAAGTCAAAGCCATCAAAATGCAGGCAGGCCATCCGCCAGCAAGTGCAGACACATGCAGCAAAGCTTGCCAAAATTGATCCCCACTGAAGGCCAAAACCGAAAAGAAGGACCTACAAACGCGGGGCTCCATGTGTGAGGGGCAGGGCTTCAGGCAGTGTGGGGCGGTGCTCTATGTTTGACGGAAGCGGCTCCATGTGTGTGGGGCAGGGCTCCAGCCAGTGATGGGCGGGGCTCCATGTGGGATGGGCCGGGCTCCATGAGTGAGGGAAGGGGTTCCATGCGTGAGGGGCGGGGTTCCGGGCTGTGAGGGGTGGGGATCCAGTCAGTGAGGGGTGGGGCTCTAGGCAGTGATTGCCGAGGCTCCATGTGTTAGGGTTAGGGCTGCAGCCAGAGAGGGGCAGGGCTCCATGTGTGAGGGAAAAGGCTCCATGTGTGTGGGGCAGGGCTCCAGCCAGTGATGGGCGGGGCTCCATGTGGGATGGGCAGGGCTCCATGCAGTGAGGGATAGGGCTCCATATTTGAGGGGCGGGGCTTCAAATATGAAGGGCAAGGCCCCATGAGTGAAGGCCAGGGTTCCAGGCTTTCAGGGGTGGGGATCCAGTCAGTGAGGGGCGGGGCTCAGGGCAGTGATGGCCGGGGCTCTTTGTGTTAGTGGCAGGGCTCCAGCCAGAGAGGGGCAAGGCTCCATGTGTGAGGGAAAGGGCTCCATGTTTGTGGGGCAGGGCTCCAGCCAGTGATGGGCGGGGATCCATGAGGGATGGGCAGGGCTCCATGCAGTCAGGGGCAAGGCTCCATATTTGAGGGGCGGGGCTCCAATTATGAAGGGCAAGGCCCCATGAGTGAGGCGCGGGGTTCCAGGCTTTCAGGGGTGGGGATCCAGTCAGTGCGGGGCGGGGCACTAGGCAGTCATGGCTGGGGCTCCCTGTGTGAGGGGCAGGGCTTCAGGCAGTGAGGGGCGGTGGATGGAGACAGCATCGGAAATATTGCATTAGGAAAAGTAAAAATGTAAATTTGGTAAATTTAGTGACTGTAAGAAAATGGCCCGGGATTATGTCAGGTGCAGTGCGAAGGACTAAATGATGCCAAAACAAAGCTCACAGATATTTCAAAAGCAGCGGAAAAAGTCAAGGAGGAAAACACAACTTAGGGGGCAAGATATGAGGGACATGGCATGAATATTTAAAACAAGAAAAAAGAAAAACAAGAAAAAATCGTTCCCAAAGTCAAAGCCTTCAAAATGCAGGCAGGCCATACGCCAGCAAGTGCAGGCACATGCAGCAAAGCTTGCCAAATCTGATCCCCACTGAAGGCCAAAACAGAAAATAAGGGCCTACAAACAGGCTGGAGCGGAGACGCCATCAAAGGAATTGTAATTGGAGGAGAAAAAAAGAAAATTTGGGAAATTTAGTGACTGTAAGAAAATGGCCAGGGATAATATCAGGTGCAGTGTGAAGGACCAAAAGATGCAAAAACTAAGCTCACAGATGTTGCAAAAGCAGGGGAAAAAGTCAAGGAGGAAGACACAACTTAGGTGGCAAGATATGAGGACATGGCATGGACACTTCAGAAATCAACCAAAAAATGAAAAAAATCTTTCCCCAAGTCAAAGCCACCAAAAGGCATGGCATGCCATCAAGTGCAGGGAAATGCACCAATGATTCTTCGATTCGTCCCCATTGAAATGACAAGATTTCTTTTCCCTTCCCGAAAGGAAATGAAATTTCCTTTCGGGAAGGGAAAAGGAATCTTGTGAATCCCAAAAGAAAGGCTTGCAAACACTCTGGAAAGGAGATAAGTTCAAATGAAATGCAATTGAAAAAAGCAGAAAATCAGTAATTTTAATGTCTTCAAAAAATAGGCTGTGAGGAAATCAGCTGCATTGCAAAGGACCAAAACATGCAAAAAATAGGCTCACAGATGTTGCAAAAGCAGGGGAAAAAGTCAAGGAGGAAGACACAACTTAGGGGGCAAGATATGAGGGACATGGCATGGACACTTCACAAAACAAGGAAAAAAAAAAATTTTTCCAAAGTCAAAGCCATCAAAATGCAGGCAGGCCATACACCAGCAAGTGCAGGCACATGCAGCAAAGCTTGCCAAAATTCATCCCCACTGAAGGCCCAAACAGAAAAGAAGGACCTACAAACACACTGGAACGGAGACTCCATCAAAGGAATTGCAATTGGAGAAGAAAAAAAGGAAATTTGGGAAATCTAGTTACTCTAAGAAAATGGCCCGGGATTATATGAGGTGCAGTGCGAAGGACCAAAAGATGCAAAAATTAAGCTAAGAGATGTTGCAAAATCAGGGGAAATAGTCAAGGAGGAAGACACAACTTACGGGGCAAGATATGAGGGACATGGCATGAACAGTTAAACAAAAAAAAAAAACAAGAAAAAATCTTTCCCAAAGTCAAAGCCATCAAAATGCAGGCAGGCCATACGCCAGCAAGTGCAGACACATGCAGCAAAGCTTGCCAAAATTGATCCCCACTGAAGGCCAAAATCGAAAAGAAGGACCTACAAAGGCGGGGCTCCATGTGTGAGGGGCAGGGCTTCAGGCAGTGAGGGGCGGTGCTCTATGTGTGACGGAAGCGGCTCCATGTGTGTGGGGCAGGGCTCCAGCCAGTGATGGGCGGGGCTCCATGTGGGATAGGCAGGGCTCCATGAGTGAGGGAAGGGGTTCCATGCGTGAGGGGCGGGGTTCCGGGCTGTGAGGGGTGGGGATCCAGTCAGTGAGGGGTGGGGCTCTAGGCAGTGATTGCCGAGGCTCCATGTGTTAGGGTTAGGGCTGCAGCCAGAGAGGGGCAGGGCTCCATGTGTGTGGGGCAGGGCTCCAGCCAGTGATGGGCGGGGCTCCATGTGGGATGGGCAGGGCTCCATGCAGTGAGGGATAGGGGTCCATAGTTGAGGGGCGGGGCTTCAAATATGAAGGGCAAGGCCCCATGAGTGAAGGCCGGGGTTCCAGGCTTTCAGGGGTGGGGATCCAGTCAGTGAGGGGTGGGGCTCAGGGCAGTGATGGCCGGGGCTCTTTGTGTTAGTGGCAGGGCTCCAGCCAGAGAGGGGAAAGGCTCCATGTGTGAGGGAAAGGGCTCCATGTATGTGGGGCAGGGCTCCAGCCAGTGATGGGCGGGGATCCATGAGGGATGGGCAGGGCTCCATGCAGTCAGGGGCAAGGCTCCATATTTGAGGGGCGGGGCTCCAATTATGAAGGGCAAGGCCCCATGAGTGAGGCGCGGGGTTCCAGGCTTTCAGGGGTGGGGATCCAGTCAGTGCGGGGCGGGGAACTAGGCAGTCATGGCTGGGGCTCCCTGTGTGAGGGGCAGGGCTTCAGGCAGTGAGGGGCGGTGGATGGAGACAGCATCGGAAATATTGCATTAGGAAAAGTAAAAATGTAAATTTGGTAAATTTAGTGACTGTAAGAAAATGGCCCGGGATTATGTCAGGTGCAGTGCGAAGGACTAAATGATGCCAAAACAAAGCTCACAGATATTTCAAAAGCAGCGGAAAAAGTCAAGGAGGAAAACACAACTTAGGGGGCAAGATATGAGGGACATGGCATGAATATTTAAAACAAGAAAAAAGAAAAACAAGAAAAAATCGTTCCCAAAGTCAAAGCCTTCAAAATGCAGGCAGGCCATACGCCAGCAAGTGCAGGCACATGCAGCAAAGCTTGCCAAATCTGATCCCCACTGAAGGCCAAAACAGAAAATAAGGGCCTACAAACAGGCTGGAGCGGAGACACCATCAAAGGAATTGTAATTGGAGGAGAAAAAAAGAAAATTTGGGAAATTTAGTGACTGTAAGAAAATGGCCCGGGATAATATCAGGTGCAGTGCAAAGGACCAAAAGATGCAAAAACTAAGCTCACAGATGTTGCAAAAGCAGGGGAAAAAGTCAAGGAGGAAGACACAACTTAGGTGGCAAGATATGAGGACATGGCATGGTCACTTCAGAAATCAACCAAAAAATGAAAAAAATCTCTCCCCAAGTAAAAGCCACCAAAAGGCATGGCATGCCATCAAGTGCAGGGAAATGCACCAATGATTCTTCGATTCGTCCCCATTGAAATGACAAGATTTCTTTTCCCTTCCCGAAAGGAAATGAAATTTCCTTTCGGGAAGGGAAAAGGAATCTTGTGAATCCCAAAAGAAAGGCTTGCAAACACTCTGGAAAGGAGATAAGTTCAAATGAAATGCAATTGAAAAAAGCAGAAAATCAGTAATTTTAATGTCTTCAAAAAATAGGCTGTGAGGAAATCAGCTGCATTGCAAAGGACCAAAACATGCAAAAAATAGGCTCACAGATGTTGCAAAAGCAGGGGAAAAAGTCAAGGAGGAAGACACAACTTAGGGGGCAAGATATGAGGGACATGGCATGGACACTTCACAAAACAAGGAAAAAAAAAAAAATTTTTCCAAAGTCAAAGCCATCAAAATGCTGGCAGGCCATACACCAGCAAGTCCAGGCACATGCAGCAAAGCTTGCCAAAATTCATCCCCACTGAAGGCCCAAACAGAAAAGAAGGACCTACAAACACACTGGAACGGAGACTCCATCAAAGGAATTGCAATTGGAGGAGAAAAAAAGGAAATTTTGGAAATCTAGTTACTCTAAGAAAATGGCCCGGGATTATATGAGGTGCAGTGCGAAGGACCAAAAGATGCAAAAATTAAGCTAAGAGATGTTGCAAAATCAGGGGAAATAGTCAAGGAGGAAGACACAACTTAGGGGGCAAGATATGAGGGACATGGCATGAACAGTTAAACAAAAAAAAAAAAACAAGAAAAAATCTTTCCCAAATTCAAAGCCATCAAAATGCAGGCAGGCCATACGCCACCAAGGGCAGGCACCATGCAGCAAAGCTTGCCAAAATTGATCCCCACTGAAGGCCAAAACCGAAAAGAAGGACCTACAAAGGCGGGGGCTCCATGTGTGAGGGGCAGGGCTTCAGGCAGTGAGGGGTCGGTGCTCTATGTGTGACGGAAGCGGCTCCATGTGTGTGGGGCAGGGCTCCAGCCAGGGATGGGCGGGGGCTCCATGTGGGATGGGCAGGGGCTCCATGAGTGAGGGAAGGGGTTCCATGCGTGAGGGGCGGGGTTTCCGGGCTGTGAGCGGTGGGGATCCAGTCAGTGAGGGGTGGGGCTCTAGGCAGTGATTGCCGAGGCTCCATGTGTTAGGGTTAGGGCTGCAGCCAGAGAGGGGCAGGGCTCCATGTGTGAGGGAAAAGGCTCCATGTGTGTGGGGCAGGGCTCCAGCCAGTGATGGGCGGGGCTCCATGTGGGATGGGCAGGGCTCCCATGCAGTGAGGGATAGGGCTCCATAGTTGAGGGGCGGGGCTTCAATATGAGGGCAAGGCCCCATGAGTGAAGGCAGGGGGTTCCAGGCTTTCAGGGGTGGGGATCCAGTCAGTGAGGGGCGGGGCTCAGGGCAGTGATGGCCGGGGCTCTTTGTGTTAGTGGCAGGGCTCCAGCCAGAGAGGGGCAAGGCTCCATGTGTGAGGGAAAGGGCTCCATGTTTGTGGGGCAGGGCTCCAGCCAGTGATGGGCGGGGGGATCCATGAGGGATGGGCAGGGCTCCATGCAGTCAGGGGCAAGGCTCCATATTTGAGGGGCGGGGCTCCAATTATGAAGGGCAAGGCCCCATGAGTGAGGCGCGGGGGTTCCAGGCTTTCAGGGGTGGGGATCCAGTCAGTGCGGGGCGGGGCACTAGGCAGTCATGGCTGGGGCTCCCTGTGTGAGGGGCAGGGCTTCAGGCAGTGAGGGGCGGTGGATGGAGACAGCATCGGAAATATTGCATTAGGAAAAGCTAAAAAATGTAAATTTGGTAAATTTAGTGACTGTAAGAAAATGGCCCGGGATTATGTCAGGTGCAGTGCGAAGGACTAAATGATGCCAAAACAAAGCTCACAGATATTTCAAAAGCAGCGGAAAAAGTCAAGGAGGAAAACACAACTTAGGGGGCAAGATATGAGGGACATGGCATGAATATTTAAAACAAGAAAAAAGAAAAACAAGAAAAAATCCTTCCCAAAGTCAAAGCCTTCAAAATGCAGGCAGGCCATACGCCAGCAAGTTCAGGCACATGCAGCAAAGCTTGCCAAATCTGATCCCCACTGAAGGCCAAAACAGAAAAGAAGGGGCCCTACAAACAGGCTGGAGCGGAGACACCATCAAAGGAATTGTAATTGGAGGAGAAAAAAAGAAAGTTTGGGAAATTTAGTGACTGTAAGAAAATGGCAGGGATAATATCAGGTGCAGTGTGAAGGACCAAAAGATGCAAAAACTAAGCTCACAGATGTTGCAAAAGCAGGGGAAAAAGTCAAGGAGGAAGACACAACCTTAGGTGGCAAGATATGAGGACATGGCATGGACACTTCAGAAATCAACCAAAAAATGAAAAAAATCTTTCCCCAAGTCAAAGCCACCAAAAGGCATGGCATGCCATCAAGTGCAGGGAAATGCACCAATGATTCTTCGATTCGTCCCCATTGAAATGACAAGATTTCTTTTCCCTTCCCGAAAGGAAATGAAATTTCCTTTCGGGAAGGGAAAAGGAATCTTGTGAATCCCAAAAGAAAGGCTTGCAAACACTCTGGAAAGGAGATAAGTTCAAATGAAATGCAATTGAAAAAAGCAGAAAATCAGTAATTTTTAATGTCTTCAAAAAATAGGCTGTGAGGAAATCAGCTGCATTGCAAAGGACCAAAACATGCAAAAAATAGGCTCACAGATGTTGCAAAAGCAGGGGAAAAAGTCAAGGAGGAAGACACAACTTAGGGGGCAAGATATGAGGGACATGGCATGGACACTTCACAAAACAAGGAAAAAAAAAAATTTTTCCAAAGTCAAAGCCATCAAAATGCAGGCAGGCCATACACCAGCAAGTGCAGGCACATGCAGCAAAGCTTGCCAAAATTCATCCCACTGAAGGCCCAAACAGAAAGAAGGACCTACAAACACACTGGAACGGAGACTCCATCAAAGGAATTGCAATTGGAGAAGAAAAAAAGGAAATTTGGGAAATCTAGTTACTCTAAGAAAATGGCCTGGGATTATATGAGGTGCAGTGCGAAGGACCAAAAGATGCAAAAATTAAGCTAAGAGATGTTGCAAAATCAGGGGAAATAGTCAAGGAGGAAGACACAACTTACGGGGCAAGATATGAGGGACATGGCATGAACAGTTAAACAAAAAAAAAAACAAGAAAAAATCTTTCCCAAAGTCAAAGCCATCAAAATGCAGGCAGGCCATACGCCAGCAAGTGCAGACACATGCAGCAAAGCTTGCCAAAATTGATCCCCACTGAAGGCCAAAATCGAAAAGAAGGACCTACAAAGGCGGGGCTCCATGTGTGAGGGGCAGGGCTTCAGGCAGTGAGGGGCGGTGCTCTATGTGTGACGGAAGCGGCTCCATGTGTGTGGGGCAGGGCTCCAGCCAGGGATGGGCGGGGCTCCATGTGGGATAGGCAGGGCTCCATGAGTGAGGGAAGGGGTTCCATGCGTGAGGGGCGGGGTTCCGGGCTGTGAGGGGTGGGGATCCAGTCAGTGAGGGGTGGGGCTCTAGGCAGTGATTGCCGAGGCTCCATGTGTTAGGGTTAGGGCTGCAGCCAGAGAGGGTCAGGGCTCCATGTGTGTGGGGTAGGGCTCCAGCCAGTGATGGGCGGGGCTCCATGTGGGATGGGCAGGGCTCCATGCAGTGAGGGATAGGGGTCCATAGTTGAGGGGCGGGGCTTCAAATATGAAGGGCAAGGCCCCATGAGTGAAGGCCGGGGGTTCCAGGCTTTCAGGGGTGGGGATCCAGTCAGTGAGGGGTGGGGCTCAGGGCAGTGATGGCCGGGGCTCTTTGTGTTAGTGGCAGGGCTCCAGCCAGAGAGGGGGAAAGGCTCCATGTGTGAGGGAAAGGGCTCCATGTATGTGGGGCAGGGCTCCAGCCAGTGATGGGCGGGGATCCATGAGGGATGGGCAGGGCTCCATGCAGTCAGGGGCAAGGCTCCATATTTGAGGGGCGGGGCTCCAATTATGAAGGGCAAGGCCCCATTGAGTGAGGCGCGGGGTTCCAGGCTTTCAGGGGTGGGGGATCCAGTCAGTGCGGGGCGGGGAACTAGGCAGTCATGGCTGGGGCTCCTGTGTGAGGGGCAGGGCTTCAGGCAGTGAGGGGCGGTGGATGGAGACAGCATCGGAAATATTGCATTAGGAAAAGTAAAAATGTAAATTTGGTAAATTTAGTGACTGTAAGAAAATGGCCCGGGATTATGTCAGGTGCAGTGCGAAGGACTAAATGATGCCAAAACAAAGCTCACAGATATTTCAAAAGCAGCGGAAAAAGTCAAGGAGGAAAACACAACTTAGGGGGCAAGATATGAGGGACATGGCATGAATATTTAAAACAACAAAAAAGAAAAACAAGAAAAAATCGTTCCCAAAGTCAAAGCCTTCAAAATGCAGGCAGGCCATACGCCAGCAAGTGCAGGCACATGCAGCAAAGCTTGCCAAAATCTGATCCCCACTGAAGGCCAAAACAGAAAATAAGGGCCTACAAACAGGCTGGAGCGGAGACACCATCAAAGGAATTGTAATTGGAGGAGAAAAAAAGAAAATTTGGGAAATTTAGTGACTGTAAGAAAATGGCCCGGGATAATATCAGGTGCAGTGCAAAGGACCAAAAGATGCAAAAACTAAGCTCACAGATGTTGCAAAAGCAGGGGAAAAAGTCAAGGAGGAAGACACAACTTAGGTGGCAAGATATGAGGACATGGCATGGTCACTTCAGAAATCAACCAAAAAATGAAAAAAATCTCTCCCCAAGTAAAAGCCACCAAAAGGCATGGCATGCCATCAAGTGCAGGGAAATGCACCAATGATTCTTCGATTCGTCCCCATTGAAATGACAAGATTTCTTTTCCCTTCCCGAAAGGAAATGAAATTTCCTTTCGGGAAGGGAAAAGGAATCTTGTGAATCCCAAAATAAAGCTTGCAAACACTCTGGAAAGGAGATAAGTTCAAATGAAATGCAATTGAAAAAAGCAGAAAATCAGTAATTTTAATGTCTTCAAAAATAGGCTGTGAGGAAATCAGCTGCATTGCAAAGGACCAAAACATGCAAAAAATAGGCTCACAGATGTTGCAAAAGCAGGGGAAAAAGTCAAGGAGGAAGACACAACTTAGGGGGCAAGATATGAGGGACATGGCATGGACACTTCACAAAACAAGGAAAAAAAAAAAATTTTTCCAAGTCAAAGCCATCAAAATGCAGGCAGGCCATACACCAGCAAGTGCAGGCACATGCAGCAAAGCTTGCCAAAATTCATCCCCACTGAAGGCCCAAACAGAAAAGAAGGACCTACAAACACACTGGAACGGAGACTCCATCAAAGGAATTGCAATTGGAGAAGAAAAAAAGGAAATTTGGGAAATCTAGTTACTCTAAGAAAATGGCCCGGGATTATATGAGGTGCAGTGCGAAGGACCAAAAGATGCAAAAATTAAGCTAAGAGATGTTGCAAAATCAGGGGAAATAGTCAAGGAGGAAGACACAACTTACGGGGGCAAGATATGAGGGACATGGCATGAACAGTTAAACAAAAAAAAAAAACAAGAAAAAATCTTTCCCAAAGTCAAAGCCATCAAAATGCAGGCAGGCCATACGCCAGCAAGTGCAGACACATGCAGCAAAGCTTGCCAAAATTGATCCCCACTGAATGGCCAAAATCGAAAAGAAGGACCTACAAAGGCGGGGCTCCATGTGTGAGGGGCAGGGCTTCAGGCCAGTGAGGGGCGGTGCTCTATGTGTGACGGAAGCGGCTCCATGTGTGTGGGGCAGGGCTCCAGCCAGGGATGGGCGGGGCTCCATGTGGGATAGGCAGGGCTCCATGAGTGAGGGAAGGGGTTCCATGCGTGAGGGGCGGGGTTCCGGGCTGTGAGGGGTGGGGATCCAGTCAGTGAGGGGTGGGGCTCTAGGCAGTGATTGCCGAGGCTCCATGTGTTAGGGTTAGGGCTGCAGCCAGAGAGGGGCAGGGCTCCATGTGTGTGGGGTAGGGCTCCAGCCAGTGATGGGCGGGGCTCCATGTGGGATGGGCAGGGCTCCATGCAGTGAGGGATAGGGGTCCATAGTTGAGGGGCGGGGCTTCAAATATGAAGGGCAAGGCCCCATGAGTGAAGGCCGGGGTTCCAGGCTTTCAGGGGTGGGGATCCAGTCAGTGAGGGGTGGGGCTCAGGGCAGTGATGGCCGGGGCTCTTTGTGTTAGTGGCAGGGCTCCAGCCAGAGAGGGGAAAGGCTCCATGTGTGAGGGAAAGGGCTCCATGTATGTGGGGCAGGGCTCCAGCCAGTGATGGGCGGGGATCCATGAGGGATGGGCAGGGCTCCATGCAGTCAGGGGCAAGGCTCCATATTTGAGGGGCGGGGCTCCAATTATGAAGGGCAAGGCCCCATGAGTGAGGCGCGGGGTTCCAGGCTTTCAGGGGTGGGGATCCAGTCAGTGCGGGGCGGGGAACTAGGCAGTCATGGCTGGGGCTCCCTGTGTGAGGGGCAGGGCTTCAGGCAGTGAGGGGCGGTGGATGGAGACAGCATCGGAAATATTGCATTAGGAAAAGTAAAAATGTAAATTGGGTAAATTTAATCACTGTAAGAAAATGGCCCGGGATTATGTCAGGTGCAGTGCGAAGGACTAAATGATGCCAAAACAAAGCTCACAGATATTTCAAAAGCAGCGGAAAAAGTCAAGGAGGAAAACACAACTTAGGGGCAAGATATGAGGGACATGGCATGAATATTTAAAACAACAAAAAAGAAAAACAAGAAAAAATCGTTCCCAAAGTCAAAGCCTTCAAAATGCAGGCAGGCCATACGCCAGCAAGTGCAGGCACATGCAGCAAAGCTTGCCAAATCTGATCCCCACTGAAGGCCAAAACAGAAAATAAGGGCCTACAAACAGGCTGGAGCGGAGACACCATCAAAGAATTGTAATTGGAGGAGAAAAAAAGAAAATTTGGGAAATTTAGTGACTGTAAGAAAATGGCCCGGGATAATATCAGGTGCAGTGCAAAGGACCAAAAGATGCAAAAACTAAGCTCACCGATGTTGCAAAAGCAGGGGAAAAAGTCAAGGAGGAAGACACAACCTTAGGTGGCAAGATATGAGGACATGGCATGGTCACTTCAGAAATCAACCAAAAAATGAAAAAAATCTCTCCCCAAGTAAAAGCCACCCAAAAGGCATGGCATGCCATCAAGTGCAGGGAAATGCACCAAAGATTCTTCGATTCGTCCCCATTGAAATGACAAGATTTCTTTTCCTTCCCGAAAGGAAATGAAAATTCCTTTCGGGAAGGGAAAAGGAATCTTGTGAATCCCAAAATAAAGGCTTGCAAAACACTCTGGAAAGGAGATAAGTTCAAATGAAATGCAATTGAAAAAAGCAGAAAATCAGTAATTTTAATGTCTTCAAAAATAGGCTGTGAGGAAATCAGCTGCATTGCAAAGGACCAAAACATGCAAAAAATAGGCTCACAGCATGTTGCAAAAGCAGGGGAAAAAGTCAAGGAGGAAGACACAACTTAGGGGGCAAGATATGAGGGACATGGCATGGACACTTCACAAAACAAGGAAAAAAAAAAAATTTTTCCAAAAGTCAAAGCCATCAAAATGCTGGCAGGCCATACACCAGCAAGTCCAGGCACATGCAGCAAAGCTTGCCAAAATTCATCCCCACTGAAGGCCCTACCAAACAGAAAAGAAGGGACCTACAAACACACTGGAACGGAGACTCCATCAAAGGAATTGCAATTGGAGGAGAAAAAAAGGAAATTTTGGAAATCTAGTTACTCTAAGAAAATGGCCCGGGATTATATGAGGTGCAGTGCGAAGGACCAAAAGATGCAAAAATTAAGCTAAGAGATGTTGCAAAATCAGGGGAAATAGTCAAGGAGGAAGACACAACTTACTGGGCAAGATATGAGGGACATGGCATGAACAGTTAAACAAAAAAAAAAAAACAAGAAAAAATCTTTCCCAAATTCAAAGCCATCAAAATGCAGGCATGGCCATACGCCACCAAGGGCAGGCACATGCAGCAAAGCTTGCCAAAATTGATCCCCACTGAAGGCCAAAACCGAAAAGAAGGACCTACAAAGGCGGGGCTCCATGTGTGAGGGGCAGGGCTTCAGGCAGTGAGGGTCGGTGCTCTATGTGTGACGGAAGCGGCTCCATGTGTGTGGGGCAGGGCTCCAGCCAGGGATGGGCGGGGCTCCATGTGGGATGGGCAGGGCTCCATGAGTGAGGGAAGGGGTTCCATGCGTGAGGGGCGGGGTTCCGGGCTGTGAGCGGTGGGGATCCAGTCAGTGAGGGGTGGGGCTCTAGGCAGTGATTGCCGAGGCTCCATGTGTTAGGGTTAGGGCTGCAGCCAGAGAGGGGCAGGGGCCTCCATGTGTGAGGGAAAAGGCCTCCATGTGTGTGGGGCAAGGGCTCCAGCCAGTGATGGGCGGGGCTCCATGTGGGATGGGCAGGGCTCCATGCAGTGAGGGATAGGGCTCCATAGTTGAGGGGCGGGGCCTTCAAATATGAGGGGCAAGGCCCCATGAGTGAAGGCCGGGGTTCCAGGCTTTCAGGGGTGGGGATCCAGTCAGTGAGGGGCGGGGCTCAGGGCAGTGATGGCCGGGGCTCTTTGTGTTAGTGGCAGGGCTCCAGCCAGAGAGGGGCAAGGCTCCATGTGTGAGGGAAAGGGCTCCATGTTTGTGGGGCAGGGCTCCAGCCAGTGATGGGCGGGGATCCATGAGGGATGGGCAGGGCTCCATGCAGTCAGGGGCAAGGCTCCATATTTGAGGGGCGGGGCTCCAATTATGAAGGGCAAGGCCCCATGAGTGAGGCGCGGGGTTCCAGGCTTTCAGGGGTGGGGATCCAGTCAGTGCGGGGCGGGGCACTAGGCAGTCATGGCTGGGGCTCCCTGTGTGAGGGGCAGGGCTTCAGGCAGTGAGGGGCGGTGGATGGAGACAGCATCGGAAATATTGCATTAGGAAAAGTAAAAATGTAAATTTGGTAAATTTAGTGACTGTAAGAAAATGGCCCGGGATTATGTCAGGTGCAGTGCGAAGGACTAAATGATGCCAAAACAAAGCTCACAGATATTTCAAAAGCAGCGGAAAAAGTCAAGGAGGAAAACACAACTTAGGGGGCAAGATATGAGGGACATGGCATGAATATTTAAAACAAGAAAAAAGAAAAACAAGAAAAAATCGTTCCCAAAGTCAAAGCCTTCAAAATGCAGGCAGGCCATACGCCAGCAAGTTCAGGCACATGCAGCAAAGCTTGCCAAATCTGATCCCCACTGAAGGCCAAAACAGAAAAGAAGGGCCTACAAACAGGCTGGAGCGGAGACACCATCAAAAGGAGAAAAAAAGAAAGTTTGGGAAATTTAGTGACTGTAAGAAAATGGCCCGGGATAATATCAGGTGCAGTGCGAAGGACCAAAAGATGCATAAACTAAGCTCACAGATGTGTCAAAAGCAGGGGAAAAAGTCAAGGAGGAAGACACAACTTAGGTGGCAAGATATGAGGACATGGCATGGACACTTCAGAAATCAACCAAAAAATGAAAAAAATCTTTCCCCAAGTCAAAGCCACCAAAAGGCATGGAATGCCATCAAGGGCAGGGAAATGCACCAATGATTCTTCGATTCGTCCCCATTGAAATCACAAGATTCCTTTTCCCTTCCCGAAAGGAAATGAAATTTCCTTTCGGGAAGGGAAAAGGAATCTTGCGGATCCCAAAAGAAAGGCTTACAAACACTCTGGAAAGGAGATAAGTTCAAATGAAATGCAATTGAAAAAAGCAGAAAATCAGTAATTTTAATGTCTTCAAAAAATAGGCTGTGAGGAAATCAGCTGCATTGCAAAGGATCAAAACATGCAAAAAATAGGCTCACAGATGTTGCAAAAGCAGGGGAAAAAGTCAAGGAGGAAGACACAACTTAGGGGGCAAGATATGAGGGACATGGCTTGGACACTTCACAAAACAAGGAAAAAAAAAAATTTTTCCAAAGTCAAAGCCATCAAAATGCAGGCAGGCCATACGCCACCAAGGGCAGGCACATGCAGCAAAGCTTGCCAAAATTGATCCCCACTGAAGGCCAAAACAGAAAAGAAGGACCTACAAACACACTGGAATGGAGACAACATCAAAGGAATTGCAATTGGAGGAGAAAAAAAGAAAATCAGGGCAATTACTGACTCTTAAAAAATGGCCTGGGTTTATATCAGGTGCAGTGCAAAGGACCAAAAGATGCCAAAACTAAGCTCACAGATGTTGCAAAAGCAAGGGAAAAAAATCAAGGAGGAAGACAACTTAGGGACAAGATATGAGGGACATGGCATGAATAGTTAAAACAAAAAAAAAAAAAAAAAAAAAGAAAAAATCTTTCCCAAAGTCAAAGCCATCAAAATGAAGGCAGGCCATACGACACCAAGGGCAGGCACATGCAGAAAAGCTTGCCAAAATTGATCGCCACTGAAGGCCAAAACAGAAAAGAAGGACCTACAAACACGCTGGGAAGCAGGGGAAAAAGTCAAGGAGGAAGACACAACTTAGGGGGCAAGGTATGAGGGCCCTGGCAAGAATAATTAAAAGAATAAAAAAAAAAAAAAAAGAAAAAATCCTTCCCAAAGTCAAAGCCATCAAAATGCAGGCAGGCCACACGCCACCAAGGGCGGGCACATGCAGCAAAGCTTGCCAAAATTGATCCTAACTGAAGGCCAAAACAGAAAAATAGGACCTACAAATACGCTGGAAAGGAGTCAACATGAAAGGAATAGCAATTGGAGGAGAAAAAAAGAAAATTTGGCAAATTTAATGACTCTAAGAAAATGGCCTGGGTTTATATCAGGTGCAGTGCAAAGGACCAAAAGGTGCCAAAACTAAGCTCACAAATGTTGCAAAAGCAGGGGAAAAAGTCAAGGAGGAAGACACAACTTAGGGGGCAAGATATGAGGGATATGGCATGAATGCATAAAATATTAAAAAAAAAAAAAAAGAAAAAATCTTTCCCAAAGTCAAAATTGATCCCCACTGAAGGCCAAAACAGAAAAGAAGGACCTACAAACACGCTGGAAAGGAGTCAACATCAAAGGAATTGGAATTGGAGGAGAAAAAAAGAAAATTTGGGAAATTTAGTGACTCTTGGAAAGTGTCCTGGGGTTTTATCAGGTGCAGTGCAAAGGACCAAAAGATGCCAAAACTAAGCTCACAGATGTTGCAAAAGCAGGGGAAAAAGTCAAGGAGGAAGACACAACTTAGGGGGCAAGATATGAGGGACATGGCATGAACACTTCAGAAAACAACCAAAAAAAGAAATAAATCTTTCCCAAAGTCAAAGCCATCAAAAGGCTTTGCCTGCCATCAAGTGCAGGGACATGCACCAAAGATTCCTCTATTGGTCCCCATTGAAATCGCAAGATTCCGTTTCCCTTCCCGAAAGGAAATGAAATTTCCTTTCAGGAAGGGAAAAGGAATCTTGCGAATCCCAAAAGAAAGGCTTACAAACACTCTGGAAAGGAGTTAGGTTCAAATGAAATGCAATTGAAAAAAGCAGAAAATCGGGACATATCGTCTCTTCAAAAAATAGGCTGTGAGGAAATCAGCTGCATTGCAAAGGACCAAAAGGTGCCAAAACTAAGCTCACAGATGTTGCAAAAGCAGGGGAAAAAGTCAAGGAGGAAGACACAACTTAGGGGGCAAGATATGAAGGACATGGCATGAATACTTAAAACAAAAAAAAAAAAAAAAAAAGAAAAAATCTTTCCCAAAGTCAAAGCCATCAAAATGCAGGCAGGCCATACGCCAGCAAGGGCAGGCACATGCAGCAAAGCTTGCCAAAATTGATCCCCACTGAAGGCCAAAACAGAAAAGAAGGACCAACAAATACGCTGGAATGGAGACACCATCAAAGGAATTGCAATTGGAGGAGATAAAAAAAAATTGGGATATTTAATGACTCTAAGAAAATGGCCTGGGTTTATATCAGGCGCAGTGCAAAGGACCAAAAGACGCCAAAACTAAGCTCACAGATGTTGCAAAAGCAGGGGAAAAAGTCAAGGAGGAAGACACAACTTAGGGGGCAAGATATGAGGGACATGGCATGAATACTTAAAATAATAAAAAAAAAAAAAAAAGAAAAAGTCTTTCCCAAAGTCAAAGCCATCAAAAGGCAGGCAGTTCATACGCCAGCATGGGCAGGCACATGCAGCAAAGCTTGCCAAAATTGATCCCCACTGAAGGCCAAAACAGAAAAGAAGGACCTACAAACACGCTGGAAAGGAGTCAACATCAAAGGAATTGCAATTGGAGGAGAAAAAAAGAAAATTTGGGAAATTTAGTGACTCTAAGAAAATGGCCTGGGGTTTTATCAGGTGCATTGCAAAGGACCAAAAGGTGCCAAAACTAAGCTCACAGATGTTGCAAAAGCAGGGGAAAAAGTCAAGGAGGAAGACACAACTTAGGGGGCAAGATGTGAGGGAAATGGCATGAATAATTAAAATAATAAAAAAAAAAAAAAGAAAAAATCTTTCCCAAAGTCAAAGCCATCAAAATGCAGGCAGGCCATACGCCAGCAAGGGCAGGCACATGCAGCAAAACTTGCCAAAATTGATCCCCACTGAAGGCCAAAACAGAAAAGAGGGACCTACAAACACGCTGGAATGGAGACACCATCAAAGCAATTGCAATTGGAGGAGAATAAAAGAAAATTTGGGAAATTTAGTGACTCTTAGAAAGTGGCCTGGGGTTTTATCAGGTGCAGTGCAAAGGACCAAAAGATGCCAAAACTAAGCTCACAGATGTTGCAAAAGCAGGGGAAAAAGTCAAGGAGGAAGACATAACTTAGGGGGCAAGATATGAGGGACATGGCATGAACACTTCAGAAAACAACCAAAAAAAGAAAAAATCTTTCCCAAAGTCAAAGCCATCAAAATGCAGGCAGGCCATATGCCACAAAGGCAGGCACATGCAGCAAAGCTTGCCAAAATTGATCCCCACTGAAGGCCAAAACAGAAAAGAAGGACCTACAAACACGCTGGAAAGGAGTCAACATCAAAGGAATTGCAATTGGAGGAGAAAAAAAGAAAATTTGGGAAATTTAGTGACTCTAAGAAAATGGCCTGGGGTTTTATCAGGTGCAGTGCAAAGGACCAAAAGATGGAAAAACTAAGCTCACAGATGTTGCAAAAGCAGGGGAAAAAGTCAAGGAGGAAGACACAACTTAGGGGGCAAGATATGAGGGACATGGCATGAATAGTTAAAACAAAAAAAAAAAAAAAAAAGAAAAAATCTTTCCCAAAGTCAAAGCCATCAAAATGCAGGCAGGCCATACGCCAGCAAGGGCCGGCTCATGCAAAAAATCTTGCCAAAATTGATCCCCACTGAAGGCCAAAACAGAAAAGAAGGACCTACAAACACGCTGGAAAGGAGTCAACATCAAAGGAATTCCAATTGGAGGAGAAAAAAAGAAAATTTGGGAAATTTAGTGACTCTTAGAAAGTGGCCTGGGGTTTTATCAGGTGCAGTGCAAAGGACCAAAAGATGCCAAAACTAAGCTCACAGATGTTGCAAAAGCAGGGGAAAAAGTCAAGGAGGAAGACACAACTTAGGGGGCAAGATATGAGGGACATGGCATGAACACTTCAGAAAACAAACAAAAAAAGAAAAAATCTTTCCCAAAGTCAAAGCCATCAAAAGGCATGGCCTGCCATCAAGTGCAGGGACATGCACCAAAGATTCCTCTATTGGTCCCCATTGAAATCGCAAGATTCCTTTTCCCTTCCCGAAAGGAAATGAAATTTCCTTTCGGGAAGGGGAAAGGAATCTTGCGAATCCCAAAAGAAA
This sequence comes from Artemisiospiza belli, assembly GCA_021963965.1. NCBI lineage: Eukaryota > Metazoa > Chordata > Aves > Passeriformes > Passerellidae > Artemisiospiza > Artemisiospiza belli. The sequence continues at coordinate 248,383 of JAKDEW010000360.1, read as the reverse complement.
GTCTTACAAACACTCTGGAAAGGAGATAGGTTCAAATGAAATGCAATTGAAAAAAGAAAAAAATCGGGAATTTTAGTCTCTTCAAAAAATAGGCTGTGAGGAAATCAGCTGCATTGCAAAGGACCAAAAGGTGCCAGAACTAAGCTCACAGATGTTGCAAAAGCAGGGGAAAAAGTCAGGGAGGAAGACACAACTTAGGGAGCAAGATATGAGGGACATGGCATGAATACTTAAAACACAAAAAAAAAAAAAAAAAGAAAAAAATCTTTCCCAAGGTCAAAGCCATCAAAATGCAGTCAGGCCATACGCCACCACGGGCAGGCACATGCAGCAAAGCTTGCCAAAATTGATCCCCACTGAAGGCCAAAACAGAAAAGAAGGACCTACAAACACGCTGGAAAGGAGTCAACATCAAAGGAATTGCAATTGGAGGAGAAAAAAAGAAAATTTGGGAAATTTAGTGACTCTAAGAAAATGGCCAGGGGTTTTATCAGGTGCAGTGCAAAGGACCAAAAGATGGAAAAACTAAGCTCACAGATGTTGCAAAAGCAGGGGAAAAAGTCAAGGAGGAAGACACAACTTAGGGGGCAAGATATGAGGGACATGGCATGAATACTTAAAACAAAAAAAAAAAAAAAAAGAAAAAATCTTTCCCAAAGTCAAAGCCATCAAAATGCAGGCAGGCCATATGCCACCAAGGGCAAGCACATGCAGCAAAGCTTGCCAAAATTGATCCCCACTGAAGGCCAAAACAGAAAAGAAGGACTTACAAACACGCTGGAATGGAGACACCATCAAAGGAATTGCAATTGTAGGAGAAAAAAAGAAAATTTGGGAAATTTAATGACTCTTAGAAAGTGGCCTGGGGTTTTATCAGGTGCAGTGCAAAGGACCAAAAGATGCCAAAACTAAGCTCACAGATGTTGCAAAAGCAGGGGAAAAAGTCAAGGAGGAAGACACAACTTAGGGGGCAAGATATGAGGGACATGGCATGAACACTTCAGAAAACAACCAAAAAAAGAAAAAAATCTTTCCCAAAGTCAAAGCCATCAAAAGGCATGGCCTGCCATCAAGTGCAGGGACATGCACCAAAGATTCCTCTATTGGTCCCCATTGAAATCGCAAGATTCCTTTTCCCTTCCCGAAAGGAAATGTAATTTCCTTTCGGGAAGGGAAAAGGAATCTTGCGAATCCCAAAAGAAAGTCTTACAAACACTCTGGAAAGGAGATAGGTTCAAATGAAATGCAATTGAAAAAAGCAGAAAATCGGGAATTTCAGTCTCTACAAAAAAAAGTCTGTGAGGAAATCAGCTGCATTGCAAAGGACCAAAAGGTGCCAAAACTAAGCTCACAGATGCTGCAAAAGCAGGGGAAAAAGTCAAGGAGGAAGACACAACTTAGGGGGCAAGCTATGAGGGACATGGCATGAATACTTAAAATAATAAAAAAAAAAAAAGAAAAAATGTTTCCCAAAGTCAAAGCCATCAAAATGCAGGCAGGCCATACGCCAGCAAGGGCAGGCACATGCAGCAAAGCTTGCCAAAATTGATCCCCACTGAAGGCCAAAACAGAAAAGAAGGACCTACAAACACGCTGGAAAGGAGTCAACATCAAAGGAATTGCAATTGGAGGAGAAAAAAAGAAAATTTTGGAAATTTAGTGACTCTAAGAAAATGGCCTGGGTTTATATCAGGCGCAGTGCAAAGGACCAAAAGACGCCAAAACTAAGGTCACAGAGGTTGCAAAAGCAGGGGAAAAAGTCAAGGAGGAAGACACAACTTAGGGGGCAAGATATGAGGGACATGGCATGAATACTTAAAAAAACAAAAAAAAAAAAAAAAAAGAAAAATTCTTTCCCAAAGTCAAAGCCATCAAAATGCAGGCAGGCCATACGCCAGCAAGGGCAGGCACATGCAGCAAATCTTGCCAAAATTGATCCCCACTGAAGGCCAAAACAGAAAAGAAGAACCTACAAACACGCTGGAAAGGAGTCAACATCAAAGGAATTGCAATTGGAGGAGAAAAAAAGAAAATTTGGGAAATTTAGTGACTCTTGGAAAGTGGCCTGGGGTTTTATCAGGTGCAGTGCAAAGGACCAAAAGATGCCAAAACTAAGCTCACAGATGTTGCAAAAGCAGGGGAAAAAGTCAAGGAGGAAGACACAACTTAGGGGGCAAGATATGAGGGACATGGCATGAATAATTAAAATAATAAAAAAAAAAAAAAAGAAAAAATCTTTCCCGAAGTCAAAGCCATCAAAATGCAGGCAGGCCATACGCCAGCAAGGGCAGGCACATGCAGCAAAGCTTGCCAAAATTGATCCCCACTGAAGGCCAAAACAGAAAAGAAGGACCTACAAACACGCTGGAAAGGAGTCAACATCAAAGGAATTGCAATTGGAGGAGAAAAAAAGAAAATTTTGGAAATTTAGTGACTCTAAGAAAATGGCCTGGGTTTATATCAGGTGCAGTGCAAAGGACCAAAAGGTGCCAAAACTAAGCTCACAGATGTTGCAAAAGCAAGGGAAAAAGTCAAGGAGGAAGACAGAACTTAGGGGGCAAGAGATGAGGGACATGGCATGAATACTTAAAACAAACAAAAAAAAAAAAAGAAAAAATCTTTCCCAAAGTCAAAGCCATCAAAATGGAGGCAGGCCATAAGCCAGCAAGTGCTGGCACATGCAGCAAAGCTTGCCAAAATTGATCCCCACTGAAGGCCAAAACAGAAAAGAAGGACCTACAAACACGCTGGAAAGGAGTCAACATCAAAGGAATTGCAATTGGAGGAGAAAAAAAGAAAATTTGGGAAATTTAATGACTCTTAGAAAGTGGCCTGGGGTTTTAGCAGGTGCATTGCAAAGGACCAGAAGATGCAAAAACTAAGCTCACAGATGTTGCAAAAGCAGGGGAAAAAGTCAAGGAGGAAGACACAACTTAGGGGGCAAGATATGAGGGACATGGCATGAATACTTAAAATATTAAAAAAAGAAAAAGAAAAAATCTTTCCCAAAGTCAAAGCCATCAAAATGCAGGCAGGCCATACGCCACCAAGGGCAGGCACATGCAGCAAAGCTTGCAAAAATTGATCCCCACTGAAGGCAAAACAGAAAAGAAGGACCTACAAACACACTGGAATGGAGACAACATCAAAGCATTTGCAATTGGAGGAGAAAAAAAGAAAATCAGGGAAATTACTGACTCTAAAAAAATGGCCTGGGTTTATATGAGGTGCAGTACAAAGGACCAAAAGGTGCCAAAACTAAGCTCACAGATGTTGCAAAAGCAGGGGAAAAAGTGAAGGAGGAAGACAACTTAGGGAGCAAGATATGGGGGACATGGCAGGAATACTTAAAAAAAAAAAAAAAAGAAAAAAGGAAAAAATCTTTCCCAAAGTCAAAGCCATCAAAATGCAGGCAGGCCATGTGCCAGCAAGTGCAGGCACATGCAGCAAAGCTTGCCAAAATTGATCCCCACTGAAGGCCAAAACAGAAAAGAAGGACCTACAAACACGCTGGAAGTGACATAATATCATAGAATTGAAATTGGATGAGAAAAAAGAAAATTTGGGAAATTTAGTGAGTCTACGAAAATGGCCTGGGTTTATATCAGGTGCCGTGCAAAGGACCAAAAGATGCCAAAACTAAGCTCACAAATGTGTCAAAAGCAGGGGAAAAAGTCAAGGAGGAAGACACAACTTAGGGGGCAAGATATGAGGGACATGGCATGAATAATTAAAATAATAAAAAAAAAAAAAAGAAAAAATCTTTCCCAAAGTCAAAGCCATCAAAATGCAGGAGGGCCACACGCCACCAAGGGCGGGCACATGCAGCAAATCTTGCCAAAATTGATCCCAACTGAAGGCCGAAACAGAAAAGAAGGACCAACAAATACGCTGGAATGGAGACACCATCAAAGGAATTGCAATTGGAGGAGATAAAAAAAAAAATTGGGAAATTTAATGACTCTAAGAAAATGGCCTGGGTTTATATCAGGTGCAGTGCAAAGGACCAAAAGACGCCAAAACTAAGCTCACAGATGTTGCAAAAGCAGGGGAAAAAGTCAAGGAGGAAGACACAACTTAGGGGGCAAGATATGAGGGACATGGCATGAATACTTAAAATAATAAAAAAAAAAAAAAAGAAAAAATCTTTCCCAAAGTCAAAGCCATCAAAATGCAGGCAGGCCATACGCCAGCAAGGGCAGGCACATGCAGCAAAGCTTGCCAAAATTGATCCCCACTGAAGGCCAAAACAGAAAAGAAGGACTTACAAACACGCTGGAAAGGAGTCAACATCAAAGGAATTGCAATTGGAGGAGAGAAAACGAAAATTTTGGAAATTTAGTGACTCTAAGAAAATGGCCTGGGTTTATATCAGGCGCAGTGCAAAGGACCAAAAGATGCCAAAACTAAGCTCACAGATGTTGCAAAAGCAGGGGAAAAAGTCAAGGAGGAAGACACAACTTAGGGGGCAAGATATGAGGGACATGGCATGAATACTTAAAATAATAAAAAAAAAAAAAAAAGAAAAAGTCTTTCCCAAAGTCAAAGCCATCAAAATGCAGGCAGGCCATACGCCACCAAGGGCAGGCACATGCAGCAAAGCTTGCCAAAATTGATCCCCACTGAAGGCCAAAACAGAAAATAGGACCTACAAACACACAGGAAAGGAGTCAACATCAAAGGAATTGCAATTGGAGGAGAAAAATGAAAATTTGGGAAATTCAGTGACTCTAAGAAAGTGTCCTGGGGTTTTATCAGGTGCAGTGCAAAGGACCAAAAGATGCCAAAACTAAGCTCACAGATGTTGCAAAAGCAGGGGAAAAAGTCAAGGAGGAAGACACAACTTAGGGGGCAAGATATGAGGGACATGGCATGAACACTTCAGAAAACAACCAAAAAAAGAAAAAATCTTTCCCAAAGTCAAAGCCATCAAAAGGCTTTGCCTGCCATCAAGTGCAGGGACATGCACCAAAGATTCCTCTATTGGTCCCCATTGAAATCCCTAGATTCCTTTTCCCTTCCTGAAAGGAAATGAAATTTCCTTTCGGGAAGGGAAAGGAATCTTGCGAATCCCAAAAGAAAGTCTTACAAACACTATGGAAAGGAGATAGGTTCAAATGAAATGCAATTGAAAAAAGAAAAAAATCGGGAATTTTAGTCTCTTCAAAAAATAGGCTGTGAGGAAATCAGCTGCATTGCAAAGGACCAAAAGGTGCCAAAACTAAGCTCACAGATGTTGCAAAAGCAGGGGAAAAAGTCAAGGAGGAAGACACAACTTAGGGAGCAAGATATGAGGGACATGGCATGAATACTTAAAACACAAAAAAAAAAAAAAAAAGAAAAAAATCTTTCCCAAGGTCAAAGCCATCAAAATGCAGGCAGGCCATACGCCACCAAGGGCAGGCACATGCAGCAAAGCTTGCCAAAATTGATCCCCACTGAAGGCCAAAACAGAAAAGAATGACCTACAAACACGCTGGAAAGGAGTCAACATCAAAGGAATTGCAATTGGAGGAGAAAAAAATAAAATTTGGGAAATTTAGTGACTCTAAGAAAATGGCCTGGGGTTTTATCAGGTGCAGTGCAAAGGACCAAAAGATGCCAAAACTAAGCTCACAGATGTTGCAAAAGCAGGGGAAAAGTCAAGGAGGAAGACACAACTTAGGGGGCAAGAAATGAGGGACATGGCATTAACACTTAAGAAAACAACCAAAAAAAGAAAAAATTCTTTCCCAAAGTCAAAGCCATCAAAAGGCATGGCCTGCCATCAAGTGCAGGGACATGCACCAAAGATTCCTCTATTGGTCCCCATTGAAATCGCAAGATTCCTTTTCACTTGCCGAAAGGAAATGAAATTTCCTTTCGGGAAGGGAAAAGGAATCTTGCGAATCCCAAAAGAAAGGCTTACAAACACTCTGGAAAGGAGATAGTTTCAAATGAAATGCAATTGAAAAAAGCAGAAAATCTGGAATTTTAGTCTCTTCAAAAAATAGGCTGTGAGGAAATCAGCTGCATTGCAAAGGACCAGAAGATGCAAAAACTAAGCTCACAGATGTTGCAAAAGCAGGGGAAAAAGTCAAGGAGGAAGACACAACTTAGGGGGCAAGATATGAGGGACATGGCATGAATACTTAAAATATTAAAAAAAGAAAAAGAAAAAATCTTTCCCAAAGTCAAAGCCATCAAAATGCAGGCAGGCCATACGCCACCAAGGGCAGGCACATGCAGCAAAGCTTGCAAAAATTGATCCCCACTGAAGGCAAAACAGAAAAGAAGGACCTACAAACACACTGGAATGGAGACAACATCAAAGCATTTGCAATTGGAGGAGAAAAAAAGAAAATCAGGGAAATTACTGACTCTAAAAAAATGGCCTGGGTTTATATGAGGTGCAGTACAAAGGACCAAAAGGTGCCAAAACTAAGCTCACAGATGTTGCAAAAGCAGGGGAAAAAGTGAAGGAGGAAGACAACTTAGGGAGCAAGATATGGGGGACATGGCAGGAATACTTAAAAAAAAAATAAAAAGAAAAAAGGAAAAAATCTTTCCCAAAGTCAAAGCCATCAAAATGCAGGCAGGCCATGTGCCAGCAAGTGCAGGCACATGCAGCAAAGCTTGCCAAAATTGATCCCCACTGAAGGCCAAAACAGAAAAGAAGGACCTACAAACACGCTGGAAGTGACATAATATCATAGAATTGAAATTGGATGAGAAAAAAGAAAATTTGGGAAATTTAGTGAGTCTACGAAAATGGCCTGGGTTTATATCAGGTGCCGTGCAAAGGACCAAAAGATGCCAAAACTAAGCTCACAAATGTGTCAAAAGCAGGGGAAAAAGTCAAGGAGGAAGACACAACTTAGGGGGCAAGATATGAGGGACATGGCATGAATAATTAAAATAATAAAAAAAAAAAAAAGAAAAAATCTTTCCCAAAGTCAAAGCCATCAAAATGCAGGAGGGCCACACGCCACCAAGGGCGGGCACATGCAGCAAATCTTGCCAAAATTGATCCCAACTGAAGGCCGAAACAGAAAAGAAGGACCAACAAATACGCTGGAATGGAGACACCATCAAAGGAATTGCAATTGGAGGAGATAAAAAAAAAAATTGGGAAATTTAATGACTCTAAGAAAATGGCCTGGGTTTATATCAGGTGCAGTGCAAAGGACCAAAAGACGCCAAAACTAAGCTCACAGATGTTGCAAAAGCAGGGGAAAAAGTCAAGGAGGAAGACACAACTTAGGGGGCAAGATATGAGGGACATGGCATGAATACTTAAAATAATAAAAAAAAAAAAAAAGAAAAAATCTTTCCCAAAGTCAAAGCCATCAAAATGCAGGCAGGCCATACGCCAGCAAGGGCAGGCACATGCAGCAAAGCTTGCCAAAATTGATCCCCACTGAAGGCCAAAACAGAAAAGAAGGACTTACAAACACGCTGGAAAGGAGTCAACATCAAAGGAATTGCAATTGGAGGAGAGAAAACGAAAATTTTGGAAATTTAGTGACTCTAAGAAAATGGCCTGGGTTTATATCAGGCGCAGTGCAAAGGACCAAAAGATGCCAAAACTAAGCTCACAGATGTTGCAAAAGCAGGGGAAAAGGTCAAGGAGGAAGACACAACTTAGGGGGCAAGATATGAGGGACATGGCATGAATACTTAAAATAATAAAAAAAAAAAAAAAAGAAAAAGTCTTTCCCAAAGTCAAAGCCATCAAAATGCAGGCAGGCCATACGCCACCAAGGGCAGGCACATGCAGCAAAGCTTGCCAAAATTGATCCCCACTGAAGGCCAAAACAGAAAATAGGACCTACAAACACACAGGAAAGGAGTCAACATCAAAGGAATTGCAATTGGAGGAGAAAAATGAAAATTTGGGAAATTCAGTGACTCTAAGAAAGTGTCCTGGGGTTTTATCAGGTGCAGTGCAAAGGACCAAAAGATGCCAAAACTAAGCTCACAGATGTTGCAAAAGCAGGGGAAAAAGTCAAGGAGGAAGACACAACTTAGGGGGCAAGATATGAGGGACATGGCATGAACACTTCAGAAAACAACCAAAAAAAGAAAAAATCTTTCCCAAAGTCAAAGCCATCAAAAGGCTTTGCCTGCCATCAAGTGCAGGGACATGCACCAAAGATTCCTCTATTGGTCCCCATTGAAATCCCTAGATTCCTTTTCCCTTCCTGAAAGGAAATGAAATTTCCTTTCGGGAAGGGAAAGGAATCTTGCGAATCCCAAAAGAAAGTCTTACAAACACTATGGAAAGGAGATAGGTTCAAATGAAATGCAATTGAAAAAAGAAAAAAATCGGGAATTTTAGTCTCTTCAAAAAATAGGCTGTGAGGAAATCAGCTGCATTGCAAAGGACCAAAAGGTGCCAAAACTAAGCTCACAGATGTTGCAAAAGCAGGGGAAAAAGTCAAGGAGGAAGACACAACTTAGGGAGCAAGATATGAGGGACATGGCATGAATACTTAAAACACAAAAAAAAAAAAAAAAGAAAAAAATCTTTCCCAAGGTCAAAGCCATCAAAATGCAGGCAGGCCATACGCCACCAAGGGCAGGCACATGCAGCAAAGCTTGCCAAAATTGATCCCCACTGAAGGCCAAAACAGAAAAGAAGGACCTACAAACACGCTGGAAAGGAGTCAACATCAAAGGAATTGCAAATGGAGGAGAAAAAAAGAAAATTTGGGAAATTTAGTGACTCTAAGAAAATGGCCTGGGGTTTTATCAGGTGCAGTGCAAAGGACCAAAAGATGCCAAAACTAAGCTCACAGATGTTGCAAAAGCAGGGGAAAAGTCAAGGAGGAAGACACAACTTAGGGGGCAAGATATGAGGGACATGGCATGAACACTTAAGAAAACAACCAAAAAAAGAAAAAATTCTTTCCCAAAGTCAAAGCCATCAAAAGGCATGGCCTGCCATCAAGTGCAGGGACATGCACCAAAGATTCCTCTATTGGTCCCCATTGAAATCGCAAGATTCCTTTTCACTTGCCGAAAGGAAATGAAATTTCCTTTCGGGAAGGGAAAAGGAATCTTGCGAATCCCAAAAGAAAGGCTTACAAACACTCTGGAAAGGAGATAGTTTCAAATGAAATGCAATTGAAAAAAGCAGAAAATCTGGAATTTTAGTCTCTTCAAAAAATAGGCTGTGAGGAAATCAGCTGCATTGCAAAGGACCAGAAGATGCAAAAACTAAGCTCACAGATGCTGCAAAAGCAGGGGAAAAAGTCAAGGAGGAAGACACAACTTAGGGGGCAAGATATGAGGGACATGGCATGAATACTTAAAATATTAAAAAAAGAAAAAGAAAAAATCTTTCCCAAAGTCAAAGCCATCAAAATGCAGGCAGGCCATACGCCACCAAGGGCAGGCACATGCAGCAAAGCTTGCAAAAATTGATCCCCACTGAAGGCAAAACAGAAAAGAAGGACCTACAAACACACTGGAATGGAGACAACATCAAAGCATTTGCAATTGGAGGAGAAAAAAAGAAAATCAGGGAAATTACTGACTCTAAAAAAATGGCCTGGGTTTATATGAGGTGCAGTACAAAGGACCAAAAGGTGCCAAAACTAAGCTCACAGATGTTGCAAAAGCAGGGGAAAAAGTGAAGGAGGAAGACAACTTAGGGAGCAAGATATGGGGGACATGGCAGGAATACTTAAAAAAAAAAAAAAAAGAAAAAAGGAAAAAATCTTTCCCAAAGTCAAAGCCATCAAAATGCAGGCAGGCCATGTGCCAGCAAGTGCAGGCACATGCAGCAAAGCTTTACAAAATTGATCCCCACTGAAGGCCAAAACAGAAAAGAAGGACCTACAAACACGCTGGAAGTGACATAATATCATAGAATTGAAATTGGATGAGAAAAAAGAAAATTTGGGAAATTTAGTGAGTCTACGAAAATGGCCTGGGTTTATATCAGGTGCCGTGCAAAGGACCAAAAGATGCCAAAACTAAGCTCACAAATGTGTCAAAAGCAGGGGAAAAAGTCAAGGAGGAAGACACAACTTAGGGGGCAAGATATGAGGGACATGGCATGAATAATTAAAATAATAAAAAAAAAAAAAAGAAAAAATCTTTCCCAAAGTCAAAGCCATCAAAATGCAGGAGGGCCACACGCCACCAAGGGCGGGCACATGCAGCAAATCTTGCCAAAATTGATCCCAACTGAAGGCCGAAACAGAAAAGAAGGACCAACAAATACGCTGGAATGGAGACACCATCAAAGGAATTGCAATTGGAGGAGATAAAAAAAAAAATTGGGAAATTTAATGACTCTAAGAAAATGGCCTGGGTTTATATCAGGTGCAGTGCAAAGGACCAAAAGACGCCAAAACTAAGCTCACAGATGTTGCAAAAGCAGGGGAAAAAGTCAAGGAGGAAGACACAACTTAGGGGGCAAGATATGAGGGACATGGCATGAATACTTAAAATAATAAAAAAAAAAAAAAAGAAAAAATCTTTCCCAAAGTCAAAGCCATCAAAATGCAGGCAGGCCATACGCCAGCAAGGGCAGGCACATGCAGCAAAGCTTGCCAAAATTGATCCCCACTGAAGGCCAAAACAGAAAAGAAGGACTTACAAACACGCTGGAAAGGAGTCAACATCAAAGGAATTGCAATTGGAGGAGAGAAAACGAAAATTTTGGAAATTTAGTGACTCTAAGAAAATGGCCTGGGTTTATATCAGGCGCAGTGCAAAGGACCAAAAGGTGCCAAAACTAAGCTCACAGATGTTGCAAAAGCAGGGGAAAAAGTCAAGGAGGAAGACACAACTTAGGGGGCAAGATATGAGGGACATGGCATGAATACTTAAAATAATAAAAAAAAAAAAAAAAAAGAAAAAGTCTTTCCCAAAGTCAAAGCCATCAAAATGCAGGCAGGCCATACGCCACCAAGGGCAGGCACATGCAGCAAAGCTTGCCAAAATTGATCCCCACTGAAGGCCAAAACAGAAAATAGGACCTACAAACACACAGGAAAGGAGTCAACATCAAAGGAATTGCAATTGGAGGAGAAAAATGAAAATTTGGGAAATTCAGTGACTCTAAGAAAGTGTCCTGGGGTTTTATCAGGTGCAGTGCAAAGGACCAAAAGATGCCAAAACTAAGCTCACAGATGTTGCAAAAGCAGGGGAAAAAGTCAAGGAGGAAGACACAACTTAGGGGGCAAGATATGAGGGACATGGCATGAACACTTCAGAAAACAACCAAAAAAAGAAAAAATCTTTCCCAAAGTCAAAGCCATCAAAAGGCTTTGCCTGCCATCAAGTGCAGGGACATGCACCAAAGATTCCTCTATTGGTCCCCATTGAAATCCCTAGATTCCTTTTCCCTTCCTGAAAGGAAATGAAATTTCCTTTCGGGAAGGGAAAGGAATCTTGCGAATCCCAAAAGAAAGTCTTACAAACACTATGGAAAGGAGATAGGTTCAAATGAAATGCAATTGAAAAAAGAAAAAAATCGGGAATTTTAGTCTCTTCAAAAAATAGGCTGTGAGGAAATCAGCTGCATTGCAAAGGACCAAAAGGTGCCAAAACTAAGCTCACAGATGTTGCAAAAGCAGGGGAAAAAGTCAAGGAGGAAGACACAACTTAGGGAGCAAGATATGAGGGACATGGCATGAATACTTAAAACACAAAAAAAAAAAAAAAAGAAAAAAATCTTTCCCAAGGTCAAAGCCATCAAAATGCAGGCAGGCCATACGCCACCAAGGGCAGGCACATGCAGCAAAGCTTGCCAAAATTGATCCCCACTGAAGGCCAAAACAGAAAAGAAGGACCTACAAACACGCTGGAAAGGAGTCAACATCAAAGGAATTGCAAATGGAGGAGAAAAAAAGAAAATTTTGGAAATTTAGTGACTCTAAGAAAATGGCCTGGGGTTTTATCAGGTGCAGTGCAAAGGACCAAAAGATGCCAAAACTAAGCTCACAGATGTTGCAAAAGCAGGGGAAAAGTCAAGGAGGAAGACACAACTTAGGGGGCAAGATATGAGGGACATGGCATGAACACTTAAGAAAACAACCAAAAAAAGAAAAAATTCTTTCCCAAAGTCAAAGCCATCAAAAGGCATGGCCTGCCATCAAGTGCAGGGACATGCACCAAAGATTCCTCTATTGGTCCCCATTGAAATCGCAAGATTCCTTTTCACTTGCCGAAAGGAAATGAAATTTCCTTTCGGGAAGGGAAAAGGAATCTTGCGAATCCCAAAAGAAAGGCTTACAAACACTCTGGAAAGGAGATAGTTTCAAATGAAATGCAATTGAAAAAAGCAGAAAATCTGGAATTTTAGTCTCTTCAAAAAATAGGCTGTGAGGAAATCAGCTGCATTGCAAAGGACCAGAAGATGCAAAAACTAAGCTCACAGATGTTGCAAAAGCAGGGGAAAAAGTCAAGGAGGAAGACACAACTTAGGGGGCAAGATATGAGGGACATGGCATGAATACTTAAAATATTAAAAAAAGAAAAAGAAAAAATCTTTCCCAAAGTCAAAGCCATCAAAATGCAGGCAGGCCATACGCCACCAAGGGCAGGCACATGCAGCAAAGCTTGCAAAAATTGATCCCCACTCAAGGCCAAAACAGAAAAGAAGGACCTACAAACACACTGGAATGGAGACAACATCAAAGCATTTGCAATTGGAGGAGAAAAAAAGAAAATCAGGGAAATTACTGACTCTAAATAAATGGCCTGGGTTTATATGAGGTGCAGTACAAAGGACCAAAAGGTGCCAAAACTAAGCTCACAGATGTTGCAAAAGCAGGGGAAAAAGTGAAGGAGGAAGACAACTTAGGGAGCAAGATATGGGGGACATGGCAGGAATACTTAAAAAAAAAAAAAAAAGAAAAAAGGAAAAAATCTTTCCCAAAGTCAAAGCCATCAAAATGCAGGCAGGCCATGTGCCAGCAAGTGCAGGCACATGCAGCAAAGCTTTACAAAATTGATCCCCACTGAAGGCCAAAACAGAAAAGAAGGACCTACAAACACGCTGGAAGTGACATAATATCATAGAATTGAAATTGGATGAGAAAAAAGAAAATTTGGCAAATTTAGTGAGTCTACGAAAATGGCCTGGGTTTATATCAGGTGCCGTGCAAAGGACCAAAAGATGCCAAAACTAAGCTCACAAATGTTGCAAAAGCAGGGGAAAAAGTCAAGGAGGAAGACACAACTTAGGGGGCAAGATATGAGTGCCCTGGCATGAATAATTAAAATAATAAAAAAAAAAAAAAAAGAAAAAATCTTTCCCAAAGTCAAAGCCATCAAAATGCAGGCAGGCCACACGCCACCAAGGGCGGGCACATGCAGCAAATCTTGCCAAAATTGATCCCAACTGAAGGCCGAAACAGAAAAGAAGGACCAACAAATACGCTGGAATGGAGACACCATCAAAGGAATTGCAATTGGAGGAGATAAAAAAAAAAATTGGGAAATTTAATGACTCTAAGAAAATGGCCTGGGTTTATATCAGGTGCAGTGCAAAGGACCAAAAGACGCCAAAACTAAGCTCACAGATGTTGCAAAAGCAGGGGAAAAAGTCAAGGAGGAAGACACAACTTAGGGGGCAAGATATGAGGGACATGGCATGAACACTTCAGAAAACAAACAAAAAAAGAAATAAATCTTTCCGAAAGTCAAAGCCATCAAAAGGCATGGCCTGCCATCAAGTGCAGGGACATGCACCAAAGATTCCTCTATTGGTCCCCATTGAAATCGCAAGATTCCTTTTCCCTTCTCGAAAGGAAATGAAATTTCCTTTCAGGAAGGGGAAAAGGAATCTTGCGAATCCCAAAAGAAAGTCTTACAAACACTATGGAAAGGAGATAGGTTCAAATGAAATGCAATTGAAAAAAGCAGAAAATTGGGAATTTTAGTCTCTTCAAAAAATAGGCTGTGAGGAAATCAGCTGCATTGCAAAGGACCAAAAGGTGCCAGAACTAAGCTCACAGATGTTGCAAAAGCAGGGGAAAAAGTCAGGGAGGAAGACACAACTTAGGGAGCAAGATATGAGGGACATGGCATGAATACTTAAAACACAAAAAAAAAAAAAAAAAGAAAAAAATCTTTCCCAAAGTCAAAGCCATCAAAATGCAGGCAGGCCATACGCCACCAAGGGCAGGCACATGCAGCAAAGCTTGCCAAAATTGATCCCCACTGAAGGCCAAAACAGAAAAGAAGGACCTACAAACACGCTGGAAAGGAGTCAACATCAAAGGAATTCCAATTGGAGGAGAAAAACGAAAATTTTGGAAAGTTAGTGACTCTAAGAAAATGGCCTGGGTTTATATCAGGTGCAGTGCAAAGGACCAAAAGATGCAAAAACTAAGCTCAGAGATGTTCCAAAGCAGGGGAAAAAGTCAAGGAGGAAGACACAACTTAGGGGGCAAGATATGAGGGACATGGCATGAATACTAAAAATAATAAAAAAAAAAAAAAAAAGAAAAAACCTTTCCCAAAGTCAAAGCCATCAAAATGCAGGCAGTCCATACGCCAGCAAGTGCAGGCACATGCAGCAAAGCTTGCCAAAATTGATCCCCACTGAAGGCCAAAACAGAAAAGAAGGACCTACAAACACGCTGGAATGGAGACACCATCAAAGGAATTGCAATTGGAGGAGAAAAAAAGAAAATTTCGGTAAGTATGTGATTCTAAGAAAATGGCCTGGGTTTATATCAGGTGCAGTGCAAAGGACCAAAAGATGCCAAAACTAAGCTCACAGATGTTACAAAAGCAGGGGAAAAAGTCAAGGAGGAAGACACAACTTAGGGGGCAAGATATGAGGGACATGGCATGAATACTTAAAACAAAAAAAAAAAAAAAAGAAAAAATCTTTCCCAAAGTCAAAGCCATCAAAATGCAGGCAGGCCATCCGCCACCAAGGGCAGGCACATGCAGCAAAGCATGCCAAAATTGATCCCCACTGAAGGCCAAAACAGAAAAGAAGACCTACAAACACGCTGGAAAGGAGTCAACATCAAAGGAATTGCAATTGGAGGAGAAAAAAAGAAAACTTGGGAAATTAATGACTCTAAGAAAATGGCTTGGGTTTTATCAGGTGCAGTGCAAAGGACCAAAAGGTGCCAAAATTAAGCTCACAGATGTTGCAAAAGCAGGGGAAAAAGTCAAGGAGGAAGACACAATTTAGGGGGCAAGATATGAGGGACATGGCATGAACACTTCAGAAAACAACCAAAAAAAGAAAAAAATCTTTCCCAAAGTCAAAGCCATCAAAAGGCATGGCCCGCCATGAAGTGCAGGGACATGCACCAAAGATTCCTCTATTGGTCCCCATTGAAATCGCAAGATTCCTTTTCCCTTCCCGAAAGGAAATGAAATTTCCTTTCGGGAAGGGAAAAGGAATCTTGCGAATCCCAAAAGAAAGGCTTACAAACACTCTGGAAAGGAGATAGGTTCAAATGAAATGAAATTGAAAAAAGCAGAAAATTGGGAATTTTAGTCTCTTCAAAAAATAGGCTGTGAGGAAATCAGCTGCATTGCAAAGGACCAAAAGGTGCCAGAACTAAGCTCACAGATGTTGCAAAAGCAGGGGAAAAAGTCAGGGAGGAAGACACAACTTAGGGAACAAGATATGAGGGACATGGCAGGAATACTTAAAACACAAAAAAAAAAAAAAAAAGAAAAAAATCTTTCCCAAAGTCAAAGCCATCAAAATGCAGGCAGGCCATACGCCAGCAAGGGCAGGCACATGCAGCAAAGCTTGCCAAAATTGATCCCCACTGAAGGCCAAAACAGAAAAGAATGACCTACAAACACGCTGGAAAGGAGTCAACATCAAAGGAATTGCAATTGGAGGAGAAAAAAAGAAAATTTGGGAAATGTAGTTATTCTAAGAAAATGGCCTGGGGTTTTATCAGGTGCAGTGCAAAGGACCAAAACGTGCCAAAACTAAACTCGCAGATGTTGCAAAAGCAGGGGAAAAAGTGAAGGAGGAAGACACAACTTAGGGGGCAAGATAGGAGGGACATGGCATGAATACTTAAAACACAAAAAAAAAAAAAAGAAGAAAAAAATCTTTCCCAAGGTAAAAGCCATCAAAATGCAGTCAGGCCATACGCCACCAAGGGCAGGCACATGCAGCAAAGCTTGCCAAAATTGATCCCCACTGAAGGCCAAAACAGAAAAGAAGGACCTACAAACACGCTGGAAAGGAGTCAACATCAAAGGAATTGCAATTGGAGGAGAAAAAAAGAAAATTTGGGAAATTTAGTGACTCTAAGAAAATGGCCTGGGGTTTTATCAGGTGCAGTGCAAAGGACCAAAAGATGGAAAAACTAAGCTCACAGATGTTGCAAAAGCAGGGGAAAAAGTCAAGGAGGAAGACACAACTTAGGGGGCAAGATATGAGGGACATGGCATGAATACTTAAAACAAAAAAAAAAAAAAAAAAGAAAAAATCTTTCCCAAAGTCAAAGCCATCAAAATGCAGTCAGGCCATACGCCACCAAGGGCAGGCACATGCAGCGAAGCTTGCCAACATTGATCCCCACTGAAGGCCAAAACAGAAAAGAAGGACCTACAAACACGCTGGAAAGGAGTCAACATCAAAGGAATTGCAATTGGAGGAGACAAAAAGAAAACTTGGGAAATTAATGACTCTAAGAAAATGGCCTGGGGTTTTATCAGGTGCAGTGCAAAGGACCAAAAGGTGCCAAAATTAAGCTCACAGATGTTGCAAAAGCAGGGGAAAAAGTCAAGGAGGAAGACACAACTTAGGGGGCAAGACATGAGGGACATGGCATGAACACTTCAGAAAACAACCAAAAAAAGAAAAAAATCTTTCCCAAAGTCAAAGCCATGAAAAGGCATGGCCCGCCATCAAGTGCAGGGACATGCACCAAAGATTCCTCTATTGGTCCCCATTGAAATCGCAAGATTCCTTTTCCCTTCCCGAAAGGAAATGAAATTTCCTTTCGGGAAGGGAAAAGGAATCTTGCGAATCCCAAAAGAAAGGCTTACAAACACTCTGGAAAGGAGATGGGTTCAAATGAAATGCAATTGAAAAAAGCAGAAAATCTGGAATTTTAATCTGTTCAAAAAATAAGCTGTGAGGAAATCAGCTGCATTGCAAAGGACCACAAGGTGCCAAAACTAAGCTCACAGATGTTGCAAAAGCAGGGGACAAAGTCAAGGAGGAAGACACAACTTAGGGGGCAAGATAAGAGGGACATGGCATGAATACTTAAAAGAAACAAAAAAAAAAAAAGAAAACGTCTTTCCCAAAGTCAAAGCCATCAAAATGCAGGCAGGCCATACGCCACAAAGGGCAGGCACATGCAGCAAAGCTTGCAAAAATTGATCCCCACTGAAGGCAAAACAGAAAAGAAGGACCTACAAACACACTGGAATGGAGACAACATCAAAGCATTTGCAATTGGAGGAGAAAAAAAGAAAATCAGGGAAATTACTGACTCTAAAAAAATGGCCTGGGTTTATATGAGGTGCAGTACAAAGGACCAAAAGGTGCCAAAACTAAGCTCACAGATGTTTCAAAAGCAGGGGAAAAAGTGAAGGAGGAAGACAACTTAGGGAGCAAGATAAGGGGGACATGGCAGGAATACTTAAAAAAAAAATAAAAAGAAAAAAGGAAAAAATCTTTCCCAAAGTCAAAGCCATCAAAATGCAGGCAGGCCATGTGCCAGCAAGTGCAGGCACATGCAGCAAAGCTTGCCAAAATTGATCCCCACTGAAGGCCGAAACAGAAAAGAAGGACCTACAAACACGCTGGAAGTGACATAATATCATAGAATTGAAATTGGATGAGAAAAAAGAAAATTTGGGAAATTTAGTGAGTCTACGAAAATGGCCTGGGTTTATATCAGGTGCCGTGCAAAGGACCAAAACGTGCCAAAATTAAGCTCACAAATGTTGCAAAAGCAGGGGAAAAAGTCAAGGAGGAAGACACAACTTAGGGGGCAAGATATGAGTGCCCTGGCATGAATAATTAAAATAATAAAAAAAAAAAAAAAAGAAAAAATCTTTCCCAAAGTCAAAGCCATCAAAATGCAGGCAGGCCACACGCCACCAAGGGCGGGCACATGCAGCAAATCTTGCCAAAATTGATCCCAACTGAAGGCCAAAACAGAAAAGAAGGACCAACAAATACGCTGGAATGGAGACACCATCAAAGGAATTGCAATTGGAGGAGATAAAAAAAAAATTGGGAAATTTAATGACTCTAAGAAAATGGCCTGGGTTTATATCAGGTGCAGTGCAAAGGACCAAAAGACGCCAAAACTAAGCTCACAGATGTTGCAAAAGCAGGGGAAAAAGTCAAGGAGGAAGACACAACTTAGGGGGCAAGATATGAGGGACATGGCATGAATACTTAAAACAAAAAAGAAAAAAATAAGAAAAAATCTTTCCCAAAGTCAAAGCCATCAAAATGCAGGCAGGCCATACGCCAGCAAGTGCAGGCACATGCAGCAAAGCTTGCCAAAATTGATCCCCACTGAAGGCCAAAACAGAAAAGAAGGACCTTCAAACACGCTGGAAAGGAGTCAACATCAAAGGAATTGCAATTGGAGGAGAAAAAAAGAAAATTTGGGAAATTTAATGACTCTTAGAAAGTGGCCTGGGGTTTTAGCAGGTGCAGTGCAAAGGACCAAAAGATGCCAAAACTAAGCTCACAGATGTTGCAAAAGCAGGGGAAAAGTCAAGGAGGAAGACACAACTTAGGGGGCAAGATATGAGGGACATGGCATGAACACTTAAGAAAACAACCAAAAAAAGAAAAAAATCTTTCCCAAAGTCAAAGCCATCAAAAGGCATGGCCTGCCATCAAGTGCAGGGACATGCACCAAAGATTCCTCTATTGGTCCCCATTGAAATCGCAAGATTCCTTTTCCCTTCCCGAAAGGAAATGAAATTTCCTTTCGGGAAGAGAAAAGGAATCTTGCGAATCCCAAAAGAAAGGCTTACAAACACTCTGGAAAGGAGATAGTTTCAAATGAAATGCAATTGAAAAAAGCAGAAAATCTGGAATTTTAGTCTCTTCAAAAAATAGGCTGTGAGGAAATCAGCTGCATTGCAAAGGACCAGAAGATGCAAAAACTAAGCTCACAGATGTTGCAAAAGCAGGGGAAAAAGTCAAGGAGGAAGACACAACTTAGGGGGCAAGATATGAGGGACATGGCATGAATACTTAAAATATTAAAAAAAGAAAAAGAAAAAATCTTTCCCAAAGTCAAAGCCATCAAAATGCAGGCAGGCCATACGCCACCAAGGGCAGGCACATGCAGCAAAGCTTGCAAAAATTGATCCCCACTGAAGGCCAAAACAGAAAAGAAGGACCTACAAACACACTGGAATGGAGACAACATCAAAGCATTTGCAATTGGAGGAGAAAAAAAGAAAATCAGGGAAATTACTGACTCTAAAAAAATGGCCTGGGTTTATATGAGGTGCAGTACAAAGGACCAAAAGGTGCCAAAACTAAGCTCACAGATGTTGCAAAAGCAGGGGAAAAAGTCAAGGACGAAGACAACTTAGGGAGCAAGATATGGGGGACATGGCAGGAATACTTAAAAAAAAAAAAAAAAGAAAAAAGGAAAAAATCTTTCCCAAAGTCAAAGCCATCAACATGCAGGCAGGCCATGTGCCACCAACGGCAAGCACATGCAGCAAAGCTTGCCAAAATTGATCCCCACTGAAGGCAAAAAGAGGAAAGAAGGACTTACAAACACGCTGGAATGGAGACACCATCAAAGGAATTGCAACTGGAGGAGAAAAAAACAAAATTTGGGAAATTTAATGACTCTTAGAAAGTGGCCTGGGGTTTTTGCAGGTGCAGTGCAAAGGACCAAAAGATGCCAAAACTAAGCTCACAGATGTTGCAAAAGCAGGGGAAAAAGTCAAGGAGGAAGACACAACTTAGGGGGCAAGATATGAGGGACATGGCATGAACACTTCAGAAAACAACCAAAAAAAGAAAAAAATCTTTCCCAAAGTCAAAGCCATCAAAAGGCATGGCCTGCCATCATGTGCAGGGACATGCACCAAAGATTACTCTATTGGTCCCCATTGAAATCGCAAGATTCCTTTTCCCTTCCCGAAAGGAAATGAAATTTCCTTTCGGGAAGGGAAAAGGAATCTTGCGAATCCCAAAAGAAAGGCTTACAAACACTCTGGAAAGGAGATAGGTTCAAATGAAATGAAATTGAAAAAAGCAGAAAATTGGGAATTTTAGTCTCTTCAAAAAATAGGCTGTGAGGAAATCAGCTGCATTGCAAAGGAACAAAAGGTGCCAAAACTAAGCTCACAGATGTTGCAAAAGCAGGGGAATAAGTCAAGGAGAAAGACACAACTTAGGGGGCAAGATATGAGGGACATGGCATGAATACTTAAAATAACAAAAAAAAAAAAAGAAAAAATCTTTCCCAAAGTCGAAGCCATAAAAATGCAGGCACGCCATACGCCAGCAAGGGCAGGCACATGCAGCAAAGCTTGCCAAAATTGATCCCCACTGAAGGCCAAAACAGAAAAGAAGGACCTACAAACACGCTGGAAAGGAGTCAACATCAAAGGAATTGCAATTGGAGGAGAAAAAAAAAATAAATGGGAAATTTAATGAGTCTAAGAAAATGGCCTGTGTTTATATCAGGTGCAGTGCAAAGGACCAAAAGATGCCAAAACTAAGCTCACAGATGTTGCAAAAGCAGGGGAAAAAGTCAAGGAGGAAGACACAACTTAGGGGGCAAGATATGAGGGACATGGCATGAATACTTAAAACAAAAAAAAAAAAAAAAAGAAAAAATCTTTCCCAAAGTCAAAGCCATCAAAATGCAGTCAGGCCATACGCCACCAAGGGCAGGCACATGCAGCAAAGCTTGCCAACATTGATCCCCACTGAAGGCCAAAACAGAAAAGAAGGACCTACAAACACGCTGGAAAGGAGTCAACATCAAAGGAATTGCAATTGGAGGAGAAAAAAAGAAAATTTGGGAAATTTAGTGACTCTAAGAAAATGGTCTGGGCTTTTATCAGCTGCATTGCAAAGGACCAAAAGGTGCCAAAACTAAGCTCACAGATGTTGCAAAAGCAGGGGAAAAAGTCAAGGAGGAAGACACAACTTAGGGGGCAAGATATGCGGGACACGGCATGAGCACTTCAGAAAACAACCAAAAAAAGAAAAAAATCATTCCCAAAGTCAAAGCCATCAAAAGGCATGGCCCGCCATCAAGTGCAGGGACATGCACCAAAGATTCCTCTATTGGTCCCCATTGAAATCGCAAGATTCCTTTTCCCTTCCCGAAAGGAAATGAAATTTCCTTTCGGGAAGGGAAAAGGAATCTTGCGAATCCCAAAAGAAAGGCTTACAAACACTCTGGAAAGGAGATGGGTTCAAATGAAATGCAATTGAAAAAAGCAGAAAATCTGGAATTTTAATCTGTTCAAAAAATAAGCTGTGAGGAAATCAGCTGCATTGCAAAGGACCACAAGGTGCCAAAACTAAGCTCACAGATGTTGCAAAAGCAGGGGACAAAGTCAAGGAGGAAGACACAACTTAGGGGGCAAGATAAGAGGGACATGGCATGAATACTTAAAAGAAACAAAAAAAAAAAAAGAAAACGTCTTTCCCAAAGTCAAAGCCATCAAAATGCAGGCAGGCCATACGCCACAAAGGGCAGGCACATGCAGCAAAGCTTGCAAAAATTGATCCCCACTGAAGGCAAAACAGAAAAGAAGGACCTACAAACACACTGGAATGGAGACAACATCAAAGCATTTGCAATTGGAGGAGAAAAAAAGAAAATCAGGGAAATTACTGACTCTAAAAAAATGGCCTGGGTTTATATGAGGTGCAGTACAAAGGACCAAAAGGTGCCAGAACTAAGCTCACAGATGTTTCAAAAGCAGGGGAAAAAGTGAAGGAGGAAGACAACTTAGGGAGCAAGATAAGGGGGACATGGCAGGAATACTTAAAAAAAAAATAAAAAGAAAAAAGGAAAAAATCTTTCCCAAAGTCAAAGCCATCAAAATGCAGGCAGGCCATGTGCCAGCAAGTGCAGGCACATGCAGCAAAGCTTGCCAAAATTGATCCCCACTGAAGGCCGAAACAGAAAAGAAGGACCTACAAACACGCTGGAAGTGACATAATATCATAGAATTGAAATTGGATGAGAAAAAAGAAAATTTGGGAAATTTAGTGAGTCTACGAAAATGGCCTGGGTTTATATCAGGTGCCGTGCAAAGGACCAAAACGTGCCAAAATTAAGCTCACAAATGTTGCAAAAGCAGGGGAAAAAGTCAAGGAGGAAGACACAACTTAGGGGGCAAGATATGAGTGCCCTGGCATGAATAATTAAAATAATAAAAAAAAAAAAAAAAGAAAAAATCTTTCCCAAAGTCAAAGCCATCAAAATGCAGGCAGGCCACACGCCACCAAGGGCGGGCACATGCAGCAAATCTTGCCAAAATTGATCCCAACTGAAGGCCGAAACAGAAAAGAAGGACCAACAAATACGCTGGAATGGAGACACCATCAAAGGAATTGCAATTGGAGGAGATAAAAAAAAAATTGGGAAATTTAATGACTCTAAGAAAATGGCCTGGGTTTATATCAGGTGCAGTGCAAAGGACCAAAAGACGCCAAAACTAAGCTCACAGATGTTGCAAAAGCAGGGGAAAAAGTCAAGGAGGAAGACACAACTTAGGGGGCAAGATATGAGGGACATGGCATGAACACTTCAGAAAACAACGAAATAAAGAAATAAATCTTTCCCAAAGTCAAAGCCATCAAAATGCAGGCAGGCCATAAGCCAGCAAGTGCTGGCACATGCAGCAAAGCTTGCCAAAATTGATCCCCACTGAAGGCCAAAACAGAAAAGAAGGACCTTCAAACACGCTGGAAAGGAGTCAACATCAAAGGAATTGCAATTGGAGGAGAAAAAAAGAAAATTTGGTAAATTTAATGACTCTTAGAAAGTGGCCTGGGGTTTTAGCAGGTGCAGTGCAAAGGACCAAAAGATGCCAAAACTAAGCTCACAGATGTTGCAAAAGCAGGGGAAAAGTCAAGGAGGAAGACACAACTTAGGGGGCAAGATATGAGGGACATGGCATGAACACTTAAGAAAACAACCAAAAAAAGAAAAAAATCTTTCCCAAAGTCAAAGCCATCAAAAGGCATGGCCTGCCATCAAGTGCAGGGACATGCACCAAAGATTCCTCTATTGGTCCCCATTGAAATCGCAAGATTCCTTTTCACTTCCCGAAAGGAAATGAAATTTCCTTTCGGGAAGAGAAAAGGAATCTTGCGAATCCCAAAAGAAAGGCTTACAAACACTCTGGAAAGGAGATAGTTTCAAATGAAATGCAATTGAAAAAAGCAGAAAATCTGGAATTTTAGTCTCTTCAAAAAATAGGCTGTGAGGAAATCAGCTGCATTGCAAAGGACCAGAAGATGCAAAAACTAAGCTCACAGATGTTGCAAAAGCAGGGGAAAAAGTCAAGGAGGAAGACACAACTTAGGGGGCAAGATATGAGGGACATGGCATGAATACTTAAAATATTAAAAAAAGAAAAAGAAAAAATCTTTCCCAAAGTCAAAGCCATCAAAATGCAGGCAGGCCATACGCCACCAAGGGCAGGCACATGCAGCAAAGCTTGCAAAAATTGATCCCCACTGAAGGCCAAAACAGAAAAGAAGGACCTACAAACACACTGGAATGGAGACAACATCAAAGCATTTGCAATTGGAGGAGAAAAAAAGAAAATCAGGGAAATTACTGACTCTAAAAAAATGGCCTGGGTTTATATGAGGTGCAGTACAAAGGACCACAATGTGCCAAAACTAAGCTCACAGATGTTGCAAAAGCAGGGGAAAAAGTCAAGGACGAAGACAACTTAGGGAGCAAGATATGGGGGACATGGCAGGAATACTTAAAAAAAAAAAAAAAAGAAAAAAGGAAAAAATCTTTCCCAAAGTCAAAGCCATCAACATGCAGGCAGGCCATGTGCCACCAACGGCAAGCACATGCAGCAAAGCTTGCCAAAATTGATCCCCACTGAAGGCAAATGAGGAAAGAAGGACTTACAAACACGCTGGAATGGAGACACCATCAAAGGAATTGCAACTGGAGGAGAAAAAAAACAAAATTTGGGAAATTTAATGACTCTTAGAAAGTGGCCTGGGGTTTTTGCAGGTGCAGTGCAAAGGACCAAAAGATGCCAAAACTAAGCTCACAGATGTTGCAAAAGCAGGGGAAAAAGTCAAGGAGGAAGACACAACTTAGGGGGCAAGATATGAGGGACATGGCATGAACACTTCAGAAAACAGCCAAAAAAAGAAAAAAATCTTTCCCAAAGTCAAAGCCATCAAAAGGCATGGCCTGCCATCATGTGCAGGGACATGCACCAAAGATTACTCTATTGGTCCCCATTGAAATCGCAAGATTCCTTTTCCCTTCCCGAAAGGAAATGAAATTTCCTTTTGGGAAGGGAAAAGGAATCTTGCGAATCCCAAAAGAAAGGCTTACAAACACTCTGGAAAGGAGATAGGTTCAAATGAAATGAAATTGAAAAAAGCAGAAAATTGGGAATTTTAGTCTCTTCAAAAAATAGGCTGTGAGGAAATCAGCTGCATTGCAAAGGAACAAAAGGTGCCAAAACTAAGCTCACAGATGTTGCAAAAGCAGGGGAATAAGTCAAGGAGGAAGACACAACTTAGGGGGCAAGATATGAGGGACATGGCATGAATACTTAAAATAACAAAAAAAAAAAAAGAAAAAATCTTTCCCAAAGTCAAAGCCATCAAAATGCAGGCAGGCCATACGCCACCAAGGGCAGGCACATGCAGCAAAGCTTGCCAAAATTGATCCCCACTGAAGGCCAAAACAGAAAAGAAGGACCTACAAACACGCTGGAAAGGAGTCAACATCAAAGGAATTGCAATTGGAGGAGAAAAAAAAAATAAATGGGAAATTTAATGAGTCTAAGAAAATGGCCTGTGTTTATATCAGGTGCAGTACAAAGGACCAAAAGATGCCAAAACTAAGCTCACAGATGTTGCAAAAGCAGGGGAAAAAGTCAAGGAGGTAGACACAAGAGGGGGCAAGGTATGAGGAACATGGCATGAATACTTAAATTATAAAAAACAAAAAAAGAAAAAATCTTTCCCAAAGTCAAAGCCATCAAAATGCAGGCAAGCTATACGCCACCAAGTGCAGGCACATGCAGCAAAGCTTGCCAAAATTGATCCCCACTGAAGGCAAAACAGAAAAGAATGGCTTACAAACACGCTGGAAAGGAGTCAACATCAAAGGAATTGCAATTGGAGGAGAAAAAAAGAAAATTTGGGAAATTTAGTGACTCTAAGAAAATGGTCTGGGCTTTTATCAGCTGCATTGCAAAGGACCAAAAGGTGCCAAAACTAAGCTCACAGATGTTGCAAAAGCAGGGGAAAAAAGTCAAGGAGGAAGACACAACTTAGGGGGCAAGATATGCGGGACACGGCATGAGCACTTCAGAAAACAACCAAAAAAAGAAAAAAATCATTCCCAAAGTCAAAGCCATCAAAAGGCATGGCCTGCCATCAAGTGCAGGGACATGCACCAAAGATTCCCATATTGGACCCCGTTGAAATCGCAAGATTCCTTTTCCCTTCCCGAAAGGAAATGAAATTTCCTTTCGGGAAGGGAAAAGGAATCTTGCGAATCCCAAAAGAAAGGCTTACAAACACTCTGGAAAGGAGATAGGTTCAAATGAAATGCAATTGAAAAAAACAGAAAATTGGGAATTTTAGTCTCTTCAAGAAATAGGCTGTGAGGAAATCAGCTGCATTGCAAAAGAGCAAAAGGTGCCAAAACTAAGCTCACAGATGTTGCAAAAGCAGGGGAAAAAGTCAAGGAGGAAGACACAACTTAGGGGGCAAGATATGAGGGACACGGCATGAACACTTCAGAAAACAACCAAAAAAAGAAAAAAATCATTCCCAAAGTCAAAGCCATCAAAAGGCATGGCCTGCCATCAAGTGCAGGGACATGCACCAAAGATTCCTCTATTGGACCCCATTGAAATGGCAAGATTCCTTTTCCCTTCCCGAAAGGAAATGAAATTTCCTTTCGGGAAGGGAAAAGGAATCTTGCGAATCCCAAAAGAAAGGCTTACAAACACTCTGGAAAGGAGATAGGTTCAAATGAAATGCAATTGAAAAAAGCAGAAAATTGGGAATTTTAGTCTCTTCAAAAAATAGGCTGTGAGGAAATCAGCTGCATTGCAAAGGACCACAAGGTGCCAAAATTAAGCTCACAGATGTTGCAAAAGCAGGGGAAAAAGTCAAGGAGAAAGACACAACTTAGGGGGCAAGCTATGCGGGACATGGCATGAATACTTAAAATAACAAAAAAAAAAAAGAAAAAATCTTTCCCAAAGTCAAAGCCATAAAAATGCAGGCACGCCATACGCCAGCAAGTGCAGGCACATGCAGCAAAGCTTGCCAAAATTGATCCCCACTGAAGGCCAAAACAGAAAAGAAGGACTTACAAACATGCTGGAAAGGAGTCAACATCAAAGGAATTGCAATTGGAGGAGAAAAAAAGAAAATTTGGGAAATTTAATGACTCTTAGAAAGTGGCCTGGGGTTTTAGCAGGTGCAGTGCAAAGGACCAAAAGGTGCCAAAACTAAGCTCACAGATGTTGCAAAAGCAGGGGAAAAAGTCAAGGAGGAAGACAACTTAGGGACCAAGATATAAGGGACATGGCATGAACACTTCAGAAAACAACCAAAAAAAGAAAAAAATCTTTCCCAAAGTCAAAGCCATCAAAAGGCATGGCCTGCCATCAAGTGCAGGGACATGCACCAAAGATTCCTCTATTGGTCCCCATTGAAATCGCAAGATTCCTTTTCCCTTCCCGAAAGGAAATGAAATTTCCTTTTGGGAAGGGAAAAGGAATCTTGCGAATCCCAAAAGAAAGGCTTACAAACACTCTGGAAAGGAGATAGGTTCAAATGAAATGAAATTGAAAAAAGCAGAAAATTGGGAATTTTAGTCTCTTCAAAAAATAGGCTGTGAGGAAATCAGCTGCATTGCAAAGGACCACAAGGTGCCAAAACTAAGCTCACAGATGTTGCAAAAGCAGGGGAAAAAGTCAAGCAGGAAGACACAACTTAGGGGGCAAGATATGAGGGACATGGCATGAATACTTAAAATAACAAAAAAAAAAAAAGAAGAAATCTTTCCCAAAGTCAAAGCCATCAA
Source organism: Artemisiospiza belli (assembly GCA_021963965.1). Classification (NCBI taxonomy): domain Eukaryota; kingdom Metazoa; phylum Chordata; class Aves; order Passeriformes; family Passerellidae; genus Artemisiospiza; species Artemisiospiza belli. The sequence goes on along the minus strand of JAKDEW010000360.1, from coordinate 221,159 downwards.
AATGCAGGCAGGCCATATGCCAGCAAGCGCAGGCACATGCAGCAAAGCTTGCCAAAATTGATCCCCACTGAAGGCCAAAACAGAAAAGAAGGACCTACAAACACGCTGGAAAGGAGTCAACATCAAAGGAATTGCAATTGGAGGAGAAAAAAAGAAAATTTGGGAAATGTAGTGACTCTAAGAAAATGGCCTGGGGTTTTATCAGGTGCATTGCAAAGGACCAAAAGGTGCCAAAACTAAGCTCACAGATGTTGCAAAAGCAGGGGAAAAAGTCAAGGAGGAAGACAGAACTTAGGAGGCAAGATATGAGGGACATGGCATGAATACTTAAAATAATAAAAAAAAAAAAAAAAAGAAAAAATCTTTCCCAAAGTCAAAGCCATCAAAATGCAGGCAGGCCATACGCCAGCAAGGGCAGGCACATGCAGCAAATCTTGGCAAAATTGATCCCCACTGAAGGACAAAACAGAAAAGAAGGACTTACAAACACGCTGGAAAGGAGTCAACACCAAAGAATTGCAATTGGAGGAGAAAAAAAGAAAACTTGGGAAATTTAGTGACTCTACGAAAATGGCCCTGGGGTTTTATCAGGTGCAGTGCAAAGGACCAAAAGATGCCATACCTAAGCTCACAAATGTTGCAAAAGCAGGGGAAAAAGTCAAGGAGGAAGACACAACTTAGGGGGCAAGATATGAGGGACATGAAATGAATACTTAAAATAATAAAAAAAAAAAGAAAAGAAGAAATCTTTCCCAAAGTCAAAGCCATCAAAATGCAGGCAGGCTATACGCCACCAAGGGCAGGCACATGCAGCAAAGCTTGCCAAAATTGATCCCCACTGAAGGCAAAACAGAAAAGAAGGGCTTACAAACATGCTGGAAAGGAGTCAACATCAAAGGAATTGCAATTGGAGGAGAAAAAAAGAAAATTTGGGAAATTTAGTGACTAAGAAAATGGCCTGGGGTTTTATCAGGTGCAGTGCAAAGGACCAGAAGATGCAAAAACTAAGCTCACAGATGTTGCAAAAGCAGGGGAAAAAGTCAAGGAGGAAGACACAACTTAGGGGGCAAGATATGAGGGACACGGCATGAACACTTCAGAAAACAACCAAAAAAAGAAAAAAATCATTCCCAAAGTCAAAGCCATCAAAAGGCATGGCCTGCCATCAAGTGCAGGGACATGCACCAAAGATTCCTCTATTGGACCCCATTGAAATGGCAAGATTCCTTTTCCCTTCCCGAAAGGAAATGAAATTTCCTTTCAGGAAGGGAAAAGGAATCTTGCGAATCCCAAAAGAAAGGCTTACAAACACTCTGGAAAGGAGATAGGTTCAAATGAAATGAAATTTAAAAAAACAGAAAATTGGGAATTTTAGTCTCTTCAAAAAATAGGCTGTGAGGAAATCAGCTGCATTGCAAAGGACCAAAAGGTGCCAAAACTAATCTCACAGATGTTGAAAAAGCAGGGGAAAAAGTCAAGGAGGAAGACACAACTTAGGAGGCAAGATATGAGGGACATGGCATGAATACTTAAAATAATAAAAAAAAAAAAAAAGAAAAAATCTTTCCCAAAGTCAAAGCCATCAAAATGCAGGCAGGCCATACGCCAGCAAGTGCAGGCACATGCAGCAAATCTTGCCAAAATTGATCCCCACTGAAGGACAAAACAGAAAAGAAGGACTTACAAACACGCTGGAAAGGAGTCAACACCAAAGAATTGGAATTGGAGGAGAAAAAAAGAAAACTTTGGAAATTTAGTGACTCTACGAAAATGGCCTGGGGTTTTATCAGGTGCAGTGCAAAGGACCAAAAGATGCCATACCTAAGCTCACAAATGTTGCAAAAGCAGGGGAAAAAGTCAAGGAGAAGACACAACTTAGGGGGCAAGATATGAGGGACATGGCATGAATACTTAAAATAAAAAAAAAAAAAAACAGAAAAAATCTTTCCCAAAGTCAAAGCCATCAAAATGCAGGCAGGCCATACGCCAGCAAGTGCAGGCACATGCAGCAAAGCTTGCCAAAATTGATCCCCACTGAAGGCCAAAACAGAAAATAGGACCTACAAACACACAGGAAAGGAGTCAACATCAAAGGAATTGCAATTGGAGGAGAAAAAAAGAAAATTTGGGAAATTTAGTGACTCTAAGAAAATGGCCTGGGGTTTTATCAGGTGCAGTGCAAAGGACCAAAAGATGCCAAAACTAAGCTCACAGATGTTGCAAAAGCAGGGGAAAAAGTCAAGGAGGAAGACACAACTTAGGGAGCAAGATATGAGGGACATGGCATGAATACTTAAAACAAAAAAAAAAAAAAAAAAAGAAAAAATCTATCCCAAAGTCAAAGCCATCAAAATGCAGGCACGCCATAGGCCAGCAAGTGCAGGCACATGCAGCAAAGCTTGCCAAAATTGATCCCCTCTGAAAGCCAAAACAGAAAAAAGGACTTACAATCACGCTGGAAAGGAGTCAACATCAAAGGAATTGCAATTGGAGGAGAAAAAACCAAAATTTGGGAAATTCAGTGACTCTAAGAAAATGGCCTGGGGTTTTATCAGGTGCATTGCAAAGGACCAAAAGGTGCCAAAACTAAGCTCACAGATGTTGCAAAAGCAGGGGGAAAAGTCAAGGAGGAAGACAGAATTTAGGGGGCAAGATATGAGGGACATGGCATGAATACTTAAAACGATAAAAAAAAAAAAAAGAAAAAATCTTTCCCAAAGTCAAAGCCATCAAAATGCAGGCAAGCTATACGCCACCAAGAGGAGGCACATGCAGCAAAGCTTGCCAAAATTGATCCCCACTGAAGGCCAAAACAGAAAATAGGACCTACAAACTCACAGGAAAGGAGTCAACATCAAAGGAATTGCAATTGGAGGAGAAAAAAAGGAAATTTGGGAAATTTAGTGACTCTTAGAAAGTGGCCTGGGGTTTTATCAGGTGCAGTGCAAAGGACCAAAAGATGCCAAAACTAAGCTCACAGATGTTGCAAAAGTAGGGGACAAAGTGAAGGAGGAAGACACAACTTAGGGAGCAAGATATGAGGGACATGGCCTGAATACTTAAAACAAGAAAAAAAAAAAAAGAAAAAATCTATCCCAAAGTCAAAGCCATCAAAATGCAGGCACGCCATAGGCCAGCAAGTGCAGGCACATGCAGCAAAGCTTGCCAAAATTGATCCCCTCTGAAGGCCAAAACAGAAAAAAGGACTTACAAACACGCTGGAAAGGAGTCAACATCAAAGGAATTGCAATTGGAGGAGAAAAAAAGAAAATTTGGGAATTTCAGTGACTCTAAGAAAATGGCCTGGGGTTTTATCAGGTGCATTGCAAAGGACCAAAAGCTGCCAAAACTAAGCTCACAGATGTTGCAAAAGCAGGGGAAAAAGTCAAGGAGGAAGACAGAACTTAGGGGGCAAGATATGAGGGACATGGCATGAATATTTAAAACAATAAAAAAAAAAAAAAGAAAAAATCTTTCCCAAAGTCAAAGCCATCAAAATGCAGACAAGCTATACGCCACCAAGAGCAGGCACATGCAGCAAAGCTTGCCAAAATTGATCCCCACTGAAGGCAAAACAGAAAAGAAGGACTTACAAACACGCTGGAAAGGAGTCAACATCAAAGGAATTGCAATTGGAGGAGAAAAAAAGAAAATTTGGGAAATTTAATGACTCTTAGAAAGTGGCCTGGGGTTTTAGCAGGTGCAGTGCAAAGGACCAAAAGGTGCCAAAACTAAGCTCACAGATGTTGCAAAAGCAGGGGAAAAAGTCAAGGAGGAAGACACAACTTAGGGGGCAAGATATGAGGGACATGGCATGAACACTTCAGAAAACAACCAAAAAAAGAAAAAAATCTTTCCCAAAATCAAAGCCATCAAAAGGCATGGCCTGCCATCAAGTGCAGGGACATGCACCAAAGATTCCTCTATTGGTCCCCATTGAAATCGCAAGATTCCTTTTCCCTTCCTGAAAGGAAATGAAATTTCCTTTCGGGAAGGGTAAAGGAATCTTGCGAATCCAAAAAGAAAGGCTTACAAACACTCTGGAAAGGAGATAGGTTCAAATGAAATGCAATTGAAAAAAGCAGAAAATCGGGAATTTTAGTCTCTACAAAAAATAGGCTGTGAGGAAATCAGCTGCATTGCAAAAAACCAGTAGGTGCCAAAACTAAGCTCACAGATGTTGCAAAAGCAGGGGAAAAAGTCAAGGAGGAAGACACAACTTAGGGGGCAAGATATGAGGGACATGGCATGAATAATTAAAATAATAAAAAAAAAAAAAAAAAGAAGAAATCTTTCCCAAAGTCAAAGCCATCAAAATGAAGGCAGTCCATACGCCACCAAGGGCAGGCACATGCAGCAAAGCTTGCCAAAATTGATCCCCACTGAAGGCCAAAACAGAAAAGAAGGACCTACAAACACGCTGGAATGGAGACACCATCAAAGGAATTCCAATTGGAGGAGAAAAAAAGAAAATTTGGGTAAGTTGGTGATTCTAAGAAAATGGCCTGTGTTTATATCACGTGCATTGCAAAGGACCAAAAGATGCCAAAACTAAGCTCACAGATGTTGCAAAAGCAGGGGAAAAAGTCAAGGAGGAAGACAAATTCGGGACCAAGATATGAGGGACATGGCATGAATACTTAAAACAAAAAAAAAAAAAAAAAAAGAAAAAAATCTTTCCCAAAGTCAAAGCCATCAAAATGCAGGCAGGCCATACGCCACCAAGGGCAGGAACATGCAGCAAAGCTTGCCAAAATTGATCCCCACTGAAGGCCAAAACAGAAAAGAAGGAGAAACAAACACGCTGGAAAGGAGTCAACATCAAAGGAATTGCAATTGGAGGAGAAAAAAAATAAATGGGAAATTTAATGTGTCTAAGAAAATGGCCTGTGTTTATATCAGGTGCAGTGCAAAGGACCAAAAGATGCCAAAACTAAGCTCACAGATGTTGCAAAAGCAGGGGAAAAAGTCAAGGAGGAAGACACAACATAGGCGGCAAGATATGAGGGACACGGCATGAACACTTCAGAAAACAACCAAAAAAAGAAAAAAATCATTCCCAAAGTCAAAGCCATCAAAAGGCATGGCCTGCCATCAAGTGCAGGGACATGCACCAAAGATTCCTCTATTGGACCCCATTGAAATCGCAAGATTCCCTTTTCCCTTCCCGAAAGGAAATGAAATTTCCTTTCGGGAAGGGAAAAGGAATCTTGCGAATCCCAAAAGAAAGGCTTACAAACACTCTGGAAAGGAGATAGGTTCAAATGAAATGCAATTGAAAAATGCAGATAATTGGGAATTTTAGTCTCTTCAAAAAATAGGCTGTGAGGAAATCAGCTGCATTGCAAAGGAGCACAAGGGGCCAAATCTAAGCTCACAGATGTTGCAAAAGCAGGGAAAAAGTCAAGGAGGAAGACACAAACTTAGGGGGCAAGATATGAGGGACATGGCATGAATACTTAAAATATTAAAAAAAGAAAAAGAAAAAATCTTTCCCCAAAGTCAAAGCCAGCAAAATGCAGGCAGGGCCATACGCCACAAAGGGCAGGCACATGCAGCAAAGCTTGCAAAAATTGATCCCCACTGAAGGCAAAAACAGAAAAGAAGGACCTACAAACACACTGGAATGGAGACAACATCAAAGCATTTGCAATTGGAGGAGAAAAAAAGAAAATCAGGGGAATTACTGACTCTAAATAAATGGCCTGGGTTTATATGAGGTGCAGTACAAAGGACCAAAAGATGCCAAAACTAAGCTCACAGATGTTGCAAAAGCAGGGAAAAAGTCAAGGAGGAAGACAACTTAGGGAGCAAGATATGGGGGACATGGCAGGAATACTTAAAAAAAAAAAAAAAGAAAAAAGGAAAAAATCTTTCCCAAAGTCAAAGCCATCAAAATGCAGGCAGGCCATGTGCCAGCAAGTGCAGGCACATGCAGCAAAGCTTGCCAAAATTGATCCCCACTGAAGGCCAAAACAGAAAAGAAGGACCTACAAACACGCTGGAAGTGACATAATATCATAGAATTGAAATTGGATGAGAAAAAAGAAAATTTGGGAAATTTAGTGAGTCTACGAAAATGGCCTGGGTTTATATCAGGTGCCGTGCAAAGGACCAAAACGTGCCAAAATTAAGCTCACAAATGTTGCAAAAGCAGGGGAAAAAGTCAAGGAGGAAGACACAACTTAGGGGGCAAGATATGAGTGCCCTGGCATGAATAATTAAAATAATAAAAAAAAAAAAAAAGAAAAAATCTTTCCCAAATAAAAGCCATCAAAATGCAGGCAGGCCACACGCCACCAAGGGCGGGCACATGCAGCAAATCTTGCCAAAATTGATCCCAACTGAAGGCCGAAACAGAAAAGAAGGACCAACAAATACGTTGGAATGGAGACACCATCAAAGGAATTGCAATTGGAGGAGATAAAAAAAAAAATTGGGAAATTTAATGACTCTAAGAAAATGGCCTGGGTTTATATCAGGTGCAGTGCAAAGGACCAAAAGACGCCAAAACTAAGCTCACAGATGTTGCAAAAGCAGGGGAAAAAGTCAAGGAGGAAGACACAACTTAGGGGGCAAGATATGAGGGACATGGCATGAATGCTTAAAATAATAAAAAAAAAAAAAAAAAGGAAAAATCTTTCCCAAAGTCAAAGCCATCAAAATGCAGGCAGGCCATATGCCACCAAGGGCAAGCACATGCAGCAAAGCTTGCCAAAATTGATCCCCACTGAAGGCAAAAACAGGAAAGAAGGACTTACAAACACGCTGGAATGGAGACACCATCAAAGGAATTGCAATTGGAGGAGAAAAAAAACAAAATTTGGGAAATTTAATGACTCTTAGAAATTGGCCTGGGGTTTTTGCAGGTGCAGTGCAAAGGACCAAAAGATGCCAAAACTAAGCTCACAGATGTTGCAAAAGCAGGGGAAAAAGTCAAGGAGGAAGACACAACTTAGGGGGCAAGATATGAGGGACATGGCATGAACACTTCAGAAAACAACCAAAAAAAGAAAAAAATCTTTCCCAAAGTCAAAGCCATCAAAAGGCATGGCCTGCCATCAAGTGCAGGGACATGCACCAAAGATTCCTCTATTGGTCCCCATTGAAATCGCAAGATTCCTTTTCCCTTCCCGAAAGGAAATGAAATTTCCTTTCGGGAAGGGGAAAGGAATCTTGCGAATCCCAAAAGAAAGGCTTACAAACACTCTGGAAAGGAGATAGGTTCAAATGAAATGAAATTGAAAAAAGCAGAAAATTGGGAATTTTAGTCTCTTCAAAAAATAGGCTGTGAGGAAATCAGCTGCATTGCAAAGGAACAAAAGGTGCCAAAACTAAGCTCACAGATGTTGCAAAAGCAGGGGAAAAAGTCAAGGAGGAAGACACAACTTAGGGGGCAAGATATGAGGGACATGGCATGAATACTTAAAATAACAAAAAAAAAAAAAGAAAAAATCTTTCCCAAAGTCAAAGCCATCAAAAGGCAGGCAGGCCATACGCCAGCAAGTGCAGGCACATGCAGCAAAGCTTGCCAAAATTGATCCCCACTGAAGGCCAAAACAGAAAAGAAGGACCTACAAACACGCTGGAAAGGAGTCAACATCAAAGGAATTGCAATTGGAGGAGAAAAAAAGAAAATTTGGGAAATGTAGTTACTCTAAGAAAATGGCCTGGGGTTTTATCAGGTGCATTGCAAAGGAACAAAAGGTGCCAAAACTAAACTCGCAGATGTTGCAAAAGCAGGGGAAAAAGTCAAGGAGGAAGACACAACTTAGGGGGCAAGATATGAGGGACATGGCATGAATACTTAAAATAATAAAAAAAAAAAAAAAGTAAAAATCTTTCCCAAAGTCAAAGCCATCAAAATGCAGGCAGGCCATACGCCAGCAAGGGCAGGCACATGCAGCAAAGCTTGCCAAAATTGATCCCCACTGAAGGCCAAAACAGAAAAGAAGGACTTACAAACACGCTGGAAAGGAGTCAACATCAAAGGAATTGCAATTGGAGGAGAGAAAACGAAAATTTTGGAAATTTAGTGACTCTAAGAAAATGGCCTGGGTTTATATCAGGCGCAGTGCAAAGGACCAAAAGATGCCAAAACTAAGCTCACAGATGTTGCAAAAGCAGGGGAAAAAGTCAAGGAGGAAGACACAACTTAGGGGGCAAGATATGAGGGACATGGCATGAATACTTAAAATAATAAAAAAAAAAAAAAAAGAAAAAGTCTTTCCCAAAGTCAAAGCCATCAAAATGCAGGCAGGCCATACGCCAGCAAGGGCAGGCACATGCAGCAAAGCTTGCCAAAATTGATCCCCACTGAAGGCCAAAACAGAAAATAGGACCTACAAACACACAGGAAAGGAGTCAACATCAAAGGAATTGCAATTGGAGGAGAAAAAAAGAAAATTTGGGAAATTTAGTGACTCTAAGAAAATGGCCTGGGGTTTTATCAGGTGCAGTGCAAAGGACCAAAAGATGCCAAAACTAAGCTCACAGATGTTGCAAAAGCAGGGGAAAAAGTCAAGGAGGAAGACACAACTTAGGGGGCAAGATATGAGGGACATGGCATGAACACTTCAGAAAACAACCAAAAAAAGAAAAAATCTTTCCCAAAGTCAAAGCCATCAAAAGGCTTTGCCTGCCATCAAGTGCAGGGACATGCAGCAAAGATTCCTCTATTGGTCCCCATTGAAATCCCTAGATTCATTTTCCCTTCCCGAAAGGAAATGAAATTTCCTTTCGGGAAGGGAAAGGAATCTTGCGAATCCCAAAAGAAAGTCTTACAAACACTATGGAAAGGAGATAGGTTCAAATGAAATGCAATTGAAAAAAGAAAAAAATCGGGAATTTTAGTCTCTTCAAAAAATAGGCTGTGAGGAAATCAGCTGCATTGCAAAGGACCAAAAGGTGCCAAAACTAAGCTCACAGATGTTGCAAAAGCAGGGGAAAAAGTCAAGGAGGAAGACACAACTTAGGGAGCAAGATATGAGGGACATGGCATGAATACTTAAAACACAAAAAAAAAAAAAAAAGAAAAAAATCTTTCCCAAGGTCAAAGCCATCAAAATGCAGGCAGGCCATACGCCACCAAGGGCAGGCACATGCAGCAAAGCTTGCCAAAATTGATCCCCACTGAAGGCCAAAACAGAAAAGAAGGACCTACAAACACGCTGGAAAGGAGTCAACATCAAAGGAATTGCAATTGGAGGAGAAAAAAAGAAAATTTGGGAAATTTAGTGACTCTAAGAAAATGGCCTGGGGTTTTATCAGGTGCAGTGCAAAGGACCAAAAGATGCCAAAACTAAGCTCACAGATGTTGCAAAAGCAGGGGAAAAGTCAAGGAGGAAGACACAACTTAGGGGGCAAGATATGAGGGACATGGCATGAACACTTAAGAAAACAACCAAAAAAAGAAAAAATTCTTTCCCAAAGTCAAAGCCATCAAAAGGCATGGCCTGCCATCAAGTGCAGGGACATGCACCAAAGATTCCTCTATTGGTCCCCATTGAAATCGCAAGATTCCTTTTCACTTGCCGAAAGGAAATGAAATTTCCTTTCGGGAAGGGAAAAGGAATCTTGCGAATCCCAAAAGAAAGGCTTACAAACACTCTGGAAAGGAGATAGTTTCAAATGAAATGCAATTGAAAAAAGCAGAAAATCTGGAATTTTAGTCTCTTCAAAAAATAGGCTGTGAGGAAATCAGCTGCATTGCAAAGGACCAGAAGATGCAAAAACTAAGCTCACAGATGTTGCAAAAGCAGGGGAAAAAGTCAAGGAGGAAGACACAACTTAGGGGGCAAGATATGAGGGACATGGCATGAATACTTAAAATATTAAAAAAAGAAAAAGAAAAAATCTTTCCCAAAGTCAAAGCCATCAAAATGCAGGCAGGCCATACGCCACCAAGGGCAGGCACATGCAGCAAAGCTTGCAAAAATTGATCCCCACTGAAGGCAAAACAGAAAAGGAGGACCTACAAACACACTGGAATGGAGACAACATCAAAGCATTTGCAATTGGAGGAGAAAAAAAGAAAATCAGGGAAATTACTGACTCTAAAAAAATGGCCTGGGTTTATATGAGGTGCAGTACAAAGGACCAAAAGGTGCCAAAACTAAGCTCACAGATGTTGCAAAAGCAGGGGAAAAAGTGAAGGAGGAAGACAACTTAGGGAGCAAGATATGGGGGACATGGCAGGAATACTTAAAAAAAAAAAAAAAAAGAAAAAAGGAAAAAATCTTTCCCAAAGTCAAAGCCATCAAAATGCAGGCAGGCCATGTGCCAGCAAGTGCAGGCACATGCAGCAAAGCTTGCCAAAATTGATCCCCACTGAAGGCCAAAACAGAAAAGAAGGACCTACAAACACGCTGGAAGTGACATAATATCATAGAATTGAAATTGGATGAGAAAAAAGAAAATTTGGGAAATTTAGTGCGTCTACGAAAATGGCCTGGGTTTATATCAGGTGCCGTGCAAAGGACCAAAAGATGCCAAAACTAAGCTCACAAATGTTGCAAAAGCAGGGGAAAAAGTCAAGGAGGAAGACACAACTTAGGGGGCAAGATATGAGTGCCCTGGCATGAATAATTAAAATAATAAAAAAAAAAAAAAAGAAAAAATCTTTCCCAAAGTCAAAGCCATCAAAATGCAGGAGGGCCACACGCCACCAAGGGCGGGCACATGCAGCAAATCTTGCCAAAATTGATCCCAACTGAAGGCCGAAACAGAAAAGAAGGACCAACAAATACGCTGGAATGGAGACACCATCAAAGGAATTGCAATTGGAGGAGATAAAAAAAAAAATTGGGAAATTTAATGACTCTAAGAAAATGGCCTGGGTTTATATCAGGTGCAGTGCAAAGGACCAAAAGACGCCAAAACTAAGCTCACAGATGTTGCAAAAGCAGGGGAAAATGTCAAGGAGGAAGACACAACTTAGGGGGCAAGATATGAGGGACATGGCATGAACACTTCAGAAAACAACCAAAAAAAGAAATAAATCTTTCCGAAAGTCAAAGCCATCAAAAGGCATGGCCTGCCATCAAGTGCAGGGACATGCACCAAAGATTCCTCTATTGGTCCCCATTGAAATCGCAAGATTCCTTTTCCCTTCTCGAAAGGAAATGAAATTTCCTTTCAGGAAGGGGAAAAGGAATCTTGCGAATCCCAAAAGAAAGTCTTACAAACACTATGGAAAGGAGATAGGTTCAAATGAAATGCAATTGAAAAAAGCAGAAAATTGGGAATTTTAGTCTCTTCAAAAAATAGGCTGTGAGGAAATCAGCTGCATTGCAAAGGACCAAAAGGTGCCAGAACTAAGCTCACAGATGTTGCAAAAGCAGGGGAAAAAGTCAGGGAGGAAGACACAACTTAGGGAGCAAGATATGAGGGACATGGCATGAATACTTAAAACACAAAAAAAAAAAAAAAAAGAAAAAAATCTTTCCCAAAGTCAAAGCCATCAAAATGCAGGCAGGCCATACGCCAGCAAGGGCAGGCACATGCAGCAAAGCTTGCCAAAATTGATCCCCACTGAAGGCCAAAACAGAAAAGAAGGACCTACAAACACGCTGGAAAGGAGTCAACATCAAAGGAATTCCAATTGGAGGAGAAAAACGAAAATTTTGGAAATTTAGTGACTCTAAGAAAATGGCCTGGGTTTATATCAGGTGCAGTGCAAAGGACCAAAAGATGCAAAAACTAAGCTCAGAGATGTTGCAAAAGCAGGGGAAAAAGTCAAGGAGGAAGACACAACTTAGGGGGCAAGATATGAGGGACATGGCATGAATACTAAAAATAATAAAAAAAAAAAAAAAAAGAAAAAATCTTTCCCAAAGTCAAAGCCATCAAAATGCAGGCAGTCCATACGCCAGCAAGTGCAGGCACATGCAGCAAAGCTTGCCAAAATTGATCCCCACTGAAGGCCAAAACAGAAAAGAAGGACCTACAAACACGCTGGAATGGAGACACCATCAAAGGAATTGCAATTGGAGGAGAAAAAAAGAAAATTTCGGTAAGTATGTGATTCTAAGAAAATGGCCTGGGTTTATATCAGGTGCAGTGCAAAGGACCAAAAGATGCCAAAACTAAGCTCACAGATGTTGCAAAAGCAGGGGAAAAAGTCAAGGAGGAAGACACAACTTAGGGGGCAAGATATGAGGGACATGGCATGAATACTTAAAACAAAAAAAAAAAAAAAAAGAAAAAATCTTTCCCAAAGTCAAAGCCATCAAAATGCAGGCAGGCCATCCGCCACCAAGGGCAGGCACATGCAGCAAAGCTTGCCAAAATTGATCCCCACTGAAGGCCAAAACAGAAAAGAAGGACTTACAAACACGCTGGAAAGGAGTCAACATCAAAGGAATTGCAATTGGAGGAGAAAAAAAGAAAACTTGGGAAATTAATGACTCTAAGAAAATGGCTTGGGTTTTATCAGGTGCAGTGCAAAGGACCAAAAGGTGCCAAAATTAAGCTCACAGATGTTGCAAAAGCAGGGGAAAAAGTCAAGGAGGAAGACACAATTTAGGGGGCAAGATATGAGGGACATGGCATGAACACTTCAGAAGACAACCAAAAAAAGAAAAAAATCTTTCCCAAAGTCAAAGCCATCAAAAGGCATGGCCCGCCATCAAGTGCAGGGACATGCACCAAAGATTCCTCTATTGGTCCCCATTGAAATCGCAAGATTCCTTTTCCCTTCCCGAAAGGAAATGAAATTTCCTTTCGGGAAGGGAAAAGGAATCTTGCGAATCCCAAAAGAAAGGCTTACAAACACTCTGGAAAGGAGATAGGTTCAAATGAAATGAAATTGAAAAAAGCAGAAAATTGGGAATTTTAGTCTCTTCAAAAAATAGGCTGTGAGGAAATCAGCTGCATTGCAAAGGACCAAAAGGTGCCAGAACTAAGCTCACAGATGTTGCAAAAGCAGGGGAAAAAGTCAGGGAGGAAGACACAACTTAGGGAGCAAGATATGAGGGACATGGCATGAATAATTAAAACACAAAAAAAAAAAAAAAAGAAAAAAATCTTTCCCAAAGTCAAAGCCATCAAAATGCAGGCAGGCCATACGCCACCAAGGGCAGGCACATGCAGCAAAGCTTGCCAAAATTGATCCCCACTGAAGGCCAAAACAGAAAAGAAGGACCTACAAACACGCTGGAAAGGAGTCAACATCAAAGGAATTGCAATTGGAGGAGAAAAAAAGAAAATTTGGGAGATGTAGTTACTCTAAGAAAATGGCCTGGGGTTTTATCAGGTGCATGGCAAAGGACCAAAAGGTGCCAAAACTAAGCTCGCAGATGTTGCAAAAGCAGGGGAAAAAGTGAAGGAGGAAGACACAACTTAGGGGGGCAAGATATGAGGGACATGGCATGAATACTTAAAGTAATAAAAAAAAAAAAAAAAGAAAAAATCTTTCCCAAAGTCAAAGCCATCAAAATGCAGGCAGGCCATACGCAAGCAAGGGCAGGCACATGCAGCAAAGCTTGCCAAAATTGATCCCCACTGAAGGACAAAACAGAAAAGAAGGACTTACAAACACGCTGGAAAGGAGTCAACATCAAAGGAATTGCAATTGGAGGAGAGAAAACGAAAATTTTGGAAATTTAGTGACTCTAAGAAAATGGCCTGGGTTTATATCAGGCGCAGTGCAAAGGACCAAAAGACGCCAAAACTAAGCTCACAGATGTTGCAAAAGCAGGGGAAAAAGTCAAGGAGGAAGACACAACTTAGGGGGCAAGATATGAGGGACATGGCATGAATACTTAAAATAATAAAAAAAAAAAAAAAAGAAAAAGTCTTTCCCAAAGTCAAAGCCATCAAAATGCAGGCAGGCCATACGCCAGCAAGGGCAGGCACATGCAGCAAAGCTTGCCAAAATTGATCCCCACTGAAGGCCAAAACAGAAAATAGGACCTACAAACACACAGGAAAGGAGTCAACATCAAAGGAATTGCAATTGGAGGAGAAAAATGAAAATTTGGGAAATTCAGTGACTCTAAGAAAGTGTCCTGGGGTTTTATCAGGTGCAGTGCAAAGGACCAAAAGATGCCAAAACTAAGCTCACAGATGTTGCAAAAGCAGGGGAAAAAGTCAAGGAGGAAGACACAACTTAGGGGGCAAGATATGAGGGTCATGGCATGAACACTTCAGAAAACAACCAAAAAAAGAAAAAAATCTTTACCAAAGTCAAAGCCATCAAAAGGCATGGCCTGCCATCAAGTGCAGGGACATGCACCAAAGATTCCTCTATTGGTCCCCATTGAAATCGCAAGATTCCTTTTCCCTTCCCGAAAGGAAATGAAATTTCCTTTCGGGAAGGGTAAAGGAATCTTGCGAATCCCAAAAGAAAGTCTTACAAACACTATGGAAAGGAGATAGGTTCAAATGAAATGCAATTGAAAAAAGAAAAAAATCGGGAATTTTAGTCTCTTCAAAAAATAGGCTGTGAGGAAATCAGCTGCATTGCAAAGGACCAAAAGGTGCCAAAACTAAGCTCACAGATGTTGCAAAAGCAGGGGAAAAAGTCAAGGAGGAAGACACAACTTAGGGGGCAAGATATGAGGGACATGGCATGAATACTTAAAACACAAAAAAAAAAAAAAAAAGAAAAAAATCTTTCCCAAGGTCAAAGCCATCAAAATGCAGTCAGGCCATACGCCACCAAGGGCAGGCACATGCAGCAAAGCTTGCCAAAATTGATCCCCACTGAAGGCCAAAACAGAAAAGAAGGACCTACAAACACGCTGGAAAGGAGTCAACATCAAAGGAATTGCAATTGGAGGAGAAAAAAAGAAAATTTGGGAAATTTAGTGACTCTAAGAAAATGGCCTGGGGTTTTATCAGGTGCAGTGCAAAGGACCAAAAGATGGAAAAACTAAGCTCACAGATGTTGCAAAAGCAGGGGAAAAAGTCAAGGAGGAAGACACAACTTAGGGGGCAAGATATGAGGGACATGGCATGAATACTTAAAACAAAAAAAAAAAAAAAAAGAAAAAATCTTTCCCAAAGTCAAAGCCATCAAAATGCAGTCAGGCCATCCGCCACCAAGGGCAGGCACATGCAGCAAAGCTTGCCAACATTGATCCCCACTGAAGGCCAAAACAGAAAAGAAGGACCTACAAACACGCTGGAAAGGAGTCAACATCAAAGGAATTGCAATTGGAGGAGACAAAAAGTAAACTTGGGAAATTAATGTCTCTAAGAAAATGGCCTGGGGTTTTATCAGGTGCAGTGCAAAGGACCAAAAGGTGCCAAAATTAAGCTCACAGATGTTGCAAAAGCAGGGGAAAAAGTCAAGGAGGAAGACACAACTTAGGGGGCAAGACATGAGGGACATGGCATGAACACTTCAGAAAACAACCAAAAAAAGAAAAAAATCTTTCCCAAAGTCAAAGCCATCAAAAGGCTTTGCCTGCCATCAAGTGCAGGGACATGCACCAAAGATTCCTCTATTGGTCCCCATTGAAATCGCAAGATTCCGTTTCCCTTCCCGAAAGGAAATGAAATTTCCTTTCAGGAAGGGAAAAGGAATCTTGCGAATCCCAAAAGAAAGGCTTACAAACACTCTGGAAAGGAGATGGGTTCAAATGAAATGCAATTGAAAAAAGCAGAAAATCTGGAATTTTAATCTGTTCAAAAAATAAGCTGTGAGGAAATCAGCTGCATTGCAAAGGACCAAAAGGTGCCAAAACTAAGCTCACAGATGTTGCAAAAGCAGGGGACAAAGTCAAGGAGGAAGACACAACTTAGGGGGCAAGATAAGAGGGACATGGCATGAATACTTAAAAGAAACAAAAAAAAAAAAAGAAAAAGTCTTTCCCAAAGTCAAAGCCATCAAAATGCAGGCAGGCCATACGCCACAAAGGGCAGGCACATGCAGCAAACCTTGCAAAAATTGATCCCCACTGAAGGCAAAACAGAAAAGAAGGACCTACAAACACACTGGAATGGAGACAACATCAAAGCATTTGCAATTGGAGGAGAAAAAAAGAAAATCAGGGAAATTACTGACTCTAAAAAAATGGCCTGGGTTTATATGAGGTGCAGTACAAAGGACCAAAAGGTGCCAAAACTAAGCTCACAGATGTTTCAAAAGCAGGGGAAAAAGTCAAGGAGGAAGACAACTTAGGGAGCAAGATAAGGGGGACATGGCAGGAATACTTAAAAAAAAAATAAAAAGAAAAAAGGAAAAAATCTTTCCCAAAGTCAAAGCCATCAAAATGCAGGCAGGCCATGTGCCAGCAAGTGCAGGCACATGCAGCAAAGCTTGCCAAAATTGATCCCCACTGAAGGCCGAAACAGAAAAGAAGGACCTACAAACACGCTGGAAGTGACATAATATCATAGAATTGAAATTGGATGAGAAAAAAGAAAATTTGGGAAATTTAGTGAGTCTACGAAAATGGCCTGGGTTTATATCAGGTGCCGTGCAAAGGACCAAAACGTGCCAAAATTAAGCTCACAAATGTCGCAAAAGCAGGGGAAAAAGTCAAGGAGGAAGACACAACTTAGGGGGCAAGATATGAGTGCCCTGGCATGAATAATTAAAATAATAAAAAAAAAAAAAAAAGAAAAAATCTTTCCCAAAGTCAAAGCCATCAAAATGCAGGCAGGCCACACGCCACCAAGGGCGGGCACATGCAGCAAATCTTGCCAAAATTGATCCCAACTGAAGGCCGAAACAGAAAAGAAGGACCAACAAATACGCTGGAATGGAGACACCATCAAAGGAATTGCAATTGGAGGAGATAAAAAAAAAATTGGGAAATTTAATGACTCTAAGAAAATGGCCTGGGTTTATATCAGGTGCAGTGCAAAGGACCAAAAGACGCCAAAACTAAGCTCACAGATGTTGCAAAAGCAGGGGAAAAAGTCAAGGAGGAAGACACAACTTAGGGGGCAAGATATGAGGGACATGGCATGAACACTTCAGAAAACAACCAAAAAAAGAAAAAAATCTTTCCCAAAGTCAAAGCCATCAAAAGGCATGGCCTGCCATCATGTGCAGGGACATGCACCAAAGATTACTCTATTGGTCCCCATTGAAATCGCAAGATTCCTTTTCCCTTCCCGAAAGGAAATGAAATTTCCTTTTGGGAAGGGAAAAGGAATCTTGCGAATCCCAAAAGAAAGGCTTACAAACACTCTGGAAAGGAGATAGGTTCAAATGAAATGAAATTGAAAAAAGCAGAAAATCGGGAATTTTAGTCTCTTCAAAAAATAGGCTGTGAGGAAATCAGCTGCATTGCAAAGGAACAAAAGGTGCCAAAACTAAGCTCACAGATGTTGCAAAAGCAGGGGAATAAGTCAAGGAGGAAGACACAACTTAGGGGGCAAGATATGAGGGACATGGCATGAATACTTAAAATAACAAAAAAAAAAAAAAGAAAAAATCTTTCCCAAAGTCAAAGCCATCAAAACGCAGGCACGCCATTCGCCAGCAAGGGCAGGCACATGCAGCAAAGCTTGCCAAAATTGATCCCCACTGAAGGCCAAAACAGAAAAGAAGGACTTACAAACACGCTGGAAAGGAGTCAACATCAAAGGAATTGCAATTGGAGGAGAGAAAACGAAAATTTTGGAAATTTAGTGACTCTAAGGAAATGGCCTGCGTTTATATCAGGTGCAGTGCAAAGGACCAAAAGGTGCCAAAACTAAGCTCACAGATGTTGCAAAAGCAGGGGAAAAAGTCAAGGAGGAAGACAGAACTTAGGGGGCAAGATATGAGGGACATGGCATGAATACTTAAAACAAACAAAAAAAAAAAAAGAAAAAATGTTTCCCAAAGTCAAAGCCATCAAAATGCAGGCAAGCTATACGCCAGCAAGATCAGGCACATGCAGCAAAGCTTGCCAAAATTGATCCCCACTGAAGGCCAAAACAGAAAAGAAGGACCTACAAACACGCTGGAAAGGAGTCAACATCAAAGGAATTGCAATTGGAGGAGAAAAAAAAAATAAATGGGAAATTTAATGAGTCTAAGAAAATGGCCTGTGTTTATATCAGGTGCAGTGCAAAGGACCAAAAGATGCCAAAACTAAGCTCACAGATGTTGCAAAAGCAGGGGAAAAAGTCAAGGAGGAAGACAACTTAGGGACCAAGATATAAGGGACATGGCATGAATACTTAAACAAAAAAAAAAAAAAAAAAAAAAAAAAAAAAAATCTTTTCCAAAGTCAAAGCCATCAAAATGCAGGCAGGCCATACGCCACCAAGGGCAGGCACATGCAGCAAAGCTTGCCAAAATTGATCCCCACTGAATGCAAAACAGAAAAGAAGGACTTACAAACACGCTGGAAAGGAGTCAACATCAAAGGAATTGCAATTGGAGGAGAAAAAAAGAAAATTTGGGAAATTTAGTGACTAAGAAAATGGCCTGGGGTTTTATCAGGTGCAGTGCAAAGGACCAAAAGGTGCCAAAACTAAGCTCACAGATGTTGCAAAAGCAGGGGAAAAAGTCAAGGAGGAAGACACAACTTAGGGGGCAAGATATGAGGGACATGGCATGAACACTTCAGAAAACAACCAAAAAAAGAAAAAAATCTTTCCCAAAGTCAAAGCCATCAAAAGGCATGGCCTGCCATCAAGTGCAGGGACATGCACCAAAGATTCCTCTATTGGTCCCCATTGAAATCGCAAGATTCCTTTTCCCTTCCCGAAAGGAAATGAAATTTCCTTTTGGGAAGGGAAAAGGAATCTTGCGAATCCCAAAAGAAAGGCTTACAAACACTCTGGAAAGGAGATAGGTTCAAATGAAATGAAATTGAAAAAAGCAGAAAATTGGGAATTTTAGTCTCTTCAAAAAATAGGCTGTGAGGAAATCAGCTGCATTGCAAAGGACCACAAGGTGCCAAAACTAAGCTCACAGATGTTGCAAAAGCAGGGGAAAAAGTCAAGCAGGAAGACACAACTTAGGGGGCAAGATATGAGGGACATGGCATGAATACTTAAAATAACAAAAAAAAAAAAAGAAGAAATCTTTCCCAAAGTCAAAGCCATCAAAATGCAGGCAGTCCATACGCCAGCAAGCGCAGGCACATGCAGCAAAGCTTGCCAAAATTGATCCCCACTGAAGGCCAAAACAGAAAAGAAGGACCTACAAACACGCTGGAAAGGAGTCAACATCAAAGGAATTGCAATTGGAGGAGAAAAAAAGAAAACTTGGGAAATTTAGTGACTCTACGAAAATGGCCTGGGGTTTTATCAGGTGCAGTGCAAAGGACCAAAAGATGCCATACCTAAGCTCACAAATGTTGCAAAAGCAGGGGAAAAAGTCAAGGAGAAGACACAACTTAGGGGGCAAGATATGAGGGACATGAAATGAATACTTAAAATAATAAAAAGAAAAAGAAAAGAAGAAATCTTTCCCAAAGTCAAAGCCATCAAAATGCAGGCAAGCTATACGCCACCAAGGGCAGGCACATGCAGCAAAGCTTGCCAAAATTGATCCCCACTGAAGGCAAAACAGAAAAGAAGGGCTTACAAACACGCTGGAAAGGAGTCAACATCAAAGGAATTGCAATTGGAGGAGAAAAAAAGATAATTTGGGAAATTTAGTGACTAAGAAAATGTCCTGGGGTTTTATCAGGTGCAGTGCAAAGGACCAGAAGATGCAAAAACTAAGCTCACAGATGTTGCAAAAGCAGGGGAAAAAGTCAAGGAGGAAGACACAACTTAGGGGGCAAGATATGAGGGACACGGCATGAACACTTCAGAAAACAACCAAAAAAAGAAAAAAATCATTCCCAAAGTCAAAGCCATCAAAAGGCATGGCCTGCCATCAAGTGCAGGGACATGCACCAAAGATTCCTCTATTGGACCCCATTGAAATGGCAAGATTCCTTTTCCCTTCCCGAAAGGAAATGAAATTTCCTTTTGGGAAGGGAAAAGGAATCTTGCGAATCCCAAAAGAAAGGCTTACAAACACTCTGGAAAGGAGATAGGTTCAAATGAAATGAAATTTAAAAAAGCAGAAAATTGGGAATTTTAGTCTCTTCAAAAAATAGGCTGTGAGGAAATCAGCTGCATTGCAAAGGACCAAAAGGTGCCAAAACTAAGCTCACAGATGTTGAAAAAGCAGGGGAAAAAGTCAAGGAGGAAGACACAACTTAGGAGGCAAGATATGAGGGACATGGCATGAATACTTAAAATAATAAAAAAAAAAAAAAAGAAAAAATCTTTCCCAAAGTCAAAGCCATCAAAATGCAGGCAGGCCATACGCCAGCAAGTGCAGGCACATGCAGCAAATCTTGCCAAAATTGATCCCCACTGAAGGACAAAACAGAAAAGAAGGACTTACAAACACGCTGGAAAGGAGTCAACACCAAAGAATTGGAATTGGAGGAGAAAAAAAGAAAACTTTGGAAATTTAGTGACTCTACGAAAATGGCCTGGGGTTTTATCAGGTGCAGTGCAAAGGACCAAAAGATGCCATACCTAAGCTCACAAATGTTGCAAAAGCAGGGGAAAAAGTCAAGGAGAAGACACAACTTAGGGGGCAAGATATGAGGGACATGGCATGAATACTTAAAATAAAAAAAAAAAAAAACAGAAAAAATCTTTCCCAAAGTCAAAGCCATCAAAATGCAGGCAGGCCATACGCCACCAAGGGCAGGCACATGCAGCAAAGCTTGCCAAAATTGATCCCCACTGAAGGCCAAAACAGAAAATAGGACCTACAAACACACAGGAAAGGAGTCAACATCAAAGGAATTGCAATTGGAGGAGAAAAAAAGAAAATTTGGGAAATTCAGTGACTCTAAGAAAATGGCCTGGGGTTTTATCAGGTGCATTGCAAAGGACCAAAAGGTGCCAAAACTAAGCTCACAGATGTTGCAAAAGCAGGGGGAAAAGTCAAGGAGGAAGACAGAATTTAGGGGGCAAGATATGAGGGACATGGCATGAATACTTAAAACAATAAAAAAAAAAAAAAGAAAAAATCTTTCCCAAAGTCAAAGCCATCAAAATGCAGGCAAGCTATACGCCACCAAGAGGAGGCACATGCAGCAAAGCTTGCCAAAATTGATCCCCACTGAAGGCCAAAACAGAAAATAGGACCTACAAACACACAGGAAAGGAGTCAACATCAAAGGAATTGCAATTGGAGGAGAAAAAAAGGAAATTTGGGAAATTTAGTGACTCTTAGAAAGTGGCCTGGGGTTTTATCAGGTGCAGTGCAAAGGACCAAAAGATGCCAAAACTAAGCTCACAGATGTTGCAAAAGCAGGGGACAAAGTGAAGGAGGAAGACACAACTTAGGGAGCAAGATATGAGGGACATGGCATGAATACTTAAAACAAAAAAAAAAAAAAAAAGAAAAAATCTATCCCAAAGTCAAAGCCATCAAAATGCAGGCACGCCATAGGCCAGCAAGTGCAGGCACATGCAGCAAAGCTTGCCAAAATTGATCCCCTCTGAAGGCCAAAACAGAAAACAGGACTTACAAACACGCTGGAAAGGAGTCAACATCAAAGGAATTGCAATTGGAGGAGAAAAAAAGAAAATTTGGGAATTTCAGTGACTCTAAGAAAATGGCCTGGGGTTTTATCAGGTGCATTGCAAAGGACCAAAAGGTGCCAAAACTAAGCTCACAGATGTTGCAAAAGCAGGGGAAAAAGTCAAGGAGGAAGACAGAACTTAGGGGGCAAGATATGAGGGACATGGCATGAATATTTAAAACAATAAAAAAAAAAAAAAGAAAAAATCTTTCCCAAAGTCAAAGCCATCAAAATGCAGACAAGCTACACGCCACCAAGAGCAGGCACATGCAGCAAAGCTTGCCAAAATTGATCCCCACTGAAGGCAAAACAGAAAAGAAGGACTTACAAACACGCTGGAAAGTAGTCAACATCAAAGGAATTGCAATTGGAGGAGAAAAAAAGAAAATTTGGGAAATTTAATGACTCTTAGAAAGTGGCCTGGGGTTTTAGCAGGTGCAGTGCAAAGGACCAAAAGGTGCCAAAACTAAGCTCACAGATGTCGCAAAAGCAGGGGAAAAAGTCAAGGAGGAAGACACAACTTAGGGGGCAAGATATGAGGGACATGGCATGAACACTTCAGAAAACAACCAAAAAAAGAAAAAAATCTTTCCCAAAATCAAAGCCATCAAAAGGCATGGCCTGCCATCAAGTGCAGGGACATGCACCAAAGATTCCTCTATTGGTCCCCATTGAAATCGCAAGATTCCTTTTCCCTTCCTGAAAGGAAATGAAATTTCCTTTCGGGAAGGGTAAAGGAATCTTGCGAATCCAAAAAGAAAGGCTTACAAACACTCTGGAAAGGAGATAGGTTCAAATGAAATGCAATTGAAAAAAGCAGAAAATCGGGAATTTTAGTCTCTACAAAAAATAGAGTGTGAGGAAATCAGCTGCATTGCAAAAAACCAGTAGGTGCCAAAACTAAGCTCACAGATGTTGCAAAAGCAGGGGAAAAAGTCAAGGAGGAAGACACAACTTAGGGGGCAAGATATGAGGGACATGGCATGAATAATTAAAATAATAAAAAAAAAAAAAAAAAGAAGAAATCTTTCCCAAAGTCAAAGCCATCAAAATGAAGGCAGTCCATACGCCACCAAGGGCAGGCACATGCAGCAAAGCTTGCCAAAATTGATCCCCACTGAAGGCCAAAACAGAAAAGAAGGACCTACAAACACGCTGGAATGGAGACACCATCAAAGGAATTCCAATTGGAGGAGAAAAAAAGAAAATTTGGGTAAGTTGGTGATTCTAAGAAAATGGCCTGTGTTTATATCACGTGCATTGCAAAGGACCAAAAGATGCCAAAACTAAGCTCACAGATGTTGCAAAAGCAGGGGAAAAAGTCAAGGAGGAAGACAAATTCGGGACCAAGATATGAGGGACATGGCATGAATACTTAAAACAAAAAAAAAAAAAAAAAAGAAAAAAATCTTTCCCAAAGTCAAAGCCATCAAAATGCAGGCAGGCCATACGCCACCAAGGGCAGGAACATGCAGCAAAGCTTGCCAAAATTGATCCCCACTGAAGGCCAAAACAGAAAAGAAGGAGAAACAAACACGCTGGAAAGGAGTCAACATCAAAGGAATTGCAATTGGAGGAGAAAAAAAATAAATGGGAAATTTAATGTGTCTAAGAAAATGGCCTGTGTTTATATCAGGTGCAGTGCAAAGGACCAAAAGATGCCAAAACTAAGCTCACAGATGTTGCAAAAGCAGGGGAAAAAGTCAAGGAGGAAGACACAACTTAGGGGGCAAGATATGAGGGACACGGCATGAACACTTCAGAAAACAACCAAAAAAAGAAAAAAATCATTCCCAAAGTCAAAGCCATCAAAAGGCATGGCCTGCCATCAAGTGCAGGGACATGCACCAAAGATTCCTCTATTGGACCCCATTGAAATCGCAAGATTCCTTTTCCCTTCCCGAAAGGAAATGAAATTTCCTTTCGGGAAGGGAAAAGGAATCTTGCGAATCCCAAAAGAAAGGCTTACAAACACTCTGGAAAGGAGATAGGTTCAAATGAAATGCAATTGAAAAATGCAGATAATTGGGAATTTTAGTCTCTTCAAAAAATAGGCTGTGAGGAAATCAGCTGCATTGCAAAGGACCAAAAGGTGCCAAAACTTATCTCACAGATGTTGAAAAAGCAGGGGAAAAAGTCAAGGAGGAAGACACAACTTAGGGGGCAAGCTATGCGGGACATGGCATGAATACTTAAAACAAAAAAAAAAAGAAAAAAAAAATCTTTCCCAAAGTCAAAGCCATCAAAATGCAGGCAGGCCATGTGCCAGGAAGTGCAGGCACATGCAGCAAAGCTTGCCAAAATTGATCCCCACTGAAGGCCAAAACAGAAAAGAAGGACTTACAAACACGCTGGAATGGAGACACCATCAAAGGAATTGCAATTGGAGGAGAAAAATGAAAATTTGAGTAAGTTGGTGATTCTAAGAAAATGGCCTGTGTTTATATCAGGTGCAGTGCAAAGGACCAAAAGATGCCAAAACTAAGCTCACAGATGTTGCAAAAGCAGGGGAAAAAGTCAAGGAGGAAGACAAATTAGGGACCAAGATATGAGGGACATGGCATGAATACTTAAAACAAAAAAAAAAAAAAAAGAAAAAAATCTTTCCCAAAGTCAAAGCCATCAAAATGCAGGCAGGCCATACGCCACCAAGGGCACGCACATGCAGCAAAGCTTGCCAAAATTGATCCCCACTGAAGGCCAAAACAGAAAAGAAGGACCTACAAACACGCTGGAAAGGAGTCAATATCAAAGAAATTGCAATTGGAGGAGAAAAAAAGAAAATTTGGGAAATTTAGTGACTCTAAGAAAATGGCCTGGGTTTATATCAGGTGCAGTGGAAAGGACGAAAAGATGCCAAAACTAAGCTCACAGATGTTGCAAACGCAGGGGAAAAAGTCAAGGAGGAAGACACAACAGGGGGCAAGATATGAGGGACATGGCATGAATAATTAAAAGAATAAAAAAAAAAAAAAGAAAAAATCTTTCCCAAAGTCAAAGCCATCAAAATGCAGGCAGGCCATACGCCACCAAGGGAAGGCACATGCAGCAAAGCTTGACAAAATTGATCCCCACTGAAGGCCAAAACAGAAAAGAAGGATTTAAAACACGCTGGAATGGAGACAACATCAAAGCAATTGCAATTGGAGGAGAAAAAAAGAAAATTTGGGAAATTTAATGACTCTTAGAATGTGGCCTGGGGTTTTATCAGGTGCAGTGTAAAGGACGTAAAGGTGCCAAAACTAAGCTCACAGATGTTGCAAAAGCAGGGGAAAAAGTCAAGGAGGAAGACAGAACTTAGGGGGCAAGATATGAGGGACATGGCATGAATACTTAAAACAATAAAAAAAAAAAAAAAGAAAAAATCTTTCCCAAAGTCAAAGCCATCAAAATGCAGGCAAGCTATACGCCACCAAGAGCAGGCACATGCAGCAAAGCTTGCCAAAATTGATCCCCACTGAAGGCAAAACAGAAAAGAAGGACTTACAAACACGCCGGAAAGGAGTCAACATCAAAGGAATTGCAATTGGAGGAGAAAAAATGAAAATTTGGGAAATTTACTGACTCTTAGAAAGTGGCCTGGGGTTTTAGCAGGTGCAGTGCAAAGGACCAAAAGGTGCCAAAACTAAGCTCGCAGATGTTGCAAAAGCAGGGGAAAAAGTCAAGGAGGAAGACACAACTTAGGGGGCAAGATATGAGGGACATGGCATGAACACTTCAGAAAACAACCAAAAAAAGAAAAGAATCTTTCCCAAAGTCAAAGCCATCAAAAGGCATGGCCTGCCATCAAGTGCAGGGACATGCACCAAAGATTCCTCAATTGGTCCCCATTGAAATTGCAAGATTCCTTTTCACTTCCTGAAAGGAAATGAAATTTCCTTTCGGGAAGGCTAAAGGAATCTTGCGAATCCCAAAAGAAAGGCTTACAAACACTCTGGAAAGGAGATAGGTTCAAATGAAATGCAATTGAAAAAAGCAGAAAATCGGGAATTTTAGTCTCTTCAAAAAATAGGCTGTGAGGAAATCAGCTGCATTGCAAAGGACCACAAGGTGCCAAAACTAAGCTCACAGATGTTGCAAAAGCAGGGGAAAAAGTCAAGGAGGAAGACACAACTTAGGGGGCAAGTAATGAGGGACATGGCATGAATACTTAAAATAATAAAAAAAAAAAAAAAAAAAAATCTTTCCCAAAGTCAAAGCCATCAAAATACAGGCAGTCCATACGCCAGCAAGGGCAGGCACATGCAGCAAATCTTGCCAAAATTGATCCCCACTGAAGGCCAAAACAGAAAAGAAGGACCTACAAACACGCTGGAATGGAGACACCATCAAAGGAATTGCAATTGGCGGAGAAAAAAAGAAAATTTGGGTAAGTTGGTGACTCTAAGAAAATGGCCTGTGTTTATATCAGGTGCAGTGCAAAGGACCAAAAGATGCCAAAACTAAGCTCACAGATGTTGCAAACGCAGGGGAAAAAGTCAAGGAGGAAGACACAACTTAGGGGGCAAGATATGAGGGACATGGCATGAATACTTAAAACAAAAAAAAAAAAAAAAAAGAAAAAAAACTTTCCCAAAGTCTAAGCCATCAAAATGCAGGCAGGCCATACGCCAGCAAGGGCAGGCACATGCAGCAAAGCTTGCCAACATTGATCCCCACTGAAGGCCAAAACAGAAAAGAAGGACTTACAAACACGCTGGAAAGGAGACACCATCAAAGGAATTGCAATTGGAGGAGAAAAAAAATAAATGGGAAATTTAATGACTCTTAGAAAGTGGCCTGGGGTTTTAGCAGGTGCAGTGCAAAGGACCAAAAGATGCCAAAACTAAGCTCACAGATGTTGCAAAAGCAGGGGAAAAAGTCAAGGAGGAAGACACAACTTAGGGGGCAAGATATGAGGGATACGGCATGAACGCTTCAGAAAACAACCAAAAAAAAAAAAAATCTTTCCCAAAGTCAAAGCCATCAAAAGGCATGGCCTGCCATCAAGTGCAGGGACATGCACCAAAGATTCCTCTATTGGTCCCCATTGAAATCGCAAGATTCCTTTTCCCTTCCCGAAAGGAAATGAAATTTCCTTTCGGGAAGGGAAAAGGAATCTTGCGGATTCCAAAAGAAAGGCTTACAAACACTCTGGAAAGGAGATAGGTTCAAATGAAATGCAATTGAAAAAAGCAGAAAATTTGGGAATTTTAGTCTCTTCAAAAAATAGTCTGTGAGGAAATCAGCTGCATTGCAAAGGACCACAAGGTGCCAAAATTAAGCTCACAGATGTTGCAAAAGCAGGGGAAAAAGTCAAGGAGGAAGACACAACTTAGGGGGCAAGCTATGAGGGACATGGCATGAATACTTAAAACAAAAAAAAAAAAAAAAAAAGAAAAAAATCTTTCCCAAAGTCAAAGCCATCAAAATGCAGGCAGGCCATATGCCACCAAGTGCAGGCACATGCAGCAAAGCTTGCCAAAATTGATCCCCACTGAAGGCCAAAACAGAAAAGAAGGACCTACAAACACGCTGGAATGGAGACACCATCAAAGGAATTCCAATTGGAGGAGAAAAAAAGAAAATTTGGGTAAGTTGGTGATTCTAAGAAAATGGCCTGTGTTTATATCAGGTACAGTGCAAAGGACCACAAGGTGCCAAAATTAAGCTCACAGATGTTGCAAAAGCAGGGGAAAAAGTCAAGGAGGAAGACACAACTTAGGGGGCAAGCTATGAGGGACATGGCATGAATACTTAAAACAAAAAAAAAAAAAAAAAAAGAAAATAATCTTTCCCAAAGTCAAAGCCATCAAAATGCAGGCAGGCCATATGCCACCAATAGCAGGCACATGCAGCAAAGCTTGCCAAAATTGATCCCCACTGAAGGCCAAAACAGAAAAGAAGGACTTACAAACACGCTGGAAAGGAGTCAACATCAAAGGAATTGCAATTGGAGGAGAAAAAATGAAAATGTGGGAAATTTAGTGACTCTAAGAAAATGGCCTGCGGTTTTATCAGGTGCAGTGCAAAGGACCAAAAGATGCAAAAACTAAGCTCACAGATGTTGCAAAAGCAGGGGAAAAAGTCAAGGAGGAAGACACAACTTAGGGGGCAAGATATGAGGGACATGGCATGAATACTTAAAACAAAAAAGAAAAAAAAAAAGAAAAAATCTTTCCCAAAGTCAAAGCCATCAAAATGCAGGCAGGCCATATGCCACCAAGTGGAGGCACATGCAGCAAAGCTTGCCAAAATTGATCCCCACTGAAGGCCAAAACAGAAAAGAAGGACCTACAAACACGCTGAAAAGGAGTCAACATCAAAGGAATTGCAATTGGAGGAGAAAAAAAGAAAATTTGGGAAATTTAGTGACTCTAAGAAAATGGCCTGGGTTTATATCAGGTGCAGTGCAAAGGACCAAAAGATGCCAAAACTAAGCTCACAGATGTTGCAAAAGCAGGGGAAAAAGTCAAGGAGGAAGACACAACTTAGGGGGCAAGATATGAGGGACATGGCATGAATACTTAAAACAAAAAAAAAAAAAAAAAAGAAAAAAATCTTTCCCAAAGTCTAAGCCATCAAAATGCAGGCAGGCCATACGCCAGCAAGGGCAGGCACCTGCAGCAAAGCTTGCCAACATTGATCCCCACTGAAGGCCAAAACAGAAAAGAAGGTCTTACAAACACGCTGGAATGGAGACAACATCAAAGGAATTGCAATTGGAGGAGAAAAAAAATAAATGGGAAATTTAATGACTCTTAGAAAGTGGCCTGGGGTTTTAGCAGGTGCAGTGCAAAGGACCAAAAGATGCCAAAACTAAGCTCACAGATGTTGCAAAAGCAGGGGAAAAAGTCAAGGAGGAAGACACAACTTAGGGGGCAAGATATGAGGGACATGGCATGAACACTTCAGAAAACAGCCAAAAAAAGAAAAAAATCTTTCCCAAAGTCAAAGCCATCAAAAGGCATGGCCTGCCATCAAGTGCAGGGACATGCACCAAAGATTCCTCTATTGGTCCCCATTGAAATCGCAAGATTCCTTTTCCCTTCCCGAAAGGAAATGAAATTTCCTTTCGGGAAGGGAAAAGGAACCTTGCGAATCCCAAAAGAAAGGCTTACAAACACTCTGGAAAGGAGATAGGTTCAAATGAAATGCAATTGAAAAAAACAGAAAATTGGGAATTTTAGTCTCTTCAAAAAATAGGCTGTGAGGAAATCAGCTGCATTGCAAAGGAGCACAAGGGGCCAAATCTAAGCTCACAGATGTTGCAAAAGCAGGGGAAAAAGTCAAGGAGGAAGACACAACTTAGGGGGCAAGCTATGAGGGACATGGCATGAATACTTAAGACAAAAAAGAAAAAAAAAAGAAAAAATCTTTCCCAAAGTCAAAGCCATCAAAATGCAAGCAGGCCATACGCGACCAAGGGCAGGCACATGCAGCAAAGCTTACCAAAATTGATCCCCACTGAAGGCAAACCAGAAAAGAAGGACTTACAAACACGCTGGAAAGGATTCAACATCAAAGGAATTGCAATTGGATTAGAAAAAATGAAAATTTGGGAAATTTAGTGACTCTTAGAAAATGGCCTGGGGTTGTATCACGTGCAGTGCAAAGGACCAAAAGTTGTCAAAACTAAGCTCACAGATGTTGCAAAAGCAGGGGAAAAAGTCAAGGAGGAAGACACAACTTAGGGGGCAAGATATGAGGGACATGGCATGAATACCTAAAACAAAAAAAAAAAAAAAAAAGAAAAAATCTTTCCCAAAGTCAAAGCCATCAAAATGCAGGCAGGCCATATGCCACCAAGTGCAGGCACATGCAGCAAAGCTTGCCAAAATTGATCCCCACTGAAGGCCAACACAGAAAAGAAGGACTTACAAACACGCTGGAATGGAGACACCATCAAAGGAATTGCAATTGGAGGAGAAAAAAAGAAAATTTGGGAAATTTAATGACTCTTCGAAAGCAGGCTGGGGTTTTAGCAGGTGCAGTGCAAAGGACCAAAAGATGCCAAAACTAAGCTCACAGATGTTGCAAAAGCAGGGGAAAAAGTCAAGGAGGAAGACACAACTTAGGGGGCAAGATATGAGGGACATGGCATGAACACTTCAGAAAACAGCCAAAAAAAGAAAAAAATCTTTCCCAAAGTCAAAGCCATCAAAAGGCATGGCCTGCCATCAAGTGCAGGGACATGCACCAAAGATTCCTCTATTGGTCCCCATTGAAATCGCAAGATTCCTTTTCCCTTCCCGAAAGGAAATGAAATTTCCTTTCGGGAAGGGAAAAGGAATCTTGCGAATCCCAAAAGAAAGGCTTACAAACACTCTGGAAAGGAGATAGGTTCAAATGAAATGCAATTGAAAAAAACAGAAAATTGGGAATTTTAGTCTCTTCAAAAAATAGGCTGTGAGGAAATCAGCTGCATTGCAAAGGAGCACAAGGGGCCAAATCTAAGCTCACAGATGTTGCAAAAGCAGGGGAAAAAGTCAAGGAGGAAGACACAACTTAGGAGGCAAGCTATGAGGGACATGGCATGAATACTTAAGACAAAAAAGAAAAAAAAAAGAAAAAATCTTTCCCAAAGTCAAAGCCATCAAAATGCAAGCAGGCCATACGCGACCAAGGGCAGGCACATGCAGCAAAGCTTACCAAAATTGATCCCCACTGAAGGCAAACCAGAAAAGAAGGACTTACAAACACGCTGGAAAGGATTCAACATCAAAGGAATTGCAATTGGAGGAGAAAAAATGAAAATTTGGGAAATTTAGTGACTCTTAGAAAATGGCCTGGGGTTGTATCACGTGCAGTGCAAAGGACCAAAAGTTGTCAAAACTAAGCTCACAGATGTTGCAAAAGCAGGGGAAAAAGTCAAGGAGGAAGACACAACTTAGGGGGCAAGATATGAGGGACATGGCATGAATACCTAAAACAAAAAAAAAAAAAAAAAGAAAAAATCTTTCCCAAAGTCAAAGCCATCAAAATGCAGGCAGGCCATATGCCACCAAGTGCAGGCACATGCAGCAAAGCTTGCCAAAATTGATCCCCACTGAAGGCCAACACAGAAAAGAAGGACTTACAAACACGCTGGAATGGAGACACCATCAAAGGAATTGCAATTGGAGGAGAAAAAAAGAAAATTTGGGAAATTTAATGACTCTTCGAAAGCAGGCTGGGGTTTTAGCAGGTGCAGTGCAAAGGACCAAAAGATGCCAAAACTAAGCTCACAGATGTTGCAAAAGCAGGGGAAAAAGTCAAGGAGGAAGACACAACTTAGGGGGCAAGATATGAGGGACATGGCATGAATACTTAAAATAATAAAAAAAAAAAAAAAAAGAAAAAATCTTTCCCAAAGTCAAAGCCATCAAAATGCAGGCAGGCCACACGCCAGCAAGGGCAGGCACATGCAGCAAAGCTTGCCAAAATTGATCCCCACTGAAGGCCAACACAGAAAAAAGGACTTACAAACACGCTGGAATGGAGACAACATCAAAGGAATTGCAATTGGAGGAGAAAAAATGAAAATTTGGGAAATTTAATGACTCTTAGAAAGCAGCCTGGGGTTTTAGCAGGTGCAGTGCAAAGGACCTAAAGATGCCAAAACTAAGCTCACAGATGTTGCAAAAGCAGGGGAAAAAGTCAAGGAGGAAGACACATCTAAAGGGGCAAGATATGAGGGACATGGCATGAACACATCAGAAAACAGCCAAAAAAAAAAAAAAATCTTTCCCAAAGTCAAAGCTATCAAAAGGCATGGCCTGCCATCAAGTGCAGGGACATGCACCAAAGATTCCTCTATTGGTCCTTATTGAAATCGCAAGATTCCTTTTACCTTCCCGAAAGGAAATGAAATTTCCTTTCGGGAAGGGAAAAGGAATCTTGCGAATCCCAAAAGAAAGGCTTACAAACACTCTGGAAAGGAGATAGGTTCAAATGAAATGCAATTGAAAAAAGCAGAAAATCGGGAATTTTAGTCTCTTCAAAAAATAGGCTGTGAGGAAATCAGCTGCATTTCAAAGGACCAAAAGGTGCCAAAACTAAGCTCACAGATGTTGCAAATGCAGGGGAAAAAGTCAAGGAGGAAGACACAACTTAGGGGGCAAGCTATGAGGGACATGGCATGAATACTTAAGACAAAAAAGAAAAAAAAAAGAAAAAATATTTCTCAAAGCCATCAACATGCAGGCAGGCCATAGACCACCAAGGGCAGGCACATGCAGCAAAGCTTACCAAAATTGATCCCCACTGAAGGCCAGAACAGAAAAGAAGGACTTACAAACACGCCGGAAAGGAGTCAACATCAAAGGAATTGCAATTGGAGGAGAAAAAAAAAAAATATGGGAAATTTAATGACTCTTAGAACGCGGCCTGGGGTTTTATCAGGTGCAGTGCAAAGGACCAAAAGATGCCAAAACTAAGCTCACAGATGTTGCAAAAGCAGGGGAAAAAGTCAAGGAGGAAGACACAACTTAGGGGGCAAGATATGAGGGACATGGCATGAATACTTAGAATAATAAAAAAAAAAAAAAAAAGAAAAATTCTTTCCCAAAGTCAAAGCCATCAAAATGCAGGCAGGCCATACGCCAGCAAGGGCAGGCACATGCAACAAAGCTTGCCAAAATTGATCCCCACTGAAGGCCAAAACAGAAAAGAAGGACCTACAAACACGCTGGAGTGGAGACACCATCAAAGCAATTGCAATTGGAGGAGAAAAATAAAATTTGGGAAATTTAATGACTCTTAGAATGTGGCCTGGCGTTTTAGCAGGTGCAGTGCAAAGGACCAAAAGATGCCAAAACTAAGCTCACAGATGTTGCAAAAGCAGGGGAAAAAGTCAAGGAGGAAGACAACTTAGGGACCAAGATATAAGGGACATGGCATGAATACTTAAAACAAAAAAAAAAAAAAAAAGAAAAAAATCTTTCCCAAAGTCAAAGCCATCAAAATGCAGGCAGGCCATACGCCAGCAAGGGCAGGCACATGCAGCAAAGCTTGCCAAAATTGATCCCCACTGAAGGCCAAAACAGAAAAGAAGGACCTACAAACACGCTGGAAAGGAGTCAACATCAAAGGAATTCCAATTGGAGGAGAAAAAAAGAAAATTTTGGAAATTTAGTGACTCTAAGAAAATGGCCTGGGTTTATATCAGTTGCAGTGCAAAGGAACAAAAGATGCAAAACTAAGCTCACAGATGTTGCAAAAGCAGGGGAAAAAGTCAAGGAGGAAGACACAACAGGGGGCAAGATATGAGGTACATGGCCTGAATACCTAAAATTTAAAAAAAAAAAAAAGAAAAAATCTGTCCCAAAGTCAAAGCCATCAAAATGCAGGCAAGCTATACGCCAGCAAGGGCAGGCACATGCAGCAAAGCTTGACAAAATTGATCCCCACTGAAGGCAAAACAGAAAAGAAGGACTTACAAACACGCTGGAATGGAGACACCATCAAAGGAATTGCAGTTGCAGGAGAAAAAAAGAAAATTTCGGAAATTTAATGACTCTTAGAAAGTGGCCTGGGGTTTTATCAGGTGCAGTTCAAAGGACCAAAACATGCCAAAACCAAGCTCACAGATGTTGCAAAAGCAGGGGAAAACGTCAAGGAGGAAGACAACTTAGGGAACAAGATATGAGGGACATGGCATGAATACTTAAAATAAAAAAATAAAAAAAAGAAAAAAATCTTTCCCAAAGTCAAAGCTATCAAAATACAGGCAGGCCATACGCCACCAAGGGCAGGCACATGCAGCAAAGCTTGCCAAAATTGATCCCCACTGAAGTCCAAAACAGAAAAGAAGGAGCTACAAACACGCTGGAAGTGAGATAACATCAAAGGAATTGAAATTGGAGGAGAAAAAAAGAAAATTTGGGAAATTTAATGACTCTAAGAAAATGGCCTGGGTTTATATCAGGTGCAGTGCAAAGGACCAAAAGATGCCAAAACTAAGCTCACAGATGTTGCAAAAGCAGGGGAAAAAGTCAAGGAGGAAGACACAACAGGGGGCAAAATATGAGGGACATGGCATGAATACTTAAAACAAAAAAAAAAAAAAAAGAAAAATCTTTCCCAAAGTCAAAGCCATCAAAATGCAGGCACGCCATACGCGACCAAGGGCAGGCACATGCAGCAAAGCTTACAAAAATTGATCCCCACTGAAGGCCAAAACAGAAAAGAAGGACTTACAAACACGCTGGAAAGGAGTCAACATCAAAGGAATTGCAATTGGAGGAGAAAAAAAGAAAATTTGGGAAATTTAGTGACTCTAAGAAAATGGCCTGGGGTTGTATCACGTGCAGTGCAAAGGACCAAAAGATGCCAAAACTAAGCTCACAGATGTTGCAAAAGCAGGGGAAAAAGTCAAGGAGGAAGACACAACTTAGGGGGCAAGATATGAGGGACATGGCATGAATACTTAAAACAAAAAAGAAAAAAAAAAAGAAATAATCTTTCCCAAAGTCAAAGCCATCAAAATGCAGGCAGGCCATATGCCACCAAGTGGAGGCACATGCAGCAAAGCTTGCCAAAATTGATCCCCACTGAAGGGCAACACAGAAAAGAAGGACTTACAAACACGCTGGAATGCAGACAACATCAAAGGAATTGCAATTGGAGGAGAAAAAAAAAAATATGGGAAATTTAATGACTCTTAGAACGCGGCCTGGGGTTTTATCAGGTGCAGTGCAAAGGACCTAAAGATGCCAAAACTAAGCTCACAGATGTTGCAAAAGCAGGGGAAAAAGTCAAGGAGGAAGACACAACTTAGGGGGCAAGATATGAGGGACATGGCATGAATACTTAGAATAATAAAAAAAAAAAAAAAAAGAAAAAATCTTTCCCAAAGTCAAAGCCATCAAAATGCAGGCAGGCCATACGCCAGCAAGGGCAGGCGCATGCAACAAAGCTTGCCAAAATTGATCCCCACTGAAGGCCAAAACAGAAAAGAAGGACCTACAAACACGCTGGAGTGGAGACACCATCAAAGCAATTGCAATTGGAGGAGAAAAATAAAATTTGGGAAATTTAATGACTCTTAGAATGTGGCCTGGCGTTTTAGCAGGTGCAGTGCAAAGGACCAAAAGATGCCAAAACTAAGCTCACAGATGTTGCAAAAGCAGGGGAAAAAGTCAAGGAGGAAGACAACTTAGGGACCAAGATAAAAGGGACATGGCATGAATACTTAAAACAAAAAAAAAAAAAAAAAGAAAAAAATCTTTCCCAAAGTCAAAGCCATCAAAATGCAGGCAGGCCATACGCCAGCAAGGGCAGGCACATGCAGCAAAGCTTGCCAAAATTGATCCCCACTGAAGGCCAAAACAGAAAAGAAGGACCTACAAACACGCTGGAAAGGAGTCAACATCAAAGGAATTCCAATTGGAGGAGAAAAAAAGAAAATTTTGGAAATTTAGTGACTCTAAGAAAATGGCCTGGGTTTATATCAGTTGCAGTGCAAAGGAACAAAAGATGCAAAACTAAGCTCACAGATGTTGCAAAAGCAGGGGAAAAAGTCAAGGAGGAAGACACAACAGGGGGCAAGATATGAGGTACATGGCCTGAATACCTAAAATTTAAAAAAAAAAAAAAGAAAAAATCTGTCCCAAAGTCAAAGCCATCAAAATGCAGGCAAGCTATACGCCAGCAAGGGCAGGCACATGCAGCAAAGCTTGACAAAATTGATCCCCACTGAAGGCAAAACAGAAAAGAAGGACTTACAAACACGCTGGAATGGAGACACCATCAAAGGAATTGCAGTTGCAGGAGAAAAAAAGAAAATTTTTGGAAATTTAATGACTCTTAGAAAGTGGCCTGGGGTTTTATCAGGTGCAGTTCAAAGGACCAAAACATGCCAAAACTAAGCTCACAGATGTTGCAAAAGCAGGGGAAAACATCAAGGAGGAAGACAACTTAGGGAACAAGATATGAGGGACATGGCATGAATACTTAAAATAAAAAAATAAAAAAAAGAAAAAATCTTTCCCAAAGTCAAAGCTATCAAAATACAGGCAGGCCATACGCCACCAAGGGCAGGCACATGCAGCAAAGCTTGCCAAAATTGATCCCCACTGAAGTCCAAAACAGAAAAGAAGGAGCTACAAACACGCTGGAAGTGAGATAACATCAAAGGAATTGAAATTGGAGGAGAAAAAAAGAAAATTTGGGAAATTTAATGACTCTAAGAAAATGGCCTGGGTTTATATCAGGTGCAGTGCAAAGGACCAAAAGATGCCAAAACTAAGCTCACAGATGTTGCAAAAGCAGGGGAAAAAGTCAAGGAGGAAGACACAACTTAGGGGGCAAGATATGAGGGACATGGCATGAATACTTAAAACAAAAAAGAAAAAAAAAAAGAAATAATCTTTCCCAAAGTCAAAGCCATCAAAATGCAGGCAGGCCATATGCAAACAAGTGGAGGCACATGCAGCAAAGCTTGCCAAAATTGATCCCCACTGAAGGCCAACACAGAAAAGAAGGACTTACAAACACGCTGGAATGCAGACAACATCAAAGGAATTGCAATTGGAGGAGAAAAAAAGAAAATTTGGGAAATTTAATGACTCTTAGAAAGCGGCCTGGGGTTTTAGCAGGTGCAGTGCAAAGGACCTAAAGATGCCAAAACTAAGCTCACAGATGTTGCAAAAGCAGGGGAAAATGTCAAGGAGGAAGACACAACTTAGGGGGCAAGATATGAGGGACATGGCATGAATACTTAAAATAATAAAAAAAAAAAAAAAAAGAAAAAATCTTTCCCAAAGTCAAAGCCATCAAAATGCAGGCAGGCCATACGCCAGCAAGGGCAGGCACATGCAGCAAAGCTTGCCGAAATTGATCCCCACTGAAGGCCAAAACAGAAAAGAAGGACTTACAAACACGCTGGAATGGAGACACCATCAAAGGAATTGCAATTGGAGGAGAAAAAAAAAAAATGGGAAATTTAGTGACTCTAAGAAAATGGCCTGGGTTTATATCAGGTGCAGTGCAAAGGACCAAAAGATGCCAAAACTAAGCTCACAGATGTTGCAAAAGCAGGGGAAAAAGTCAAGCAGGAAGAAACAGCAGGGGGCAAGATATGAGGAACATGGCATGAATACCTAAAATATTAAAAAAAAAAAAAGAAAAAATCTGTCCCAAAGTCAAAGCCATCAAAATGCAGGCAAGCTATACGCCAGCAAGGGCAGGCACATGCAGCAAAGCTTGACAAAATTGATCCCCACTGAAGGCAAAACAGAAAAGAAGGACTTACAAACACGCTGGAAAGGAGTCAACATCAAAGGAATTGCAATTGGAGGAGAAAAAATGAAAATGTGGGAAATTTAGTGACTCTAAGAAAATGGCCTGCGGTTTTATCAGGTGCAGTGCAAAGGACCAAAAGATGCAAAAACTAAGCTCACAGATGTTGCAAAAGCAGGGGAAAAAGTCAAGGAGGAAGACACAACTTAGGGGGCAAGATATGAGGGACATGGCATGAATACTTAAAACAAAAAAAAAAAAAAAAGAAAAAATCTTTCCCAAAGTCAAAGCCATCAAAATGCAGGCAGGCCATATGCCACCAAGTGCAGGCACATGCAGCAAAGCTTGCCAAAATTGATCCCCACTTAAGGCCAACACAGAAAAGAAGGAC
Source organism: Artemisiospiza belli (assembly GCA_021963965.1). Classification (NCBI taxonomy): domain Eukaryota; kingdom Metazoa; phylum Chordata; class Aves; order Passeriformes; family Passerellidae; genus Artemisiospiza; species Artemisiospiza belli. The sequence continues at coordinate 184,070 of JAKDEW010000360.1, read as the reverse complement.
TTACAAACACGCTGGAATGGAGACAACATCAAAGGAATTGCAATTGGAGGAGAAAAAAAGAAAATTTGGGAAATTTAGTGACTCTTAGAAAGCGGCCTGGGGTTTTAGCAGGTGCATTGCAAAGGGCCAAAAGATGCCAAAACTAAGCTCACAGATGTTGCAAAAGCAGGGGAAAAAGTCAAGGAGGAAGACACAACTTAGGGGGCAAGATATGAGGGACATGGCATGAACACTTCAGAAAACAACCAAAAAAAGAAATAAATCTTTCCCAAAGTCAAAGCCATCAAAAGGCATGGCCTGCCATCAAGTGCAGGGACATGCACCAAAGATTCCTCTATTGGTCCCCATTGAAATCGCAAGATTCCTTTTCCCTTCCCGAAAGGAAATGCAATTTCCTTTCGGGAAGGGAAAAGGAATCTTGCGAATCCCAAAAGAAAGGCTTACAAACACTCTGGAAAGGAGATAGGTTCAAATGAAATGCAATTGAAAAAAACAGAAAATTGGGGATTTTAGTCTCTTCAAATAATAGGCTGTGAGTAAATCAGCTGCATTGCAAAGGACCAAAAGGTGCCAAAACTAAGCTCACAGATGTTGCAAAAGCAGGGGAAAAAGTCAAGGAGGAAGACACAACTTAGGGGGCAAGATATGAGGGACATGGCATGAATACTTAAAACAAAAAAGAAAAAAAAAAAGAAAAAATCTTTCCCAAAGTCAAAGCCATCAAAATGCAGGCAGGCCATATGCCACCAAGTGGAGGCACATGCAGCAAAGCTTGCCAAAATTGATCCCCACTGAAGGCCAAAACAGAAAAGAAGGACCTACAAACACGCTGGAAAGGAGTCAACATCAAAGGAATTGCAATTGGAGGAGAAAAAATGAAAATTTGGGAAATTTAGTGACTCTTAGAAAATGGCCTGGGGTTGTATCACGTGCAGTGCAAAGGACCAAAAGTTGTCAAAACTAAGCTCACAGATGTTGCAAAAGCAGGGGAAAAAGTCAAGGAGGAAGACACAACTTAGGGGGCAAGATATGAGGGACATGGCATGAATACCTAAAACAAAAAAAAAAAAAAAAAGAAAAAATCTTTCCCAAAGTCAAAGCCATCAAAATGCAGGCAGGCCATATGCCACCAAGTGCAGGCACATGCAGCAAAGCTTGCCAAAATTGATCCCCACTGAAGGCCAACACAGAAAAGAAGGACTTACAAACACGCTGGAATGGAGACACCATCAAAGGAATTGCAATTGGAGGAGAAAAAAAGAAAATTTGGGAAATTTAATGACTCTTCGAAAGCAGGCTGGGGTTTTAGCAGGTGCAGTGCAAAGGACCAAAAGATGCCAAAACTAAGCTCACAGATGTTGCAAAAGCAGGGGAAAAAGTCAAGGAGGAAGACACAACTTAGGGGGCAAGATATGAGGGACATGGCATGAATACTTAAAATAATAAAAAAAAAAAAAAAAGAAAAAATCTTTCCCAAAGTCAAAGCCATCAAAATGCAGGCAGGCCACACGCCAGCAAGGGCAGGCACATGCAGCAAAGCTTGCCAAAATTGATCCCCACTGAAGGCCAACACAGAAAAAAGGACTTACAAACACGCTGGAATGGAGACAACATCAAAGGAATTGCAATTGGAGGAGAAAAAAAGAAAATTTGGGAAATTTAATGACTCTTAGAAAGCAGCCTGGGGTTTTATCAGGTGCAGTGCAAAGGACCTAAAGATGCCAAAACTAAGCTCACAGATGTTGCAAAAGCAGGGGAAAAAGTCAAGGAGGAAGACACATCTAAAGGGGCAAGATATGAGGGACATGGCATGAACACATCAGAAAACAGCCAAAAAAAGAAAAAAATCTTTCCCAAAGTCAAAGCTATCAAAAGGCATGGCCTGCCATCAAGTGCAGGGACATGCACCAAAGATTCCTCTATTGGTCCTTATTGAAATCGCAAGATTCCTTTTACCTTCCCGAAAGGAAATGAAATTTCCTTTCGGGAAGGGAAAAGGAATCTTGCGAATCCCAAAAGAAAGGCTTACAAACACTCTGGAAAGGAGATAGGTTCAAATGAAATGCAATTGAAAAAAGCAGAAAATCGGGAATTTTAGTCTCTTCAAAAAATAGGCTGTGAGGAAATCAGCTGCATTTCAAAGGACCAAAAGGTGCCAAAACTAAGCTCACAGATGTTGCAAATGCAGGGGAAAAAGTCAAGGAGGAAGACACAACTTAGGGGGCAAGCTATGAGGGACATGGCATGAATACTTAAGACAAAAAAGAAAAAAAAAAGAAAAAATATTTCTCAAAGCCATCAACATGCAGGCAGGCCATAGACCACCAAGGGCAGGCACATGCAGCAAAGCTTACCAAAATTGATCCCCACTGAAGGCCAGAACAGAAAAGAAGGACTTACAAACACGCCGGAAAGGAGTCAACATCAAAGGAATTGCAATTGGAGGAGAAAAAAAAAAAATATGGGAAATTTAATGACTCTTAGAACGCGGCCTGGGGTTTTATCAGGTGCAGTGCAAAGGACCTAAAGATGCCAAAACTAAGCTCACAGATGTTGCAAAAGCAGGGGAAAAAGTCAAGGAGGAAGACACAACTTAGGGGGCAAGATATGAGGGACATGGCATGAATACTTAGAATAATAAAAAAAAAAAAAAAAAGAAAAATTCTTTCCCAAAGTCAAAGCCATCAAAATGCAGGCAGGCCATACGCCAGCAAGGGCAGGCACATGCAACAAAGCTTGCCAAAATTGATCCCCACTGAAGGCCAAAACAGAAAAGAAGGACCTACAAACACGCTGGAGTGGAGACACCATCAAAGCAATTGCAATTGGAGGAGAAAAATAAAATTTGGGAAATTTAATGACTCTTAGAATGTGGCCTGGCGTTTTAGCAGGTGCAGTGCAAAGGACCAAAAGATGCCAAAACTAAGCTCACAGATGTTGCAAAAGCAGGGGAAAAAGTCAAGGAGGAAGAATACTTAGGGACCAAGATATAAGGGACATGGCATGAATACTTAAAACAAAAAAAAAAAAAAAAAGAAAAAAATCTTTCCCAAAGTCAAAGCCATCAAAATGCAGGCAGGCCATACGCCAGCAAGGGCAGGCACATGCAGCAAAGCTTGCCAAAATTGATCCCCACTGAAGGCCAAAACAGAAAAGAAGGACCTACAAACACGCTGGAAAGGAGTCAACATCAAAGGAATTCCAATTGGAGGAGAAAAAAAGAAAATTTTGGAAATTTAGTGACTCTAAGAAAATGGCCTGGGTTTATATCAGTTGCAGTGCAAAGGAACAAAAGATGCAAAACTAAGCTCACAGATGTTGCAAAAGCAGGGGAAAAAGTCAAGGAGGAAGACACAACTTAGGGGGCAAGATATGAGGTACATGGCCTGAATACCTAAAATTTAAAAAAAAAAAAAAGAAAAAATCTGTCCCAAAGTCAAAGCCATCAAAATGCAGGCAAGCTATACGCCAGCAAGGGCAGGCACATGCAGCAAAGCTTGACAAAATTGATCCCCACTGAAGGCAAAACAGAAAAGAAGGACTTACAAACACGCTGGAATGGAGACACCATCAAAGGAATTGCAGTTGCAGGAGAAAAAAAGAAAATTTCGGAAATTTAATGACTCTTAGAAAGTGGCCTGGGGTTTTATCAGGTGCAGTTCAAAGGACCAAAACATGCCAAAACTAAGCTCACAGATGTTGCAAAAGCAGGGGAAAACGTCAAGGAGGAAGACAACTTAGGGAACAAGATATGAGGGACATGGCATGAATACTTAAAATAAAAAAATAAAAAAAAGAAAAAAATCTTTCCCAAAGTCAAAGCTATCAAAATACAGGCAGGCCATACGCCACCAAGGGCAGGCACATGCAGCAAAGCTTGCCAAAATTGATCCCCACTGAAGTCCAAAACAGAAAAGAAGGAGCTACAAACACGCTGGAAGTGAGATAACATCAAAGGAATTGAAATTGGAGGAGAAAAAAAGAAAATTTGGGAAATTTAATGACTCTAAGAAAATGGCCTGGGTTTATATCAGGTGCAGTGCAAAGGACCAAAAGATGCCAAAACTAAGCTCACAGATGTTGCAAAAGCAGGGGAAAAAGTCAAGGAGGAAGACACAACAGGGGGCAAAATATGAGGGACATGGCATGAATACTTAAAACAAAAAAAAAAAAAAAAGAAAAATCTTTCCCAAAGTCAAAGCCATCAAAATGCAGGCACGCCATACGCGACCAAGGGCAGGCACATGCAGCAAAGCTTACAAAAATTGATCCCCACTGAAGGCCAAAACAGAAAAGAAGGACTTACAAACACGCTGGAAAGGAGTCAACATCAAAGGAATTGCAATTGGAGGAGAAAAAAAGAAAATTTGGGAAATTTAGTGACTCTAAGAAAATGGCCTGGGGTTGTATCACGTGCAGTGCAAAGGACCAAAAGATGCCAAAACTAAGCTCACAGATGTTGCAAAAGCAGGGGAAAAAGTCAAGGAGGAAGACACAACTTAGGGGGCAAGATATGAGGGACATGGCATGAATACTTAAAACAAAAAAGAAAAAAAAAAAGAAATAATCTTTCCCAAAGTCAAAGCCATCAAAATGCAGGCAGGCCACACGCCAGCAAGGGCAGGCACATGCAGCAAAGCTTGCCAAAATTGATCCCCACTGAAGGCCAACACAGAAAAAAGGACTTACAAACACGCTGGAATGGAGACAACATCAAAGGAATTGCAATTGGAGGAGAAAAAAAGAAAATTTGGGAAATTTAATGACTCTTAGAAAGCAGCCTGGGGTTTTAGCAGGTGCAGTGCAAAGGACCTAAAGATGCCAAAACTAAGCTCACAGATGTTGCAAAAGCAGGGGAAAAAGTCAAGGAGGAAGACACATCTAAAGGGGCAAGATATGAGGGACATGGCATGAACACATCAGAAAACAGCCAAAAAAAGAAAAAAATCTTTCCCAAAGTCAAAGCTATCAAAAGGCATGGCCTGCCATCAAGTGCAGGGACATGCACCAAAGATTCCTCTATTGGTCCTTATTGAAATCGCAAGATTCCTTTTACCTTCCCGAAAGGAAATGAAATTTCCTTTCGGGAAGGGAAAAGGAATCTTGCGAATCCCAAAAGAAAGGCTTACAAACACTCTGGAAAGGAGATAGGTTCAAATGAAATGCAATTGAAAAAAGCAGAAAATCGGGAATTTTAGTCTCTTCAAAAAATAGGCTGTGAGGAAATCAGCTGCATTTCAAAGGACCAAAAGGTGCCAAAACTAAGCTCACAGATGTTGCAAATGCAGGGGAAAAAGTCAAGGAGGAAGACACAACTTAGGGGGCAAGCTATGAGGGACATGGCATGAATACTTAAGACAAAAAAGAAAAAAAAAAGAAAAAATATTTCTCAAAGCCATCAACATGCAGGCAGGCCATAGACCACCAAGGGCAGGCACATGCAGCAAAGCTTACCAAAATTGATCCCCACTGAAGGCCAGAACAGAAAAGAAGGACTTACAAACACGCCGGAAAGGAGTCAACATCAAAGGAATTGCAATTGGAGGAGAAAAAAAAAAAATATGGGAAATTTAATGACTCTTAGAACGCGGCCTGGGGTTTTATCAGGTGCAGTGCAAAGGACCTAAAGATGCCAAAACTAAGCTCACAGATGTTGCAAAAGCAGGGGAAAAAGTCAAGGAGGAAGACACAACTTAGGGGGCAAGATATGAGGGACATGGCATGAATACTTAGAATAATAAAAAAAAAAAAAAAAAGAAAAATTCTTTCCCAAAGTCAAAGCCATCAAAATGCAGGCAGGCCATACGCCAGCAAGGGCAGGCACATGCAACAAAGCTTGCCAAAATTGATCCCCACTGAAGGCCAAAACAGAAAAGAAGGACCTACAAACACGCTGGAGTGGAGACACCATCAAAGCAATTGCAATTGGAGGAGAAAAATAAAATTTGGGAAATTTAATGACTCTTAGAATGTGGCCTGGCGTTTTAGCAGGTGCAGTGCAAAGGACCAAAAGATGCCAAAACTAAGCTCACAGATGTTGCAAAAGCAGGGGAAAAAGTCAAGGAGGAAGAATACTTAGGGACCAAGATATAAGGGACATGGCATGAATACTTAAAACAAAAAAAAAAAAAAAAAAGAAAAAAATCTTTCCCAAAGTCAAAGCCATCAAAATGCAGGCAGGCCATACGCCAGCAAGGGCAGGCACATGCAGCAAAGCTTGCCAAAATTGATCCCCACTGAAGGCCAAAACAGAAAAGAAGGACCTACAAACACGCTGGAAAGGAGTCAACATCAAAGGAATTCCAATTGGAGGAGAAAAAAAGAAAATTTTGGAAATTTAGTGACTCTAAGAAAATGGCCTGGGTTTATATCAGTTGCAGTGCAAAGGAACAAAAGATGCAAAACTAAGCTCACAGATGTTGCAAAAGCAGGGGAAAAAGTCAAGGAGGAAGACACAACAGGGGGCAAGATATGAGGTACATGGCCTGAATACCTAAAATTTAAAAAAAAAAAAAAGAAAAAATCTGTCCCAAAGTCAAAGCCATCAAAATGCAGGCAAGCTATACGCCAGCAAGGGCAGGCACATGCAGCAAAGCTTGACAAAATTGATCCCCACTGAAGGCAAAACAGAAAAGAAGGACTTACAAACACGCTGGAATGGAGACACCATCAAAGGAATTGCAGTTGCAGGAGAAAAAAAGAAAATTTCGGAAATTTAATGACTCTTAGAAAGTGGCCTGGGGTTTTATCAGGTGCAGTTCAAAGGACCAAAACATGCCAAAACTAAGCTCACAGATGTTGCAAAAGCAGGGGAAAACGTCAAGGAGGAAGACAACTTAGGGAACAAGATATGAGGGACATGGCATGAATACTTAAAATAAAAAAATAAAAAAAAGAAAAAAATCTTTCCCAAAGTCAAAGCTATCAAAATACAGGCAGGCCATACGCCACCAAGGGCAGGCACATGCAGCAAAGCTTGCCAAAATTGATCCCCACTGAAGTCCAAAACAGAAAAGAAGGAGCTACAAACACGCTGGAAGTGAGATAACATCAAAGGAATTGAAATTGGAGGAGAAAAAAAGAAAATTTGGGAAATTTAATGACTCTAAGAAAATGGCCTGGGTTTATATCAGGTGCAGTGCAAAGGACCAAAAGATGCCAAAACTAAGCTCACAGATGTTGCAAAAGCAGGGGAAAAAGTCAAGGAGGAAGACACAACAGGGGGCAAAATATGAGGGACATGGCATGAATACTTAAAACAAAAAAAAAAAAAAAAGAAAAATCTTTCCCAAAGTCAAAGCCATCAAAATGCAGGCACGCCATACGCGACCAAGGGCAGGCACATGCAGCAAAGCTTACAAAAATTGATCCCCACTGAAGGCCAAAACAGAAAAGAAGGACTTACAAACACGCTGGAAAGGAGTCAACATCAAAGGAATTGCAATTGGAGGAGAAAAAAAGAAAATTTGGGAAATTTAGTGACTCTAAGAAAATGGCCTGGGGTTGTATCACGTGCAGTGCAAAGGACCAAAAGATGCCAAAACTAAGCTCACAGATGTTGCAAAAGCAGGGGAAAAAGTCAAGGAGGAAGACACAACTTAGGGGGCAAGATATGAGGGACATGGCATGAATACTTAAAACAAAAAAGAAAAAAAAAAAGAAATAATCTTTCCCAAAGTCAAAGCCATCAAAATGCAGGCAGGCCATATGCCACCAAGTGGAGGCACATGCAGCAAAGCTTGCCAAAATTGATCCCCACTGAAGGGCAACACAGAAAAGAAGGACTTACAAACACGCTGGAATGCAGACAACATCAAAGGAATTGCAATTGGAGGAGAAAAAAAAAAATATGGGAAATTTAATGACTCTTAGAACGCGGCCTGGGGTTTTATCAGGTGCAGTGCAAAGGACCTAAAGATGCCAAAACTAAGCTCACAGATGTTGCAAAAGCAGGGGAAAAAGTCAAGGAGGAAGACACAACTTAGGGGGCAAGATATGAGGGACATGGCATGAATACTTAGAATAATAAAAAAAAAAAAAAAAAGAAAAATTCTTTCCCAAAGTCAAAGCCATCAAAATGCAGGCAGGCCATACGCCAGCAAGGGCAGGCGCATGCAACAAAGCTTGCCAAAATTGATCCCCACTGAAGGCCAAAACAGAAAAGAAGGACCTACAAACACGCTGGAGTGGAGACACCATCAAAGCAATTGCAATTGGAGGAGAAAAATAAAATTTGGGAAATTTAATGACTCTTAGAATGTGGTGTGGCGTTTTAGCAGGTGCAGTGCAAAGGACCAAAAGATGCCAAAACTAAGCTCACAGATGTTGCAAAAGCAGGGGAAAAAGTCAAGGAGGAAGACAACTTAGGGACCAAGATATAAGGGACATGGCATGAATACTTAAAACAAAAAAAAAAAAAAAAAGAAAAAAATCTTTCCCAAAGTCAAAGCCATCAAAATGCAGGCAGGCCATACGCCAGCAAGGGCAGGCACATGCAGCAAAGCTTGCCAAAATTGATCCCCACTGAAGGCCAAAACAGAAAAGAAGGACCTACAAACACGCTGGAAAGGAGTCAACATCAAAGGAATTGCAATTGGAGGAGAAAAAAAGAAAATTTTGGAAATTTAGTGACTCTAAGAAAATGGCCTGTGTTTATATCAGTTGCAGTGCAAAGGAACAAAAGATGCAAAACTAAGCTCACAGATGTTGCAAAAGCAGGGGAAAAAGTCAAGGAGGAAGACACAACAGGGGGCAAGATATGAGGTACATGGCCTGAATACCTAAAATTTAAAAAAAAAAAAAAGAAAAAATCTGTCCCAAAGTCAAAGCCATCAAAATGCAGGCAAGCTATACGCCAGCAAGGGCAGGCACATGCAGCAAAGCTTGACAAAATTGATCCCTACTGAAGGCAAAACAGAAAAGAAGGACTTACAAACACGCTGGAATGGAGACACCATCAAAGGAATTGCAGTTGCAGGAGAAAAAAAGAAAATTTCGGAAATTTAATGACTCTTAGAAAGTGGCCTGGGGTTTTATCAGGTGCAGTTCAAAGGACCAAAACATGCCAAAACTAAGCTCACAGATGTTGCAAAAGCAGGGGAAAACGTCAAGGAGGAAGACAACTTAGGGAACAAGATATGAGGGACATGGCATGAATACTTAAAATAAAAAAATAAAAAAAAGAAAAAAATCTTTCCCAAAGTCAAAGCTATCAAAATACAGGCAGGCCATACGCCACCAAGGGCAGGCACATGCAGCAAAGCTTGCCAAAATTGATCCCCACTGAAGTCCAAAACAGAAAAGAAGGAGCTACAAACACGCTGGAAGTGAGATAACATCAAAGGAATTGAAATTGGAGGAGAAAAAAAGAAAATTTGGGAAATTTAATGACTCTAAGAAAATGGCCTGGGTTTATATCAGGTGCAGTGCAAAGGACCAAAAGATGCCAAAACTAAGCTCACAGATGTTGCAAAAGCAGGGGAAAAAGTCAAGGAGGAAGACAAAACAGGGGGCAAAATATGAGGGACATGGCATGAATACTTAAAACAAAAAAAAAAAAAAAAAGAAAAATCTTTCCCAAAGTCAAAGCCATCAAAATGCAGGCACGCCATACGCGACCAAGGGCAGGCACATGCAGCAAAGCTTACAAAAATTGATCCCCACTGAAGGCCAAAACAGAAAAGAAGGACTTACAAACACGCTGGAAAGGAGTCAACATCAAAGGAATTGCAATTGGAGGAGAAAAAAAGAAAATTTGGGAAATTTAATGACTCTTAGAAAGCGGCCTGGGATTTTAGCAGGTGCAGTGCAAAGGACCAAAAGATGCCAAAACTAAGCTCACAGATGTTGCAAAAGCAGGGGAAAATGTCAAGGAGGAAGACACAACTTAGGGGGCAAGATATGAGGGACATGGCATGAATACTTAAAATAATAAAACAAAAAAAAAAGAAAAAATCTTTCCCAAAGTCAAAGCCATCAAAATGCAGGCAGGCCATACGCCAGCAAGGGCAGGCACATGCAGCAAAGCTTGCCGAAATTGATCCCCACTGAAGGCCAAAACAGAAAAGAAGGACTTACAAACACGCTGGAATGGAGACACCATCAAAGGAATTGCAATTGGAGGAGAAAAAAAAAAAATGGGAAATTTAGTGACTCTAAGAAAATGGCCTGGGTTTATATCAGGTGCAGTGCAAAGGACCAAAAGATGCCAAAACTAAGCTCACAGATGTTGCAAAAGCAGGGGAAAAAGTCAAGCAGGAAGAAACAGCAGGGGGCAAGATATGAGGAACATGGCATGAATACCTAAAATATTAAAAAAAAAAAAAGAAAAAATCTGTCCCAAAGTCAAAGCCATCAAAATGCAGGCAAGCTATACGCCAGCAAGGGCAGGCACATGCAGCAAAGCTTGACAAAATTGATCCCCACTGAAGGCAAAACAGAAAAGAAGGACTTACAAACACGCTGGAATGGAGACACCATCAAAGGAATTGCAGTTGCAGGAGAAAAAAAGAAAATTTCGGAAATTTAATGACTCTTAGAAAGTGGCCTGGGGTTTTAGCAGGTGCAGTGCAAAGGACCAAAAGATGCCAAAACTAAGCTCACAGATGTTGCAAAAGCAGGGGAAAAAGTCAAGGAGGAAGACAAGTTAGGGAAAAAGATATGAGGGACATGGCATGAATTCTTAAAAAAAAAAAATAAAAAAAAGAAAAAAATCTTTCCCAAAGTCAAAGCCATCAAAATACAGGCAGGCCATACGCCACCAAGGGCAGGCACATGCAGCAAACCTTGCCAAAATTGATCCCCACTGAAGGGCAACACAGAAAAGAAGGACTTACAAACACGCTGGAATGGAGACAACATCAAAGGAATTGCAATTGGAGGAGAAAAAAAGAAAATTTGGGAAATTTAATGACTCTTAGAAAGCGGCCTGGGGTTTATATCAGGTGCAGTGCAAAGGACCTAAAGATGCCAAAACTAAGCTCACAGATGTTGCAAAAGCAGGGGAAAAAGTCAAGGAGGAAGACACAACTTAGGGGGCAAGATATGAGGGACATGGCATGAACACTTCAGAAAACAGCTAAAAAAAGAAAAAAATCTTTCCCAAAGTCAAAGCCATCAAAAGGCATGGCCTGCCATCAAGTGCAGGGACATGCACCAAAGATTCCTCTATTGGTCCCCATTGAAATCGTAAGATTCCTTTTCCCTTCCCGAAAGTAAATGAAATTTACTTTCGGGAAGGGAAAAGGAATCTTGCGAATCCCAAAAGAAAGGCTTACAAACACTCTGGAAAGGAGATAGGTTCAAATGAAATGCAATTGAAAAAAGCAGAAAATTGGGAATTTTAGTCTCTTCAAAAAATAGGCTGTGAGGAAATCAGCTGCATTGCAAAGGACCAAAAGGTGCCAAAACTAAGCTCACAGATGTTGCAAAAGCAGGGGAAAAAGTGAAGGAGGAAGACACAACTTAGGGGGCAAGCTATGAGGGACATGGCATGAATACTTCAGACAAAAAAGAAAAAAAAAAGAAAAAATCTTTCCCAAAGTCAAAGCCATCAAAATGCAGGCAGGCCATAGGCCACCAAGGGCAGGCACATGCAGCAAAGCTTACCAAAATTGATCCCCACTGAAGGCCAAAACAGAAAAGAAGGACTTACAAACACGCTGGAAAGGAGTCAACATCAAAGGAATTGCAATTGGAGGAGAAAAAAAGAAAATTTGGGAAATTTAGTGACTCTAAGAAAATGGCCTGGGGTTGTATCACGTGCAGTGCAAAGGACCAAAAGATGCCAAAACTAAGCTCACAGATGTTGCAAAAGCAGGGGAAAAAGTCAAGGAGGAAGACACAACTTAGGGGGCAAGATATGAGGGACATGGCATGAATATTTAAAACAATAAAAAAAAAAAAAAGAAAAAATCTTTCCCAAAGTCAAAGCCATCAAAATGCAGGCAGGCCATATGCCACCAAGTGCAGGCACATGCAGCAAAGCTTGCCAAAATTGATCCCCACTGAAGGGCAACACAGAAAAGAAGGACTTACAAACACGCTGGAATGGAGACAACATCAAAGGAATTGCAATTGGAGGAGAAAAAAAGAAAATTTGGGAAATTTAATGACTCTTCGAAAGCGGCCTGGGGTTTTAGCAGGTGCAGTGCAAAGGACCTAAAGATGCCAAAACTAAGCTCACAGATGTTGCAAAAGCAGGGGAAAAAGTCAAGGAGGAAGACACAACTTAGGGGGCAAGATATGAGGGACATGGCATGAATAATTAAAATAATAAAAAAAAAAAAAAAAGAAAAAATCTTTCCCAAAGTCAAAGCCATAAAAATGCAGGCAGGCCATACGCCAGCAAGGGCAGGCACATGCAGCAAAGCTTGCCAAAATTGATCGCCACTGAAGGCCAACACAGAAAAAAGGACTTACAAACACGCTGGAATGGAGACAACATCAAAGGAATTGCAATTGGAGGAGAAAAAAAGAAAATTTGGGAAATTTAATGACTCTTAGAAAGCAGCCTGGGGTTTTAGCAGGTGCAGTGCAAAGGACCTAAAGATGCCAAAACTAAGCTCACAGATGTTGCAAAAGCAGGGGAAAAAAGTCAAGGAGGAAGACAGATCTAAAGGTGCAAGATATGAGGGACATGGCATGAACACTTCAGAAAACAGCCAAAAAAAGAAAAAAATCTTTCCCAAAGTCAAAGCCATCAAAAGGCATGGCCTGCCATCAAGTGCAGGGACATGCACCAAAGATTCCTCTATTGGTCCCCATTGAAATCGCAAGATTCCTTTTCCCTTCCCGAAAGGAAATGAAATTTCCTTTTGGGAAGGGAAAAGGAATCTTGCGAATCCCAAAAGAAAGGCTTACAAACACTCTGGAAAGGAGATAGGTTCAAATGAAATGCAATTGAAAAAAGCAGAAAATTGGGAATTTTAGTCTCTTCAAAAAATAGGCTGTGAGGAAATCAGCTGCATTGCAAAGGACCACAAGGTGCCAAAACTAAGCTCACAGATGTTGCAAAAGCAGGGGAAAAAGTCAAGCAGGAAGACACAACTTAGGGGGCAAGATATGAGGGACATGGCATGAATACTTAAAATAACAAAAAAAAAAAAAGAAGAAATCTTTCCCAAAGTCAAAGCCATCAAAATGCAGGCAGGCCATACGCCAGCAAGCGCAGGCACATGCAGCAAAGCTTGCCAAAATTGATCCCCACTGAAGGCCAAAACAGAAAAGAAGGACCTACAAACACGCTGGAAAGGAGTCAACATCAAAGGAATTGCAATTGGAGGAGAAAAAAAAGAAAACTTGGGAAATTTAGTGACTCTACGAAAATGGCCTGGGGTTTTATCAGGTGCAGTGCAAAGGACCTAAAGATGCCATACCTAAGCTCACAAATGTTGCAAAAGCAGGGGAAAAAGTCAAGGAGAAGACACAACTTAGGGGGCAAGATATGAGGGACATGAAATGAATACTTAAAATAATAAAAAAAAAAAGAAAAGAAGAAATCTTTCCCAAAGTCAAAGCCATCAAAATGCAGGCAAGCTATACGCCACCAAGGGCAGGCACATGCAGCAAAGCTTGCCAAAATTGATCCCCACTGAAGGCAAAACAGAAAAGAAGGGCTTACAAACACGCTGGAAAGGAGTCAACATCAAAGGAATTGCAATTGGAGGAGAAAAAAAGAAAATTTGGGAAATTTAGTGACTAAGAAAATGGCCTGGGGTTTTATCAGGTGCAGTGCAAAGGACCAGAAGATGCAAAAACTAAGCTCACAGATGTTGCAAAAGCAGGGGAAAAAGTCAAGGAGGAAGACACAACTTAGGGGGCAAGATATGAGGGACACGGCATGAACACTTCAGAAAACAACCAAAAAAAGAAAAAAATCATTCCCAAAGTCAAAGCCATCAAAAGGCATGGCCTGCCATCAAGTGCAGGGACATGCACCAAAGATTCCTCTATTGGACCCCATTGAAATGGCAAGATTCCTTTTCCCTTCCCGAAAGGAAATGAAATTTCCTTTTGGGAAGGGAAAAGGAATCTTGCGAATCCCAAAAGAAAGGCTTACAAACACTCTGGAAAGGAGATAGGTTCAAATGAAATGAAATTTAAAAAAGCAGAAAATTGGGAATTTTAGTCTCTTCAAAAAATAGGCTGTGAGGAAATCAGCTGCATTGCAAAGGACCAAAAGGTGCCAAAACTAAGCTCACAGATGTTGAAAAAGCAGGGGAAAAAGTCAAGGAGGAAGACACAACTTAGGAGGCAAGATATGAGGGACATGGCATGAATACTTAAAATAATAAAAAAAAAAAAAAAGAAAAAATCTTTCCCAAAGTCAAAGCCATCAAAATGCAGGCAGGCCATACGCCAGCAAGTGCAGGCACATGCAGCAAATCTTGCCAAAATTGATCCCCACTGAAGGACAAAACAGAAAAGAAGGACTTACAAACACGCTGGAAAGGAGTCAACACCAAAGAATTGGAATTGGAGGAGAAAAAAAGAAAACTTTGGAAATTTAGTGACTCTAAGAAAATGGCCTGGGGTTTTATCAGGTGCAGTGCAAAGGACCAAAAGATGCCATACCTAAGCTCACAAATGTTGCAAAAGCAGGGGAAAAAGTCAAGGAGAAGACACAACTTAGGGGGCAAGATATGAGGGACATGGCATGAATACTTAAAATAAAAAAAAAAAAAAACAGAAAAAATCTTTCCCAAAGTCAAAGCCATCAAAATGCAGGCAGGCCATACGCCACCAAGGGCAGGCACATGCAGCAAAGCTTGCCAAAATTGATCCCCACTGAAGGCCAAAACAGAAAATAGGACCTACAAACACACAGGAAAGGAGTCAACATCAAAGGAATTGCAATTGGAGGAGAAAAAAAGAAAATTTGGGAAATTCAGTGACTCTAAGAAAATGGCCTGGGGTTTTATCAGGTGCATTGCAAAGGACCAAAAGGTGCCAAAACTAAGCTCACAGATGTTGCAAAAGCAGGGGAAAAAGTCAAGGAGAAAGACACAACTTAGGGGGCAAGATATGAGGGACATGGCATGAATACTTAAAACAATAAAAAAAAAAAAAAGAAAAAATCTTTCCCAAAGTCAAAGCCATCAAAATGCAGGCAAGCTATACGCCACCAAGAGGAGGCACATGCAGCAAAGCTTGCCAAAATTGATCCCCACTGAAGGCCAAAACAGAAAATAGGACCTACAAACACACAGGAAAGGAGTCAACATCAAAGGAATTGCAATTGGAGGAGAAAAAAAGGAAATTTGGGAAATTTAGTGACTCTTAGAAAGTGGCCTGGGGTTTTATCAGGTGCAGTGCAAAGGACCAAAAGATGCCAAAACTAAGCTCACAGATGTTGCAAAAGCAGGGGACAAAGTGAAGGAGGAAGACACAACTTAGGGAGCAAGATATGAGGGACATGGCATGAATACTTAAAACAAAAAAAAAAAAAAAAAGAAAAAATGTTTCCCAAAGTCAAAGCCATCAAAATGCAGGCACGCCATAGGCCAGCAAGTGCAGGCACATGCAGCAAAGCTTGCCAAAATTGATCCCCTCTGAAGGCCAAAACAGAAAAAAGGACTTACAAACACGCTGGAAAGGAGTCAACATCAAAGGAATTGCAATTGGAGGAGAAAAAAAGAAAATTTGGGAATTTCAGTGACTCTAAGAAAATGGCCTGGGGTTTTATCAGGTGCATTGCAAAGGACCAAAAGGTGCCAAAACTAAGCTCACAGATGTTGCAAAAGCAGGGGAAAAAGTCAAGGAGGAAGACAGAACTTAGGGGGCAAGATATGAGGGACATGGCATGAATATTTAAAACAATAAAAAAAAAAAAAAGAAAAAATCTTTCCCAAAGTCAAAGCCATCAAAATGCAGACAAGCTATACGCCACCAAGAGCAGGCACATGCAGCAAAGCTTGCCAAAATTGATCCCCACTGAAGGCAAAACAGAAAAGAAGGACTTACAAACACGCTGGAAAGTAGTCAACATCAAAGGAATTGCAATTGGAGGAGAAAAAAAGAAAATTTGGGAAATTTAATGACTCTTAGAAAGTGGCCTGGGGTTTTAGCAGGTGCAGTGCAAAGGACCAAAAGGTGCCAAAACTAAGCTCACAGATGTTGCAAAAGCAGGGGAAAAAGTCAAGGAGGAAGACACAACTTAGGGGGCAAGATATGAGGGACATGGCATGAACACTTCAGAAAACAACCAAAAAAAGAAAAAAATCTTTCCCAAAATCAAAGCCATCAAAAGGCATGGCCTGCCATCAAGTGCAGGGACATGCACCAAAGATTCCTCTATTGGTCCCCATTGAAATCGCAATATTCCTTTTCCCTTCCTGAAAGGAAATGAAATTTCCTTTCGGGAAGGGTAAAGGAATCTTGCGAATCCAAAAAGAAAGGCTTACAAACACTCTGGAAAGGAGATAGGTTCAAATGAAATGCAATTGAAAAAAGCAGAAAATCGGGAATTTTAGTCTCTACAAAAATAGAGTGTGAGGAAATCAGCTGCATTGCAAAAAACCAGTAGGTGCCAAAACTAAGCTCACAGATGTTGCAAAAGCAGGGGAAAAAGTCAAGGAGGAAGACACAACTTAGGGGGCAAGATATGAGGGACATGGCATGAACACTTCAGAAAACAACCAAAAAAAGAAAAAAATCTTTCCCAAAATCAAAGCCATCAAAAGGCATGGCCTGCCATCAAGTGCAGGGACATGCACCAAAGATTCCTCTATTGGTCCCCATTGAAATCGCAATATTCCTTTTCCCTTCCTGAAAGGAAATGAAATTTCCTTTCGGGAAGGGTAAAGGAATCTTGCGAATCCAAAAAGAAAGGCTTACAAACACTCTGGAAAGGAGATAGGTTCAAATGAAATGCAATTGAAAAAAGCAGAAAATCGGGAATTTTAGTCTCTACAAAAATAGAGTGTGAGGAAATCAGCTGCATTGCAAAAAACCAGTAGGTGCCAAAACTAAGCTCACAGATGTTGCAAAAGCAGGGGAAAAAGTCAAGGAGGAAGACACAACTTAGGGGGCAAGATATGAGGGACATGGCATGAATAATTAAAATAATAAAAAAAAAAAAAAAAAGAAGAAATCTTTCCCAAAGTCAAAGCCATCAAAATGAAGGCAGTCCATACGCCACCAAGGGCAGGCACATGCAGCAAAGCTTGCCAAAATTGATCCCCACTGAAGGCCAAAACAGAAAAGAAGGACCTACAAACACGCTGGAATGGAGACACCATCAAAGGAATTCCAATTGGAGGAGAAAAAAAGAAAATTTTGGTAAGTTGGTGATTCTAAGAAAATGGCCTGTGTTTATATCAGGTGCATTGCAAAGGACCAAAAGATGCCAAAACTAAGCTCACAGATGTTGCAAAAGCAGGGGAAAAAGTCAAGGAGGAAGACAAATTCGGGACCAAGATATGAGGGACATGGCATGAATACTTAAAACAAAAAAAAAAAAAAAAAAGAAAAAAATCTTTCCCAAAGTCAAAGCCATCAAAATGCAGGCAGGCCATACGCCACCAAGGGCAGGAACATGCAGCAAAGCTTGCCAAAATTGATCCCCACTGAAGGCCAAAACAGAAAAGAAGGAGAAACAAACACGCTGGAAAGGAGTCAACATCAAAGGAATTGCAATTGGAGGAGAAAAAAAATAAATGGGAAATTTAATGTGTCTAAGAAAATGGCCTGTGTTTATATCAGGTGCAGTGCAAAGGACCAAAAGATGCCAAAACTAAGCTCACAGATGTTGCAAAAGCAGGGGAAAAAGTCAAGGAGGAAGACACAACTTAGGGGGCAAGATATGAGGGACACGGCATGAACACTTCAGAAAACAACCAAAAAAAGAAAAAAATCATTCCCAAAGTCAAAGCCATCAAAAGGCATGGCCTGCCATCAAGTGCAGGGACATGCACCAAAGATTCCTCTATTGGACCCCATTGAAATCGCAAGATTCCTTTTCCCTTCCCGAAAGGAAATGAAATTTCCTTTCGGGAAGGGAAAAGGAATCTTGCGAATCCCAAAAGAAAGGCTTACAAACACTCTGGAAAGGAGATAGGTTCAAATGAAATGCAATTGAAAAATGCAGATAATTGGGAATTTTAGTCTCTTCAAAAAATAGGCTGTGAGGAAATCAGCTGCATTGCAAAGGACCAAAAGGTGCCAAAACTTATCTCACAGATGTTGAAAAAGCAGGGGAAAAAGTCAAGGAGGAAGACACAACTTAGGGGGCAAGCTATGCGGGACATGGCATGAATACTTAAAACAAAAAAAAAAAGAAAAAAAAAATCTTTCCCAAAGTCAAAGCCATCAAAATGCAGGCAGGCCATGTGCCAGCAAGTGCAGGCACATGCAGCAAAGCTTGCCAAAATTGATCCCCACTGAAGGCCAAAACAGAAAAGAAGGACTTACAAACACGCTGGAATGGAGACACCATCAAAGGAATTGCAATTGGAGGAGAAAAATGAAAATTTGAGTAAGTTGGTGATTCTAAGAAAATGGCCTGTGTTTATATCAGGTGCAGTGCAAAGGACCAAAAGATGCCAAAACTAAGCTCACAGATGTTGCAAAAGCAGGGGAAAAAGTCAAGGAGGAAGACAAATTAGGGACCAAGATATGAGGGACATGGCATGAATACTTAAAACAAAAAAAAAAAAAAAAAGAAAAAAATCTTTCCCAAAGTCAAAGCCATCAAAATGCAGGCAGGCCATACGCCACCAAGGGCACGCACATGCAGCAAAGCTTGCCAAAATTGATCCCCACTGAAGGCCAAAACAGAAAAGAAGGACCTACAAACACGCTGGAAAGGAGTCAATATCAAAGAAATTGCAATTGGAGGAGAAAAAAAGAAAATTTGGGAAATTTAGTGACTCTAAGAAAATGGCCTGGGTTTATATCAGGTGCAGTGGAAAGGACGAAAAGATGCCAAAACTAAGCTCACAGATGTTGCAAACGCAGGGGAAAAAGTCAAGGAGGAAGACACAACAGGGGGCAAGATATGAGGGACATGGCATGAATAATTAAAACAATAAAAAAAAAAAAAAGAAAAAATCTTTCCCAAAGTCAAAGCCATCAAAATGCAGGCAGGCCATACGCCACCAAGGGAAGGCACATGCAGCAAAGCTTGCCAAAATTGATCCCCTCTGAAGGCCAAAACAGAAAAAAGGACTTACAAACACGCTGGAATGGAGACAACATCAAAGCAATTGCAATTGGAGGAGAAAAAAAGAAAATTTGGGAAATTTAATGACTCTTAGAATGTGGCCTGGGGTTTTATCAGGTGCAGTGTAAAGGACGTAAAGGTGCCAAAACTAAGCTCACAGATGTTGCAAAAGCAGGGGAAAAAGTCAAGGAGGAAGACAGAACTTAGGGGGCAAGATATGAGGGACATGGCATGAATACTTAAAACAAAAAAAAAAAAAAAAAGAAAAAATCTATCCCAAAGTCAAAGCCATCAAAATGCAGGCAAGCTATACGCCACCAAGAGCAGGCACATGCAGCAAAGCTTGCCAAAATTGATCCCCACTGAAGGCAAAACAGAAAAGAAGGACTTACAAACACGCCGGAAAGGAGTCAACATCAAAGGAATTGCAATTGGAGGAGAAAAAATGAAAATTTGGGAAATTTAATGACTCTTAGAAAGTGGCCTGGGGTTTTAGCAGGTGCAGTGCAAAGGACCAAAAGGTGCCAAAACTAAGCTCGCAGATGTTGCAAAAGCAGGGGAAAAAGTCAAGGAGGAAGACACAACTTAGGGGGCAAGATATGAGGGACATGGCATCAACACTTCAGAAAACAACCAAAAAAAGAAAAGAATCTTTCCCAAAGTCAAAGCCATCAAAAGGCATGGCCTGCCATCAAGTGCAGGGACATGCACCAAAGATTCCTCAATTGGTCCCCATTGAAATCGCAAGATTCCTTTTCACTTCCTGAAAGGAAATGAAATTTCCTTTCGGGAAGGCTAAAGGAATCTTGCGAATCCCAAAAGAAAGGCTTACAAACACTCTGGAAAGGAGATAGGTTCAAATGAAATGCAATTGAAAAAAGCAGAAAATCGGGAATTTTAGTCTCTTCAAAAAATAGGCTGTGAGGAAATCAGCTGCATTGCAAAGGACCACAAGGTGCCAAAACTAAGCTCACAGATGTTGCAAAAGCAGGGGAAAAAGTCAAGGAGGAAGACACAACTTAGGGTGCAAGTAATGAGGGACATGGCATGAATACTTAAAATAATAAAAAAAAAAAAAAAAAAAAATCTTTCCCAAAGTCAAAGCCATCAAAATACAGGCAGTCCATACGCCAGCAAGGGCAGGCACATGCAGCAAATCTTGCCAAAATTGATCCCCACTCAAGGCCAAAACAGAAAAGAAGGACCTACAAACACGCTGGAATGGAGACACCATCAAAGGAATTGCAATTGGCGGAGAAAAAAAGAAAATTTGGGTAAGTTGGTGACTCTAAGAAAATGGCCTGTGTTTATATCAGGTGCAGTGCAAAGGACCAAAAGATGCCAAAACTAAGCTCACAGATGTTGCAAACGCAGGGGAAAAAGTCAAGGAGGAAGACACAACTTAGGGGGCAAGATATGAGGGACATGGCATGAATACTTAAAACAAAAAAAAAAAAAAAAAAAGAAAAAAAACTTTCCCAAAGTCTAAGCCATCAAAATGCAGGCAGGCCATACGCCAGCAAGGGCAGGCACATGCAGCAAAGCTTGCCAACATTGATCCCCACTGAAGGCCAAAACAGAAAAGAAGGACTTACAAACACGCTGGAAAGGAGACACCATCAAAGGAATTGCAATTGGAGGAGAAAAAAAATAAATGGGAAATTTAATGACTCTTAGAAAGTGGCCTGGGGTTTTAGCAGGTGCAGTGCAAAGGACCAAAAGATGCCAAAACTAAGCTCACAGATGTTGCAAAAGCAGGGGAAAAAGTCAAGGAGGAAGACACAACTTAGGGGGCAAGATATGAGGGATACGGCATGAACGCTTCAGAAAACAACCAAAAAAAAAAAAAATCTTTCCCAAAGTCAAAGCCATCAAAAGGCATGGCCTGCCATCAAGTGCAGGGACATGCACCAAAGATTCCTCTATTGGTCCCCATTGAAATCGCAAGATTCCTTTTCCCTTCCCGAAAGGAAATGAAATTTCCTTTCGGGAAGGGAAAAGGAATCTTGCGGATCCCAAAAGAAAGGCTTACAAACACTCTGGAAAGGAGATAGGTTCAAATGAAATGCAATTGAAAAAAGCAGAAAATTTGGGAATTTTAGTCTCTTCAAAAAATAGTCTGTGAGGAAATCAGCTGCATTGCAAAGGACCACAAGGTGCCAAAATTAAGCTCACAGATGTTGCAAAAGCAGGGGAAAAAGTCAAGGAGGAAGACACAACTTAGGGGGCAAGCTATGAGGGACATGGCATGAATACTTAAAACAAAAAAAAAAAAAAAAAAAGAAAAAAATCTTTCCCAAAGTCAAAGCCATCAAAATGCAGGCAGGCCATATGCCACCAAGTGCAGGCACATGCAGCAAAGCTTGCCAAAATTGATCCCCACTGAAGGCCAAAACAGAAAAGAAGGACCTACAAACACGCTGGAATGGAGACACCATCAAAGGAATTCCAATTGGAGGAGAAAAAAAGAAAATTTGGGTAAGTTGGTGATTCTAAGAAAATGGCCTGTGTTTATATCAGGTGCAGTGCAAAGGACCACAAGGTGCCAAAATTAAGCTCACAGATGTTGCAAAAGCAGGGGAAAAAGTCAAGGAGGAAGACACAACTTAGGGGGCAAGCTATGAGGGACATGGCATGAATACTTAAAACAAAAAAAAAAAAAAAAAAAGAAAATAATCTTTCCCAAAGTCAAAGCCATCAAAATGCAGGCAGGCCATATGCCACCAAGTGCAGGCACATGCAGCAAAGCTTGCCAAAATTGATCCCCACTGAAGGCCAAAACAGAAAAGAAGGACTTACAAACACGCTGGAAAGGAGTCAACATCAAAGGAATTGCAATTGGAGGAGAAAAAATGAAAATGTGGGAAATTTAGTGACTCTAAGAAAATGGCCTGCGGTTTTATCAGGTGCAGTGCAAAGGACCAAAAGATGCAAAAACTAAGCTCACAGATGTTGCAAAAGCAGGGGAAAAAGTCAAGGAGGAAGACACAACTTAGGGGGCAAGATATGAGGGACATGGCATGAATACTTTAAACAAAAAAAAAAAAAAAAAGAAAAAATCTTTCCCAAAGTCAAAGCCATCAAAATGCAGGCAGGCCATATGCCACCAAGTGCAGGCACATGCAGCAAAGCTTGCCAAAATTGATCCCCACTGAAGGCCAACACAGAAAAGAAGGACTTACAAACACGCTGGAATGGAGACAACATCAAAGGAATTGCAATTGGAGGAGAAAAAAAGAAAATTTGGGAAATTTAGTGACTCTTAGAAAGCGGCCTGGGGTTTTAGCAGGTGCATTGCAAAGGGCCAAAAGATGCCAAAACTAAGCTCACAGATGTTGCAAAAGCAGGGGAAAAAGTCAAGGAGGAAGACACAACTTAGGGGGCAAGATATGAGGGACATGGCATGAACACTTCAGAAAACAACCAAAAAAAGAAATAAATCTTTCCCAAAGTCAAAGCCATCAAAAGGCATGGCCTGCCATCAAGTGCAGGGACATGCACCAAAGATTCCTCTATTGGTCCCCATTGAAATCGCAAGATTCCTTTTCCCTTCCCGAAAGGAAATGAAATTTCCTTTCGGGAAGGGAAAAGGAATCTTGCGAATCCCAAAAGAAAGGCTTACAAACACTCTGGAAAGGAGATAGGTTCAAATGAAATGCAATTGAAAAAAACAGAAAATTGGGGATTTTAGTCTCTTCAAATAATAGGCTGTGAGGAAATCAGCTGCATTGCAAAGGACCAAAAGGTGCCAAAACTAAGCTCACAGATGTTGCAAAAGCAGGGGAAAAAGTCAAGGAGGAAGACACAACTTAGGGGGCAAGATATGAGGGACATGGCATGAATACTTAAAACAAAAAAGAAAAAAAAAAAGAAAAAATCTTTCCCAAAGTCAAAGCCATCAAAATGCAGGCAGGCCATATGCCACCAAGTGGAGGCACATGCAGCAAAGCTTGCCAAAATTGATCCCCACTGAAGGCCAAAACAGAAAAGAAGGACCTACAAACACGCTGGAAAGGAGTCAACATCAAAGGAATTGCAATTGGAGGAGAAAAAAAGAAAATTTTGGAAATTTAGTGACTCTAAGAAAATGGCCTGGGTTTATATCAGGTGCAGTGCAAAGGACCAAAAGATGCCAAAACTAAGCTCACAGATGTTGCAAAAGCAGGGGAAAAAGTCAAGGAGGAAGACACAACTTAGGGGGCAAGATATGAGGGACATGGCATGAATACTTTAAACAAAAAAAAAAAAAAAAAAGAAAAAAATCTTTCCCAAAGTCTAAGCCATCAAAATGCAGGCAGGCCATACGCCAGCAAGGGCAGGCACCTGCAGCAAAGCTTGCCAACATTGATCCCCACTGAAGGCCAAAACAGAAAAGAAGGTCTTACAAACACGCTGGAATGGAGACAACATCAAAGGAATTGCAATTGGAGGAGAAAAAAAATAAATGGGAAATTTAATGACTCTTAGAAAGTGGCCTGGGGTTTTAGCAGGTGCAGTGCAAAGGACCAAAAGATGCCAAAACTAAGCTCACAGATGTTGCAAAAGCAGGGGAAAAAGTCAAGGAGGAAGACACAACTTAGGGGGCAAGATATGAGGGACATGGCATGAACACTTCAGAAAACAGCCAAAAAAAGAAAAAAATCTTTCCCAAAGTCAAAGCCATCAAAAGGCATGGCCTGCCATCAAGTGCAGGGACATGCACCAAAGATTCCTCTATTGGTCCCCATTGAAATCGCAAGATTCCTTTTCCCTTCCCGAAAGGAAATGAAATTTCCTTTCGGGAAGGGAAAAGGAATCTTGCGAATCCCAAAAGAAAGGCTTACAAACACTCTGGAAAGGAGATAGGTTCAAATGAAATGCAATTGAAAAAAAACAGAAAATTGGGAATTTTAGTCTCTTCAAAAAATAGGCTGTGAGGAAATCAGCTGCATTGCAAAGGAGCACAAGGGGCCAAATCTAAGCTCACAGATGTTGCAAAAGCAGGGGAAAAAGTCAAGGAGGAAGACACAACTTAGGGGGCAAGCTATGAGGGACATGGCATGAATACTTAAGACAAAAAAGAAAAAAAAAAGAAAAAATCTTTCCCAAAGTCAAAGCCATCAAAATGCAGGCAGGCCATATGCCACCAAGTGCAGGCACATGCAGCAAAGCTTGCCAAAATTGATCCCCACTGAAGGCCAACACAGAAAAGAAGGACTTACAAACACGCTGGAATGGAGACACCATCAAAGGAATTGCAATTGGAGGAGAAAAAAAAGAAAATTTGGGAAATTTAATGACTCTTCGAAAGCAGGCTGGGGTTTTAGCAGGTGCAGTGCAAAGGACCAAAAGATGCCAAAACTAAGCTCACAGATGTTGCAAAAGCAGGGGAAAAAGTCAAGGAGGAAGACACAACTTAGGGGGCAAGATATGAGGGACATGGCATGAATACTTAAAATAATAAAAAAAAAATAAAAAAGAAAAAATCTTTCCCAAAGTCAAAGCCATCAAAATGCAGGCAGGCCACACGCCAGCAAGGGCAGGCACATGCAGCAAAGCTTGCCAAAATTGATCCCCACTGAAGGCCAACACAGAAAAAAGGACTTACAAACACGCTGGAATGGAGACAACATCAAAGGAATTGCAATTGGAGGAGAAAAAAAGAAAATTTGGGAAATTTAATGACTCTTAGAAAGCAGCCTGGGGTTTTAGCAGGTGCAGTGCAAAGGACCTAAAGATGCCAAAACTAAGCTCACAGATGTTGCAAAAGCAGGGGAAAAAGTCAAGGAGGAAGACACATCTAAAGGGGCAAGATATGAGGGACATGGCATGAACACATCAGAAAACAGCCAAAAAAAAGAAAAAAATCTTTCCCAAAGTCAAAGCTATCAAAAGGCATGGCCTGCCATCAAGTGCAGGGACATGCACCAAAGATTCCTCTATTGGTCCTTATTGAAATCGCAAGATTCCTTTTACCTTCCCGAAAGGAAATGAAATTTCCTTTCGGGAAGGGAAAAGGAATCTTGCGAATCCCAAAAGAAGCTTACAAACACTCTGGAAAGGAGATAGGTTCAAATGAAATGCAATTGAAAAAAGCAGAAAATCGGGAATTTTAGTCTCTTCAAAAAATAGGCTGTGAGGAAATCAGCTGCATTTCAAAGGACCAAAAGGTGCCAAAACTAAGCTCACAGATGTTGCAAAAGCAGGGGAAAAAGTCAAGGAGGAAGACACAACTTAGGGGGCAAGATATGAGGGACATGGCATGAATACTTAAGACAAAAAAGAAAAAAAAAAGAAAAAATATTTCTCAAAGCCATCAACATGCAGGCAGGCCATAGACCACCAAGGGCAGGCACATGCAGCAAAGCTTACCAAAATTGATCCCCACTGAAGGCCAGAACAGAAAAGAAGGACTTACAAACACGCCGGAAAGGAGTCAACATCAAAGGAATTGCAATTGGAGGAGAAAAAAAAAAAATATGGGAAATTTAATGACTCTTAGAACGCGGCCTGGGGTTTTATCAGGTGCAGTGCAAAGGACCTAAAGATGCCAAAACTAAGCTCACAGATGTTGCAAAAGCAGGGGAAAAAGTCAAGGAGGAAGACACAACTTAGGGGGCAAGATATGAGGGACATGGCATGAATACTTAGAATAATAAAAAAAAAAAAAAAAAGAAAAATTCTTTCCCAAAGTCAAAGCCATCAAAATGCAGGCAGGCCATACGCCAGCAAGGGCAGGCACATGCAACAAAGCTTGCCAAAATTGATCCCCACTGAAGGCCAAAACAGAAAAGAAGGACCTACAAACACGCTGGAGTGGAGACACCATCAAAGCAATTGCAATTGGAGGAGAAGAATAAAATTTGGGAAATTTAATGACTCTTAGAATGTGGCCTGGCGTTTTAGCAGGTGCAGTGCAAAGGACCAAAAGATGCCAAAACTAAGCTCACAGATGTTGCAAAAGCAGGGGAAAAAGTCAAGGAGGAAGACAACTTAGGGACCAAGATATAAGGGACATGGCATGAATACTTAAAACAAAAAAAAAAAAAAAAAAGAAAAAAATCTTTCCCAAAGTCAAAGCCATCAAAATGCAGGCAGGCCATACGCCAGCAAGGGCAGGCACATGCAGCAAAGCTTGCCAAAATTGATCCCCACTGAAGGCCAAAACAGAAAAGAAGGACCTACAAACACGCTGGAAAGGAGTCAACATCAAAGGAATTCCAATTGGAGGAGAAAAAAAGAAAATTTTGGAAATTTAGTGACTCTAAGAAAATGGCCTGGGTTTATATCAGTTGCAGTGCAAAGGAACAAAAGATGCAAAACTAAGCTCACAGATGTTGCAAAAGCAGGGGAAAAAGTCAAGGAGGAAGACACAACAGGGGGCAAGATATGAGGTACATGGCCTGAATACCTAAAATTTAAAAAAAAAAAAAAAGAAAAAATCTGTCCCAAAGTCAAAGCCATCAAAATGCAGGCAAGCTATACGCCAGCAAGGGCAGGCACATGCAGCAAAGCTTGACAAAATTGATCCCCACTGAAGGCAAAACAGAAAAGAAGGACTTACAAACACGCTGGAATGGAGACACCATCAAAGGAATTGCAGTTGCAGGAGAAAAAAAGAAAATTTCGGAAATTTAATGACTCTTAGAAAGTGGCCTGGGGTTTTATCAGGTGCAGTTCAAAGGACCAAAACATGCCAAAACTAAGCTCACAGATGTTGCAAAAGCAGGGGAAAACGTCAAGGAGGAAGACAACTTAGGGAACAAGATATGAGGGACATGGCATGAATACTTAAAATAAAAAAATAAAAAAAAGAAAAAAATCTTTCCCAAAGTCAAAGCTATCAAAATACAGGCAGGCCATATGCCACCAAGGGCAGGCACATGCAGCAAAGCTTGCCAAAATTGATCCCCACTGAAGTCCAAAACAGAAAAGAAGGAGCTACAAACACGCTGGAAGTGAGATAACATCAAAGGAATTGAAATTGGAGGAGAAAAAAAGAAAATTTGGGAAATTTAATGACTCTAAGAAAATGGCCTGGGTTTTTATCAGGTGCAGTGCAAAGGACCAAAAGATGCCAAAACTAAGCTCACAGATGTTGCAAAAGCAGGGGAAAAAGTCAAGGAGGAAGACACAACAGGGGGCAAAATATGAGGGACATGGCATGAATACTTAAAACAAAAAAAAAAAAAAAAAGAAAAATCTTTCCCAAAGTCAAAGCCATCAAAATGCAGGCACGCCATACGCGACCAAGGGCAGGCACATGCAGCAAAGCTTACAAAAATTGATCCCCACTGAAGGCCAAAACAGAAAAGAAGGACTTACAAACACGCTGGAAAGGAGTCAACATCAAAGGAATTGCAATTGGAGGAGAAAAAAAAGAAAATTTGGGAAATTTAGTGACTCTAAGAAAATGGCCTGGGGTTGTATCACGTGCAGTGCAAAGGACCAAAAGATGCCAAAACTAAGCTCACAGATGTTGCAAAAGCAGGGGAAAAAGTCAAGGAGGAAGACACAACTTAGGGGGCAAGATATGAGGGACATGGCATGAATACTTAAAACAAAAAAGAAAAAAAAAAAGAAATAATCTTTCCCAAAGTCAAAGCCATCAAAATGCAGGCAGGCCATATGCCACCAAGTGGAGGCACATGCAGCAAAGCTTGCCAAAATTGATCCCCACTGAAGGGCAACACAGAAAAGAAGGACTTACAAACACGCTGGAATGCAGACAACATCAAAGGAATTGCAATTGGAGGAGAAAAAAAAAAAATATGGGAAATTTAATGACTCTTAGAACGCGGCCTGGGGTTTTATCAGGTGCAGTGCAAAGGACCTAAAGATGCCAAAACTAAGCTCACAGATGTTGCAAAAGCAGGGGAAAAAGTCAAGGAGGAAGACACAACTTAGGGGGCAAGATATGAGGGACATGGCATGAATACTTAGAATAATAAAAAAAAAAAAAAAAAGAAAAATTCTTTCCCAAAGTCAAAGCCATCAAAATGCAGGCAGGCCATACGCCAGCAAGGGCAGGCGCATGCAACAAAGCTTGCCAAAATTGATCCCCACTGAAGGCCAAAACAGAAAAGAACGACCTACAAACACGCTGGAGTGGAGACACCATCAAAGCAATTGCAATTGGAGGAGAAAAATAAAATTTGGGAAATTTAATGACTCTTAGAATGTGGCCTGGCGTTTTAGCAGGTGCAGTGCAAAGGACCAAAAGATGCCAAAACTAAGCTCACAGATGTTGCAAAAGCAGGGGAAAAAGTCAAGGAGGAAGACAACTTAGGGACCAAGATATAAGGGACATGGCATGAATACTTAAAACAAAAAAAAAAAAAAAAAGAAAAAAATCTTTCCCAAAGTCAAAGCCATCAAAATGCAGGCAGGCCATACGCCAGCAAGGGCAGGCACATGCAGCAAAGCTTGCCAAAATTGATCCCCACTGAAGGCCAAAACAGAAAAGAAGGACCTACAAACACGCTGGAAAGGAGTCAACATCAAAGGAATTCCAATTGGAGGAGAAAAAAAGAAAATTTTGGAAATTTAGTGACTCTAAGAAAATGGCCTGGGTTTATATCAGTTGCAGTGCAAAGGAACAAAAGATGCAAAACTAAGCTCACAGATGTTGCAAAAGCAGGGGAAAAAGTCAAGGAGGAAGACACAACAGGGGGCAAGATATGAGGTACATGGCCTGAATACCTAAAATTTAAAAAAAAAAAAAAGAAAAAATCTGTCCCAAAGTCAAAGCCATCAAAATGCAGGCAAGCTATACGCCAGCAAGGGCAGGCACATGCAGCAAAGCTTGACAAAATTGATCCCCACTGAAGGCAAAACAGAAAAGAAGGACTTACAAACACGCTGGAATGGAGACACCATCAAAGGAATTGCAGTTGCAGGAGAAAAAAAGAAAATTTCGGAAATTTAATGACTCTTAGAAAGTGGCCTGGGGTTTTATCAGGTGCAGTTCAAAGGACCAAAACATGCCAAAACTAAGCTCACAGATGTTGCAAAAGCAGGGGAAAACATCAAGGAGGAAGACAACTTAGGGAACAAGATATGAGGGACATGGCATGAATACTTAAAATAAAAAAATAAAAAAAAGAAAAAAATCTTTCCCAAAGTCAAAGCTATCAAAATACAGGCAGGCCATACGCCACCAAGGGCAGGCACATGCAGCAAAGCTTGCCAAAATTGATCCCCACTGAAGTCCAAAACAGAAAAGAAGGAGCTACAAACACGCTGGAAGTGAGATAACATCAAAGGAATTGAAATTGGAGGAGAAAAAAAGAAAATTTGGGAAATTTAATGACTCTAAGAAAATGGCCTGGGTTTATATCAGGTGCAGTGCAAAGGACCAAAAAGATGCCAAAACTAAGCTCACAGATGTTGCAAAAGCAGGGGAAAAAGTCAAGGAGGAAGACACAACAGGGGGCAAAATATGAGGGACATGGCATGAATACTTAAAACAAAAAAAAAAAAAAAAAGAAAAATCTTTCCCAAAGTCAAAGCCATCAAAATGCAGGCACGCCATACGCGACCAAGGGCAGGCACATGCAGCAAAGCTTACAAAAATTGATCCCCACTGAAGGCCAAAACAGAAAAGAAGGACTTACAAACACGCTGGAAAGGAGTCAACATCAAAGGAATTGCAATTGGAGGAGAAAAAAAGAAAATTTGGGAAATTTAGTGACTCTAAGAAAATGGCCTGGGGTTGTATCACGTGCAGTGCAAAGGACCAAAAGATGCCAAAACTAAGCTCACAGATGTTGCAAAAGCAGGGGAAAAAGTCAAGGAGGAAGACACAACTTAGGGGGCAAGATATGAGGGACATGGCATGAATACTTAAAACAAAAAAGAAAAAAAAAAAGAAATAATCTTTCCCAAAGTCAAAGCCATCAAAATGCAGGCAGCCCATATGCCACCAAGTGGAGGCACATGCAGCAAAGCTTGCCAAAATTGATCCCCACTGAAGGCCAACACAGAAAAGAAGGACTTACAAACACGCTGGAATGCAGACAACATCAAAGGAATTGCAATTGGAGGAGAAAAAAAGAAAATTTGGGAAATTTAATGACTCTTAGAAAGCGGCCTGGGGTTTTAGCAGGTGCAGTGCAAAGGACCTAAAGATGCCAAAACTAAGCTCACAGATGTTGCAAAAGCAGGGGAAAATGTCAAGGAGGAAGACACAACTTAGGGGGCAAGATATGAGGGACATGGCATGAATACTTAAAATAATAAAAAAAAAAAAAAAAGAAAAAATCTTTCCCAAAGTCAAAGCCATCAAAATGCAGGCAGGCCATACGCCAGCAAGGGCAGGCACATGCAGCAAAGCTTGCCGAAATTGATCCCCACTGAAGGCCAAAACAGAAAAGAAGGACTTACAAACACGCTGGAATGGAGACACCATCAAAGGAATTGCAATTGGAGGAGAAAAAAAAAAAATGGGAAATTTAGTGACTCTAAGAAAATGGCCTGGGTTTATATCAGGTGCAGTGCAAAGGACCAAAAGATGCCAAAACTAAGCTCACAGATGTTGCAAAAGCAGGGGAAAAAGTCAAGCAGGAAGAAACAGCAGGGGGCAAGATATGAGGAACATGGCATGAATACCTAAAATATTAAAAAAAAAAAAAGAAAAAATCTGTCCCAAAGTCAAAGCCATCAAAATGCAGGCAAGCTATACGCCAGCAAGGGCAGGCACATGCAGCAAAGCTTGACAAAATTGATCCCCACTGAAGGCAAAACAGAAAAGAAGGACTTACAAACACGCTGGAAAGGAGTCAACATCAAAGGAATTGCAATTGGAGGAGAAAAAATGAAAATGTGGGAAATTTAGTGACTCTAAGAAAATGGCCTGCGGTTTTATCAGGTGCAGTGCAAAGGACCAAAAGATGCAAAAACTAAGCTCACAGATGTTGCAAAAGCAGGGGAAAAAGTCAAGGAGGAAGACACAACTTAGGGGGCAAGATATGAGGGACATGGCATGAATACTTAAAACAAAAAAAAAAAAAAAAGAAAAAATCTTTCCCAAAGTCAAAGCCATCAAAATGCAGGCAGGCCATATGCCACCAAGTGCAGGCACATGCAGCAAAGCTTGCCAAAATTGATCCCCACTGAAGGCCAACACAGAAAAGAAGGACTTACAAACACGCTGGAATGGAGACAACATCAAAGGAATTGCAATTGGAGGAGAAAAAAAGAAAATTTGGGAAATTTAGTGACTCTTAGAAAGCGGCCTGGGGTTTTAGCAGGTGCATTGCAAAGGGCCAAAAGATGCCAAAACTAAGCTCACAGATGTTGCAAAAGCAGGGGAAAAAGTCAAGGAGGAAGACACAACTTAGGGGGCAAGATATGAGGGACATGGCATGAACACTTCAGAAAACAACCAAAAAAAGAAATAAATCTTTCCCAAAGTCAAAGCCATCAAAAGGCATGGCCTGCCATCAAGTGCAGGGACATGCACCAAAGATTCCTCTATTGGTCCCCATTGAAATCGCAAGATTCCTTTTCCCTTCCCGAAAGGAAATGAAATTTCCTTTCGGGAAGGGAAAAGGAATCTTGCGAATCCCAAAAGAAAGGCTTACAAACACTCTGGAAAGGAGATAGGTTCAAATGAAATGCAATTGAAAAAAACAGAAAATTGGGGATTTTAGTCTCTTCAAATAATAGGCTGTGAGGAAATCAGCTGCATTGCAAAGGACCAAAAGGTGCCAAAACTAAGCTCACAGATGTTGCAAAAGCAGGGGAAAAAGTCAAGGAGGAAGACACAACTTAGGGGGCAAGATATGAGGGACATGGCATGAATACTTAAAACAAAAAAGAAAAAAAAAAAGAAAAAATCTTTCCCAAAGTCAAAGCCATCAAAATGCAGGCAGGCCATATGCCACCAAGTGGAGGCACATGCAGCAAAGCTTGCCAAAATTGATCCCCACTGAAGGCCAAAACAGAAAAGAAGGACCTACAAACACGCTGGAAAGGAGTCAACATCAAAGGAATTGCAATTGGAGGAGAAAAAAAGAAAATTTTGGAAATTTAGTGACTCTAAGAAAATGGCCTGGGTTTATATCAGGTGCAGTGCAAAGGACCAAAAGATGCCAAAACTAAGCTCACAGATGTTGCAAAAGCAGGGGAAAAAGTCAAGGAGGAAGACACAACTTAGGGGGCAAGATATGAGGGACATGGCATGAATACTTAAAACAAAAAAAAAAAAAAAAAAGAAAAAAATCTTTCCCAAAGTCTAAGCCATCAAAATGCAGGCAGGCCATACGCCAGCAAGGGCAGGCACCTGCAGCAAAGCTTGCCAACATTGATCCCCACTGAAGGCCAAAACAGAAAAGAAGGTCTTACAAACACGCTGGAATGGAGACAACATCAAAGGAATTGCAATTGGAGGAGAAAAAAAATAAATGGGAAATTTAATGACTCTTAGAAAGTGGCCTGGGGTTTTAGCAGGTGCAGTGCAAAGGACCAAAAGATGCCAAAACTAAGCTCACAGATGTTGCAAAAGCAGGGGAAAAAGTCAAGGAGGAAGACACAACTTAGGGGGCAAGATATGAGGGACATGGCATGAACACTTCAGAAAACAGCCAAAAAAAGAAAAAAATCTTTCCCAAAGTCAAAGCCATCAAAAGGCATGGCCTGCCATCAAGTGCAGGGACATGCACCAAAGATTCCTCTATTGGTCCCCATTGAAATCGCAAGATTCCTTTTCCCTTCCCGAAAGGAAATGAAATTTCCTTTTGGGAAGGGAAAAGGAATCTTGCGAATCCCAAAAGAAAGGCTTACAAACACTCTGGAAAGGAGATAGGTTCAAATGAAATGCAATTGAAAAAAACAGAAAATTGGGAATTTTAGTCTCTTCAAAAAATAGGCTGTGAGGAAATCAGCTGCATTGCAAAGGAGCACAAGGGGCCAAATCTAAGCTCACAGATGTTGCAAAAGCAGGGGAAAAAGTCAAGGAGGAAGACACAACTTAGGGGGCAAGCTATGAGGGACATGGCATGAATACTTAAGACAAAAAAGAAAAAAAAAAGAAAAAATCTTTCCCAAAGTCAAAGCCATCAAAATGCAAGCAGGCCATACGCGACCAAGGGCAGGCACATGCAGCAAAGCTTACCAAAATTGATCCCCACTGAAGGCAAACCAGAAAAGAAGGACTTACAAACACGCTGGAAAGGATTCAACATCAAAGGAATTGCAATTGGAGGAGAAAAAATGAAAATTTGGGAAATTTAGTGACTCTTAGAAAATGGCCTGGGGTTGTATCACGTGCAGTGCAAAGGACCAAAAGTTGTCAAAACTAAGCTCACAGATGTTGCAAAAGCAGGGGAAAAAGTCAAGGAGGAAGACACAACTTAGGGGGCAAGATATGAGGGACATGGCATGAATACCTAAAACAAAAAAAAAAAAAAAAAGAAAAAATCTTTCCCAAAGTCAAAGCCATCAAAATGCAGGCAGGCCATATGCCACCAAGTGCAGGCACATGCAGCAAAGCTTGCCAAAATTGATCCCCACTGAAGGCCAACACAGAAAAGAAGGACTTACAAACACGCTGGAATGGAGACACCATCAAAGGAATTGCAATTGGAGGAGAAAAAAAGAAAATTTGGGAAATTTAATGACTCTTCGAAAGCAGGCTGGGGTTTTAGCAGGTGCAGTGCAAAGGACCAAAAGATGCCAAAACTAAGCTCACAGATGTTGCAAAAGCAGGGGAAAAAGTCAAGGAGGAAGACACAACTTAGGGGGCAAGATATGAGGGACATGGCATGAATACTTAAAATAATAAAAAAAAAAAAAAAAAGAAAAAATCTTTCCCAAAGTCAAAGCCATCAAAATGCAGGCAGGCCACACGCCAGCAAGGGCAGGCACATGAAGCAAAGCTTGCCAAAATTGATCCCCACTGAAGGCCAACACAGAAAAAAGGACTTACAAACACGCTGGAATGGAGACAACATCAAAGGAATTGCAATTGGAGGAGAAAAAAAGAAAATTTGGGAAATTTAATGACTCTTAGAAAGCAGCCTGGGGTTTTAGCAGGTGCAGTGCAAAGGACCTAAAGATGCCAAAACTAAGCTCACAGATGTTGCAAAAGCAGGGGAAAAAGTCAAGGAGGAAGACACATCTAAAGGGGCAAGATATGAGGGACATGGCATGAACACATCAGAAAACAGCCAAAAAAAGAAAAAAATCTTTCCCAAAGTCAAAGCCATCAAAAGGCATGGCCTGCCATCAAGTGCAGGGACATGCACCAAAGATTCCTCTATTGGTCCTTATTGAAATCGCAAGATTCCTTTTACCTTCCCGAAAGGAAATGAAATTTCCTTTCGGGAAGGGAAAAGGAATCTTGCGAATCCCAAAAGAAAGGCTTACAAACACTCTGGAAAGGAGATAGGTTCAAATGAAATGCAATTGAAAAAAGCAGAAAATCGGGAATTTTAGTCTCTTCAAAAAATAGGCTGTGAGGAAATCAGCTGCATTTCAAAGGACCAAAAGGTGCCAAAACTAAGCTCACAGATGTTGCAAATGCAGGGGAAAAAGTCAAGGAGGAAGACACAACTTAGGGGGCAAGCTATGAGGGACATGGCATGAATACTTAAGACAAAAAAGAAAAAAAAAAGAAAAAATATTTCTCAAAGCCATCAACATGCAGGCAGGCCATAGACCACCAAGGGCAGGCACATGCAGCAAAGCTTACCAAAATTGATCCCCACTGAAGGCCAGAACAGAAAAGAAGGACTTACAAACACGCCGGAAAGGAGTCAACATCAAAGGAATTGCAATTGGAGGAGAAAAAAAAAAAAATATGGGAAATTTAATGACTCTTAGAACGCGGCCTGGGGTTTTATCAGGTGCAGTGCAAAGGACCTAAAGATGCCAAAACTAAGCTCACAGATGTTGCAAAAGCAGGGGAAAAAGTCAAGGAGGAAGACACAACTTAGGGGGCAAGATATGAGGGACATGGCATGAATACTTAGAATAATAAAAAAAAAAAAAAAAAGAAAAATTCTTTCCCAAAGTCAAAGCCATCAAAATGCAGGCAGGCCATACGCCAGCAAGGGCAGGCACATGCAACAAAGCTTGCCAAAATTGATCCCCACTGAAGGCCAAAACAGAAAAGAAGGACCTACAAACACGCTGGAGTGGAGACACCATCAAAGCAATTGCAATTGGAGGAGAAAAATAAAATTTGGGAAATTTAATGACTCTTAGAATGTGGCCTGGCGTTTTAGCAGGTGCAGTGCAAAGGACCAAAAGATGCCAAAACTAAGCTCACAGATGTTGCAAAAGCAGGGGAAAAAGTCAAGGAGGAAGACAACTTAGGGACCAAGATGTAAGGGACATGGCATGAATACTTAAAACAAAAAAAAAAAAAAAAAGAAAAAAATCTTTCCCAAAGTCAAAGCCATCAAAATGCAGGCAGGCCATACGCCAGCAAGGGCAGGCACATGCAGCAAAGCTTGCCAAAATTGATCCCCACTGAAGGCCAAAACAGAAAAGAAGGACCTACAAACACGCTGGAAAGGAGTCAACATCAAAGGAATTCCAATTGGAGGAGAAAAAAAGAAAATTTTGGAAATTTAGTGACTCTAAGAAAATGGCCTGGGTTTATATCAGTTGCAGTGCAAAGGAACAAAAGATGCAAAACTAAGCTCACAGATGTTGCAAAAGCAGGGGAAAAAGTCAAGGAGGAAGACACAACAGGGGGCAAGATATGAGGTACATGGCCTGAATACCTAAAATTTAAAAAAAAAAAAAAGAAAAAATCTGTCCCAAAGTCAAAGCCATCAAAATGCAGGCAAGCTATACGCCAGCAAGGGCAGGCACATGCAGCAAAGCTTGACAAAATTGATCCCCACTGAAGGCAAAACAGAAAAGAAGGACTTACAAACACGCTGGAATGGAGACACCATCAAAGGAATTGCAGTTGCAGGAGAAAAAAAGAAAATTTCGGAAATTTAATGACTCTTAGAAAGTGGCCTGGGGTTTTATCAGGTGCAGTTCAAAGGACCAAAACATGCCAAAACTAAGCTCACAGATGTTGCAAAAGCAGGGGAAAACGTCAAGGAGGAAGACAACTTAGGGAACAAGATATGAGGGACATGGCATGAATACTTAAAATAAAAAAATAAAAAAAAGAAAAAAATCTTTCCCAAAGTCAAAGCTATCAAAATACAGGCAGGCCATACGCCACCAAGGGCAGGCACATGCAGCAAAGCTTGCCAAAATTGATCCCCACTGAAGTCCAAAACAGAAAAGAAGGAGCTACAAACACGCTGGAAGTGAGATAACATCAAAGGAATTGAAATTGGAGGAGAAAAAAAGAAAATTTGGGAAATTTAATGACTCTAAGAAAATGGCCTGGGTTTATATCAGGTGCAGTGCAAAGGACCAAAAGATGCCAAAACTAAGCTCACAGATGTTGCAAAAGCAGGGGAAAAAGTCAAGGAGGAAGACACAACAGGGGGCAAAATATGAGGGACATGGCATGAATACTTAAAACAAAAAAAAAAAAAAAAGAAAAATCTGTCCCAAAGTCAAAGCCATCAAAATGCAGGCACGCCATACGCGACCAAGGGCAGGCACATGCAGCAAAGCTTACAAAAATTGATCCCCACTGCAGGCCAAAACAGAAAAGAAGGACTTACAAACACGCTGGAAAGGAGTCAACATCAAAGGAATTGCAATTGGAGGAGAAAAAAAGAAAATTTGGGAAATTTAGTGACTCTAAGAAAATGGCCTGGGGTTGTATCACGTGCAGTGCAAAGGACCAAAAGATGCCAAAACTAAGCTCACAGATGTTGCAAAAGCAGGGGAAAAAGTCAAGGAGGAAGACACAACTTAGGGGGCAAGATATGAGGGACATGGCATGAATACTTAAAACAAAAAAGAAAAAAAAAAAAGAAAAAATCTTTCCCAAAGTCAAAGCCATCAAAATGCAGGCAGGCCATATGCCACCAAGTGGAGGCACATGCAGCAAAGCTTGCCAAAATTGATCCCCACTGAAGGGCAACACAGAAAAGAAGGACTTACAAACACGCTGGAATGCAGACAACATCAAAGGAATTGCAATTGGAGGAGAAAAAAAAAAATATGGGAAATTTAATGACTCTTAGAACGCGGCCTGGGGTTTTAGCAGGTGCAGTGCAAAGGACCAAAAGATGCCAAAACTAAGCTCACAGATGTTGCAAAAGCAGGGGAAAAAGTCAAGGAGGAAGACACAACTTAGGGGGCAAGATATGAGGGACATGGCATGAATACTTAAAATAATAAAAAAAAAAAAAAAAAAGAAAAAATCTTTCCCAAAGTCAAAGCCATCAAAATGCAGGCAGGCCACACGCCAGCAAGGGCAGGCACTTGAAGCAAAGCTTGCCAAAATTGATCCCCACTGAAGGCCAACACAGAAAAAAGGACTTACAAACACGCTGGAATGGAGACAACATCAAAGGAATTGCAATTGGAGGAGAAAAAAAGAAAATTTGGGAAATTTAATGACTCTTAGAAAGCAGCCTGGGGTTTTAGCAGGTGCAGTGCAAAGGACCTAAAGATGCCAAAACTAAGCTCACAGATGTTGCAAAAGCAGGGGAAAAAGTCAAGGAGGAAGACACATCTAAAGGGGCAAGATATGAGGGACATGGCATGAACACATCAGAAAACAGCCAAAAAAAGAAAAAAATCTTTCCCAAAGTCAAAGCCATCAAAAGGCATGGCCTGCCATCAAGTGCAGGGACATGCACCAAAGATTCCTCTATTGGTCCTTATTGAAATCGCAAGATTCCTTTTACCTTCCCGAAAGGAAATGAAATTTCCTTTCGGGAAGGGAAAAGGAATCTTGCGAATCCCAAAAGAAAGGCTTACAAACACTCTGGAAAGGAGATAGGTTCAAATGAAATGCAATTGAAAAAAGCAGAAAATCGGGAATTTTAGTCTCTTCAAAAAATAGGCTGTGAGGAAATCAGCTGCATTTCAAAGGACCAAAAGGTGCCAAAACTAAGCTCACAGATGTTGCAAATGCAGGGGAAAAAGTCAAGGAGGAAGACACAACTTAGGGGGCAAGCTATGAGGGACATGGCATGAATACTTAAGACAAAAAAGAAAAAAAAAAGAAAAAATATTTCTCAAAGCCATCAACATGCAGGCAGGCCATAGACCACCAAGGGCAGGCACATGCAGCAAAGCTTACCAAAATTGATCCCCACTGAAGGCCAGAACAGAAAAGAAGGACTTACAAACACGCCGGAAAGGAGTCAACATCAAAGGAATTGCAATTGGAGGAGAAAAAAAAAAAAATATGGGAAATTTAATGACTCTTAGAACGCGGCCTGGGGTTTTATCAGGTGCAGTGCAAAGGACCTAAAGATGCCAAAACTAAGCTCACAGATGTTGCAAAAGCAGGGGAAAAAGTCAAGGAGGAAGACACAACTTAGGGGGCAAGATATGAGGGACATGGCATGAATACTTAGAATAATAAAAAAAAAAAAAAAAAGAAAAATTCTT
Organism: Artemisiospiza belli; assembly: GCA_021963965.1. NCBI lineage: Eukaryota > Metazoa > Chordata > Aves > Passeriformes > Passerellidae > Artemisiospiza > Artemisiospiza belli. The sequence continues at coordinate 145,435 of JAKDEW010000360.1, read as the reverse complement.
TCCCAAAGTCAAAGCCATCAAAATGCAGGCAGGCCATACGCCAGCAAGGGCAAGCACATGCAACAAAGCTTGCCAAAATTGATCCCCACTGAAGGCCAAAACAGAAAAGAAGGACCTACAAACACGCTGGAGTGGAGACACCATCAAAGCAATTGCAATTGGAGGAGAAAAATAAAATTTGGGAAATTTAATGACTCTTAGAATGTGGCCTGGCGTTTTAGCAGGTGCAGTGCAAAGGACCAAAAGATGCCAAAACTAAGCTCACAGATGTTGCAAAAGCAGGGGAAAAAGTCAAGGAGGAAGACAACTTAGGGACCAAGATGTAAGGGACATGGCATGAATACTTAAAACAAAAAAAAAAAAAAAAAGAAAAAAATCTTTCCCAAAGTCAAAGCCATCAAAATGCAGGCAGGCCATACGCCAGCAAGGGCAGGCACATGCAGCAAAGCTTGCCAAAATTGATCCCCACTGAAGGCCAAAACAGAAAAGAAGGACCTACAAACACGCTGGAAAGGAGTCAACATCAAAGGAATTCCAATTGGAGGAGAAAAAAAGAAAATTTTGGAAATTTAGTGACTCTAAGAAAATGGCCTGGGTTTATATCAGTTGCAGTGCAAAGGAACAAAAGATGCAAAACTAAGCTCACAGATGTTGCAAAAGCAGGGGAAAAAGTCAAGGAGGAAGACACAACAGGGGGCAAGATATGAGGTACATGGCCTGAATACCTAAAATTTAAAAAAAAAAAAAAGAAAAAATCTGTCCCAAAGTCAAAGCCATCAAAATGCAGGCAAGCTATACGCCAGCAAGGGCAGGCACATGCAGCAAAGCTTGACAAAATTGATCCCCACTGAAGGCAAAACAGAAAAGAAGGACTTACAAACACGCTGGAATGGAGACACCATCAAAGGAATTGCAGTTGCAGGAGAAAAAAAGAAAATTTCGGAAATTTAATGACTCTTAGAAAGTGGCCTGGGGTTTTATCAGGTGCAGTTCAAAGGACCAAAACATGCCAAAACTAAGCTCACAGATGTTGCAAAAGCAGGGGAAAACGTCAAGGAGGAAGACAACTTAGGGAACAAGATATGAGGGACATGGCATGAATACTTAAAATAAAAAAATAAAAAAAAGAAAAAAATCTTTCCCAAAGTCAAAGCTATCAAAATACAGGCAGGCCATACGCCACCAAGGGCAGGCACATGCAGCAAAGCTTGCCAAAATTGATCCCCACTGAAGTCCAAAACAGAAAAGAAGGAGCTACAAACACGCTGGAAGTGAGATAACATCAAAGGAATTGAAATTGGAGGAGAAAAAAAGAAAATTTGGGAAATTTAATGACTCTAAGAAAATGGCCTGGGTTTATATCAGGTGCAGTGCAAAGGACCAAAAGATGCCAAAACTAAGCTCACAGATGTTGCAAAAGCAGGGGAAAAAGTCAAGGAGGAAGACACAACAGGGGGCAAAATATGAGGGACATGGCATGAATACTTAAAACAAAAAAAAAAAAAAAAGAAAAATCTGTCCCAAAGTCAAAGCCATCAAAATGCAGGCACGCCATACGCGACCAAGGGCAGGCACATGCAGCAAAGCTTACAAAAATTGATCCCCACTGAAGGCCAAAACAGAAAAGAAGGACTTACAAACACGCTGGAAAGGAGTCAACATCAAAGGAATTGCAATTGGAGGAGAAAAAAAGAAAATTTGGGAAATTTAGTGACTCTAAGAAAATGGCCTGGGGTTGTATCACGTGCAGTGCAAAGGACCAAAAGATGCCAAAACTAAGCTCACAGATGTTGCAAAAGCAGGGGAAAAAGTCAAGGAGGAAGACACAACTTAGGGGGCAAGATATGAGGGACATGGCATGAATACTTAAAACAAAAAAAAAAAAAAAAAAGAAAAAATCTTTCCCAAAGTCAAAGCCATCAAAATGCAGGCAGGCCATATGCCACCAAGTGGAGGCACATGCAGCAAAGCTTGCCAAAATTGATCCCCACTGAAGGGCAACACAGAAAAGAAGGACTTACAAACACGCTGGAATGCAGACAACATCAAAGGAATTGCAATTGGAGGAGAAAAAAAAAAATATGGGAAATTTAATGACTCTTAGAACGCGGCCTGGGGTTTTATCAGGTGCAGTGCAAAGGACCTAAAGATGCCAAAACTAAGCTCACAGATGTTGCAAAAGCAGGGGAAAAAGTCAAGGAGGAAGACACAACTTAGGGGGCAAGATATGAGGGACATGGCATGAATACTTAGAATAATAAAAAAAAAAAAAAAAAGAAAAATTCTTTCCCAAAGTCAAAGCCATCAAAATGCAGGCAGGCCATACGCCAGCAAGGGCAGGCGCATGCAACAAAGCTTGCCAAAATTGATCCCCACTGAAGGCCAAAACAGAAAAGAAGGACCTACAAACACGCTGGAGTGGAGACACCATCAAAGGAATTGCAATTGGAGGAGAAAAATAAAATTTGGGAAATTTAATGACTCTTAGAATGTGGTCTGGCGTTTTAGCAGGTGCAGTGCAAAGGACCAAAAGATGCCAAAACTAAGCTCACAGATGTTGCAAAAGCAGGGGAAAAAGTCAAGGAGGAAGACAACTTAGGGACCAAGATATAAGGGACATGGCATGAATACTTAAAACAAAAAAAAAAAAAAAAAGGAAAAAATCTTTCCCAAAGTCAAAGCCATCAAAATGCAGGCAGGCCATACGCCAGCAAGGGCAGGCACATGCAGCAAAGCTTGCCAAAATTGATCCCCACTGAAGGCCAAAACAGAAAAGAAGGACCTACAAACACGCTGGAAAGGAGTCAACATCAAAGGAATTCCAATTGGAGGAGAAAAAAAGAAAATTTTGGAAATTTAGTGACTCTAAGAAAATGGCCTGGGTTTATATCAGTTGCAGTGCAAAGGAACAAAAGATGCAAAACTAAGCTCACAGATGTTGCAAAAGCAGGGGAAAAAGTCAAGGAGGAAGACACAACAGGGGGCAAGATATGAGGTACATGGCCTGAATACCTAAAATTTAAAAAAAAAAAAAAGAAAAAATCTGTCCCAAAGTCAAAGCCATCAAAATGCAGGCAAGCTATACGCCAGCAAGGGCAGGCACATGCAGCAAAGCTTGACAAAATTGATCCCCACTGAAGGCAAAACAGAAAAGAAGGACTTACAAACACGCTGGAATGGAGACACCATCAAAGGAATTGCAGTTGCAGGAGAAAAAAAGAAAATTTCGGAAATTTAATGACTCTTAGAAAGTGGCCTGGGGTTTTATCAGGTGCAGTTCAAAGGACCAAAACATGCCAAAACTAAGCTCACAGATGTTGCAAAAGCAGGGGAAAACGTCAAGGAGGAAGACAACTTAGGGAACAAGATATGAGGGACATGGCATGAATACTTAAAATAAAAAAATAAAAAAAAGAAAAAAATCTTTCCCAAAGTCAAAGCTATCAAAATACAGGCAGGCCATACGCCACCAAGGGCAGGCACATGCAGCAAAGCTTGCCAAAATTGATCCCCACTGAAGTCCAAAACAGAAAAGAAGGAGCTACAAACACGCTGGAAGTGAGATAACATCAAAGGAATTGAAATTGGAGGAGAAAAAAAGAAAATTTGGGAAATTTAATGACTCTAAGAAAATGGCCTGGGTTTATATCAGGTGCAGTGCAAAGGACCAAAAGATGCCAAAACTAAGCTCACAGATGTTGCAAAAGCAGGGGAAAAAGTCAAGGAGGAAGACAAAACAGGGGGCAAAATATGAGGGACATGGCATGAATACTTAAAACAAAAAAAAAAAAAAAAAGAAAAATCTTTCCCAAAGTCAAAGCCATCAAAATGCAGGCACGCCATACGCGACCAAGGGCAGGCACATGCAGCAAAGCTTACAAAAATTGATCCCCACTGAAGGCCAAAACAGAAAAGAAGGACTTACAAACACGCTGGAAAGGAGTCAACATCAAAGGAATTGCAATTGGAGGAGAAAAAAAGAAAATTTGGGAAATTTAGTGACTCTAAGAAAATGGCCTGGGGTTGTATCACGTGCAGTGCAAAGGACCAAAAGATGCCAAAACTAAGCTCACAGATGTTGCAAAAGCAGGGGAAAAAGTCAAGGAGGAAGACACAACTTAGGGGGCAAGATATGAGGGACATGGCATGAATACTTAAAACAAAAAAGAAAAAAAAAAAGAAATAATCTTTCCCAAAGTCAAAGCCATCAAAATGCAGGCAGGCCATATGCCACCAAGTGGAGGCACATGCAGCAAAGCTTGCCAAAATTGATCCCCACTGAAGGCCAACACAGAAAAGAAGGACTTACAAACACGCTGGAATGCAGACAACATCAAAGGAATTGCAATTGGAGGAGAAAAAAAGAAAATTTGGGAAATTTAATGACTCTTAGAAAGCGGCCTGGGGTTTTAGCAGGTGCAGTGCAAAGGACCTAAAGATGCCAAAACTAAGCTCACAGATGTTGCAAAAGCAGGGGAAAATGTCAAGGAGGAAGACACAACTTAGGGGGCAAGATATGAGGGACATGGCATGAATACTTAAAATAATAAAAAAAAAAAAAAAAGAAAAAATCTTTCCCAAAGTCAAAGCCATCAAAATGCAGGCAGGCCATACGCCAGCAAGGGCAGGCACATGCAGCAAAGCTTGCCGAAATTGATCCCCACTGAAGGCCAAAACAGAAAAGAAGGACTTACCAACACGCTGGAATGGAGACACCATCAAAGGAATTGCAATTGGAGGAGAAAAAAAAAAAATGGGAAATTTAATGACTCTAAGAAAATGGCCTGGGTTTATATCAGGTGCAGTGCAAAGGACCAAAAGATGCCAAAACTAAGCTCACAGATGTTGCAAAAGCAGGGGAAAAAGTCAAGCAGGAAGAAACAGCAGGGGGCAAGATATGAGGAACATGGCATGAATACCTAAAATATTAAAAAAAAAAAAAGAAAAAATCTGTCCCAAAGTCAAAGCCATCAAAATGCAGGCAAGCTATACGCCAGCAAGGGCAGGCACATGCAGCAAAGCTTGACAAAATTGATCCCCACTGAAGGCAAAACAGAAAAGAAGGACTTACAAACACGCTGGAATGGAGACACCATCAAAGGAATTGCAGTTGCAGGAGAAAAAAAGAAAATTTGGGAAATTTAATGACTCTTAGAAAGTGGCCTGGGGTTTTAGCAGGTGCAGTGCAAAGGACCAAAAGATGCCAAAACTAAGCTCACAGATGTTGCAAAAGCAGGGGAAAAAGTCAAGGAGGAAGACAAGTTAGGGAACAAGATATGAGGGACATGGCATGAATTCTTAAAAAAAAAAAATAAAAAAAAGAAAAAAATCTTTCCCAAAGTCAAAGCCATCAAAATACAGGCAGGCCATACGCCACCAAGGGCAGGCACATGCAGCAAACCTTGCCAAAATTGATCCCCACTGAAGGGCAACACAGAAAAGAAGGACTTACAAACACGCTGGAATGGAGACAACATCAAAGGAATTGCAATTGGAGGAGAAAAAAAGAAAATTTGGGAAATTTAATGACTCTTAGAAAGCGGCCTGGGGTTTATATCAGGTGCAGTGCAAAGGACCTAAAGATGCCAAAACTAAGCTCACAGATGTTGCAAAAGCAGGGGAAAAAGTCAAGGAGGAAGACACAACTTAGGGGGCAAGATATGAGGGACATGGCATGAACACTTCAGAAAACAGCTAAAAAAAGAAAAAAATCTTTCCCAAAGTCAAAGCCATCAAAAGGCATGGCCTGCCATCAAGTGCAGGGACATGCACCAAAGATTCCTCTATTGGTCCCCATTGAAATCGTAAGATTCCTTTTCCCTTCCCGAAAGTAAATGAAATTTACTTTCGGGAAGGGAAAAGGAATCTTGCGAATCCCAAAAGAAAGGCTTACAAACACTCTGGAAAGGAGATAGGTTCAAATGAAATGCAATTGAAAAAAGCAGAAAATTGGGAATTTTAGTCTCTTCAAAAAATAGGCTGTGAGGAAATCAGCTGCATTGCAAAGGACCAAAAGGTGCCAAAACTAAGCTCACAGATGTTGCAAAAGCAGGGGAAAAAGTGAAGGAGGAAGACACAACTTAGGGGGCAAGCTATGAGGGACATGGCATGAATACTTCAGACAAAAAAGAAAAAAAAAAGAAAAAATCTTTCCCAAAGTCAAAGCCATCAAAATGCAGGCAGGCCATAGGCCACCAAGGGCAGGCACATGCAGCAAAGCTTACCAAAATTGATCCCCACTGAAGGCCAAAACAGAAAAGAAGGACTTACAAACACGCTGGAAAGGAGTCAACATCAAAGGAATTGCAATTGGAGGAGAAAAAAAGAAAATTTGGGAAATTTAGTGACTCTAAGAAAATGGCCTGGGGTTGTATCACGTGCAGTGCAAAGGACCAAAAGATGCCAAAACTAAGCTCACAGATGTTGCAAAAGCAGGGGAAAAAGTCAAGGAGGAAGACACAACTTAGGGGGCAAGATATGAGGGACATGGCATGAACACTTAAAACAAAAAAAAAAAAAAAAAAGAAAAAATCTTTCCCAAAGTCAAAGCCATCAAAATGCAGGCAGGCCATATGCCACCAAGTGCAGGCACATGCAGCAAAGCTTGCCAAAATTGATCCCCACTGAAGGGCAACACAGAAAAGAAGGACTTACAAACACGCTGGAATGGAGACAACATCAAAGGAATTGCAATTGGAGGAGAAAAAAAGAAAATTTGGGAAATTTAATGACTCTTCGAAAGCGGCCTGGGGTTTTAGCAGGTGCAGTGCAAAGGACCTAAAGATGCCAAAACTAAGCTCACAGATGTTGCAAAAGCAGGGGAAAAAGTCAAGGAGGAAGACACAACTTAGGGGGCAAGATATGAGGGACATGGCATGAATAATTAAAATAATAAAAAAAAAAAAAAAAAGAAAAAATCTTTCCCAAAGTCAAAGCCATAAAAATGCAGGCAGGCCATACGCCAGCAAGGGCAGGCACATGCAGCAAAGCTTGCCAAAATTGATCGCCACTGAAGGCCAACACAGAAAAAAGGACTTACAAACACGCTGGAATGGAGACAACATCAAAGGAATTGCAATTGGAGGAGAAAAAAAGAAAATTTGGGAAATTTAATGACTCTTAGAAAGCAGCCTGGGGTTTTAGCAGGTGCAGTGCAAAGGACCTAAAGATGCCAAAACTAAGCTCACAGATGTTGCAAAAGCAGGGGAAAAAAGTCAAGGAGGAAGACAGATCTAAAGGTGCAAGATATGAGGGACATGGCATGAACACTTCAGAAAACAGCCAAAAAAAGAAAAAAATCTTTCCCAAAGTCAAAGCCATCAAAAGGCATGGCCTGCCATCAAGTGCAGGGACATGCCCCAAAGATTCCTCTATTGGTCCCCATTGAAATCGCAAGATACCTTTTCCCTTCCCGAAAGGAAATGAAATTTCCTTTCGGGAAGGGAAAAGGAATCTTGCGAATCCCAAAAGAAAGGCTTACAAACACTCTGGAAAGGAGATAGGTTCAAATGAAATGCAATTGAAAAAAGCAGAAAATTGGGAATTTTAGTCTCTTCAAAAAATAGGCTGTGAGGAAATCAGCTGCATTGCAAAGGACCAAAAGGTGCCAAAACTAAGCTCACAGATGTTGCAAAAGCAGGGGAAAAAGTCAAGGAGGAAGACACAACTTAGGGGGCAAGCTATGAGGGACATGGCATGAATACTTAAGACAAAAAAGAAAAAAAAAAGAAAAAATGTTTCTCAAAGCCATCAAAATGCAGGCAGGCCATAGACCACCAAGGGCAGGCACATGCAGCAAAGCTTACCAAAATTGATCCCCACTGAAGGCCAGAACAGAAAAGAAGGACTTACAAACACGCTGGAAAGGAGTCAACATCAAAGGAATTGCAATTGGAGGAGAAAAAAAGAAAATTTGGGAAATTTAGTGACTCTAAGAAAATGGCCTGGGGTTGTATCACGTGCAGTGCAAAGGACCAAAAGATGCCAAAACTAAGCTCACAGATGTTGCAAAAGCAGGGGAAAAAGTCAAGGAGGAAGACACAACTTAGGGGGCAAGATATGAGGGACATGGCATGAACACTTAAAACAAAAAAAAAAAAAAAAGAAAAAATCTTTCCCAAAGTCAAAGCCATCAAAATGCAGGCAGGCCATATGCCACCAAGTGCAGGCACATGCAGCAAAGCTTGCCAAAATTGATCCCCACTGAAGGGCAACACAGAAAAGAAGGACCTACAAACACGCTGGAATGGAGACACCATCAAAGGAATGGCAATTGGAGGAGAAAAAAAGAAAATTTGGGAAATTTAATGACTCTTAGAAAGCGGCCTGGGGTTTTAGCAGGTGCAGTGCAAAGGACCTAAAGATGCCAAAACTAAGCTCACAGATGTTGCAAAAGCAGGGGAAAAAGTCAAGGAGGAAGACACAACTTAGGGGGCAAGATATGAGGGACATGGCATGAATAATTAAAATAATAAAAAAAAAAAAAAAAAGAAAAAATCTTTCCCAAAGTCAAAGCCATAAAAATGCAGGCAGGCCATACGCCAGCAAGGGCAGGCACATGCAGCAAAGCTTGCCAAAATTGATCGCCACTGAAGGCCAACACAGAAAAAAGGACTTACAAACACGCTGGAATGGAGACAACATCAAAGGAATTGCAATTGGAGGAGAAAAAAAGAAAATTTGGGAAATTTAATGACTCTTAGAAAGCAGCCTGGGGTTTTAGCAGGTGCAGTGCAAAGGACCTAAAGATGCCAAAACTAAGCTCACAGATGTTGCAAAAGCAGGGGAAAAAAGTCAAGGAGGAAGACAGATCTAAAGGTGCAAGATATGAGGGACATGGCATGAACACTTCAGAAAACAGCCAAAAAAAGAAAAAAATCTTTCCCAAAGTCAAAGCCATCAAAAGGCATGGCCTGCCATCAAGTGCAGGGACATGCCCCAAAGATTCCTCTATTGGTCCCCATTGAAATCGCAAGATACCTTTTCCCTTCCCGAAAGGAAATGAAATTTCCTTTCGGGAAGGGAAAAGGAATCTTGCGAATCCCAAAAGAAAGGCTTACAAACACTCTGGAAAGGAGATAGGTTCAAATGAAATGCAATTGAAAAAAGCAGAAAATTGGGAATTTTAGTCTCTTCAAAAAATAGGCTGTGAGGAAATCAGCTGCATTGCAAAGGACCAAAAGGTGCCAAAACTAAGCTCACAGATGTTGCAAAAGCAGGGGAAAAAGTCAAGGAGGAAGACACAACTTAGGGGGCAAGCTATGAGGGACATGGCATGAATACTTAAGACAAAAAAGAAAAAAAAAAGAAAAAATGTTTCTCAAAGCCATCAAAATGCAGGCAGGCCATAGACCACCAAGGGCAGGCACATGCAGCAAAGCTTACCAAAATTGATCCCCACTGAAGGCCAGAACAGAAAAGAAGGACTTACAAACACGCCGGAAAGGAGTCAACATCAAAGGAATTGCAATTGGAGGAGAACAAAAAAAATATGGGAAATTTAATGACTCTTAGAAAGCGGCCTGGGGTTTTATCAGGTGCAGTGCAAAGGACCTAAAGATGCCAAAACTAAGCTCACAGATGTTGCAAAAGCAGGGGAAAAAGTCAAGGAGGAAGACACAACTTAGGGGGCAAGATATGAGGGACATGGCATGAATACTTAGAATAATAAAAAAAAAAAAAAAAAAGAAAAAATGTTTCCCAAAGTCAAAGCCATCAAAATGCAGGCAGGCCATACGCCACCAAGGGCAGGCACATGCAGCAAAGCTTGCCAAAATTGATCCCCACTGAAGGCCAAAACAGAAAAGAAGGACCTACAAACACGCTGGAGTGGAGACACCATCAAAGCAATTGCAATTGGAGGAGAAAAATAAAATTTGGGAAATTTAATGACTCTTAGAATGTGGCCTGGCGTTTTAGCAGGTGCAGTGCAAAGGACAAAAAGATGCCAAAACTAAGCTCACAGATGTTGCAAAAGCAGGGGAAAAAGTCAAGGAGGAAGACAACTCAGGGACCAAGATATAAGGGACATGGCATGAATACTTAAAACAAAAAAAAAAAAAAAAAAGAAAAAAATCTTTCCCAAAGTCAAAGCCATCAAAATGCAGGCAGGCCATACGCCACCAAGGGCAGGAACATGCAGCAAAGCTTGCCAAAATTGATCCCCACTGAAGGCCAAAACAGAAAAGAAGGACCTACAAACACGCTGGAAAGGAGTCAACATCAAAGGAATTCCAATTGGAGGAGAAAAAAAGAAAATTTTGGAAATTTAGTGACTCTAAGAAAATGGCATGGGTTTATATCAGTTGCAGTGCAAAGGAACAAAAGATGCAAAACTAAGCTCACAGATGTTGCAAAAGCAGGGGAAAAAGTCAAGGAGGAAGACACAACAGGGGGCAAGATATGAGGGACATGGCATGAATACTTAAAACAAACAAAAAAAAAAAAGTAAAAATCTTTCCCGAAGTCAAAGCCATCAAAATGCAGGCAGGCCATATGCCAGCAAGTGCAGGCACATGCAGCAAAGCTTGCCAAAATTGATCCCCACTGAAGGCCAAAACAGAAAAGAAGGACCTACAAACACGCTGGAATGGAGACAACATCAAAGGAATTTTAATTCGAGGAGAAAAAAAGAAAATTTGGGAAATTTAGTGACTCTAAGAAAATGGCCTGGGGTTGTATCACGTGCAGTGCAAAGGACCAAATGATGCCAAAACTAAGCTCACAGATGTTGCAAAAGCAGGGGAAAAAGTCAAGGAGGAAGACACAACTTAGGGGGCAAGATATGAGGGACATGGCATGAATATTTAAAACAAAAAAAAAAAAAAAAAGAAAAAATCTTTCCCAAAGTCAAAGCCATAAAAATGCAGGCAGGCCATACGCCAGCAAGGGCAGGCACATGCAGCAAAGCTTGCCAAAATTGATCGCCACTGAAGGCCAACACAGAAAAAAGGACTTACAAACACGCTGGAATGGAGACAACATCAAAGGAATTGCAATTGGAGGAGAAAAAAAGAAAATTTGGGAAATTTAATGACTCTTAGAAAGCAGCCTGGGGTTTTAGCAGGTGCAGTGCAAAGGACCTAAAGATGCCAAAACTAAGCTCACAGATGTTGCAAAAGCAGGGGAAAAAAGTCAAGGAGGAAGACAGATCTAAAGGTGCAAGATATGAGGGACATGGCATGAACACTTCAGAAAACAGCCAAAAAAAGAAAAAAATCTTTCCCAAAGTCAAAGCCATCAAAAGGCATGGCCTGCCATCAAGTGCAGGGACATGCCCCAAAGATTCCTCTATTGGTCCCCATTGAAATCGCAAGATACCTTTTCCCTTCCCGAAAGGAAATGAAATTTCCTTTCGGGAAGGGAAAAGGAATCTTGCGAATCCCAAAAGAAAGGCTTACAAACACTCTGGAAAGGAGATAGGTTCAAATGAAATGCAATTGAAAAAAGCAGAAAATTGGGAATTTTAGTCTCTTCAAAAAATAGGCTGTGAGGAAATCAGCTGCATTGCAAAGGACCAAAAGGTGCCAAAACTAAGCTCACAGATGTTGCAAAAGCAGGGGAAAAAGTCAAGGAGGAAGACACAACTTAGGGGGCAAGCTATGAGGGACATGGCATGAATACTTAAGACAAAAAAGAAAAAAAAAAGAAAAAATGTTTCTCAAAGCCATCAAAATGCAGGCAGGCCATAGACCACCAAGGGCAGGCACATGCAGCAAAGCTTACCAAAATTGATCCCCACTGAAGGCCAGAACAGAAAAGAAGGACTTACAAACACGCCGGAAAGGAGTCAACATCAAAGGAATTGCAATTGGAGGAGAACAAAAAAAATATGGGAAATTTAATGACTCTTAGAAAGCGGCCTGGGGTTTTATCAGGTGCAGTGCAAAGGACCTAAAGATGCCAAAACTAAGCTCACAGATGTTGCAAAAGCAGGGGAAAAAGTCAAGGAGGAAGACACAACTTAGGGGGCAAGATATGAGGGACATGGCATGAATACTTAGAATAATAAAAAAAAAAAAAAAAAGAAAAAATGTTTCCCAAAGTCAAAGCCATCAAAATGCAGGCAGGCCATACGCCACCAAGGGCAGGCACATGCAGCAAAGCTTGCCAAAATTGATCCCCACTGAAGGCCAAAAGAGAAAAGAAGGACCTACAAACACGCTGGAGTGGAGACACCATCAAAGCAATTGCAATTGGAGGAGAAAAATAAAATTTGGGAAATTTAATGACTCTTAGAATGTGGCCTGGCGTTTTAGCAGGTGCAGTGCAAAGGACAAAAAGATGCCAAAACTAAGCTCACAGATGTTGCAAAAGCAGGGGAAAAAGTCAAGGAGGAAGACAACTCAGGGACCAAGATATAAGGGACATGGCATGAATACTTAAAACAAAAAAAAAAAAAAAAAGAAAAAAATCTTTCCCAAAGTCAAAGCCATCAAAATGCAGGCAGGCCATACGCCACCAAGGGCAGGAACATGCAGCAAAGCTTGCCAAAATTGATCCCCACTGAAGGCCAAAACAGAAAAGAAGGACCTACAAACACGCTGGAAAGGAGTCAACATCAAAGGAATTCCAATTGGAGGAGAAAAAAAGAAAATTTTGGAAATTTAGTGACTCTAAGAAAATGGCATGGGTTTATATCAGTTGCAGTGCAAAGGAACAAAAGATGCAAAACTAAGCTCACAGATGTTGCAAAAGCAGGGGAAAAAGTCAAGGAGGAAGACACAACAGGGGGCAAGATATGAGGGACATGGCATGAATACTTAAAACAAACAAAAAAAAAAAAGTAAAAATCTTTCCCGAAGTCAAAGCCATCAAAATGCAGGCAGGCCATATGCCAGCAAGTGCAGGCACATGCAGCAAAGCTTGCCAAAATTGATCCCCACTGAAGGCCAAAACAGAAAAGAAGGACCTACAAACACGCTGGAATGGAGACAACATCAAAGGAATTTTAATTCGAGGAGAAAAAAAGAAAATTTGGGAAATTTAGTGACTCTAAGAAAATGGCCTGGGGTTGTATCACGTGCAGTGCAAAGGACCAAATGATGCCAAAACTAAGCTCACAGATGTTGCAAAAGCAGGGGAAAAAGTCAAGGAGGAAGACACAATTTAGGGGGCAAGATATGAGGGACATGGCATGAATATTTAAAACAAAAAAAAAAAAAAAAAGAAAAAATCTTTCCCAAAGTCAAAGCCATCAAAATGCAGGCAGGCCATATGCCACCAAGTGCAGGCACATGCAGCAAAGCTTGCCAAAATTGATCCCCACTGAAGGCCAACACAGAAAAGAAGGACTTACAAACACGCTGGAATGGAGACAACATCAAAGGAATTGCAATTGGAGGAGAAAAAAAGAAAATTTGGGAAATTTAATGACTCTTAGAAAGCGGTCTGGGGTTTTAGCAGGTGCAGGGCAAAGGACCTAAAGATGCCAAAACTAAGCTCACAGATGTTGCAAAAGCAGGGGAAAAAGTCAAGGAGGAAGACACAACTTAGGGGGCAAGATATGAGGGACATGGCATGAATACTTAAAATAATAAAAAAAAAAAAAAAAGAAAAAATCTTTCCCAAAGTCAAAGCCATCAAAATGCAGGCAGGCCATACGCCAGCAAGTGCAGGCACATGCAGCAAAGCTTGCCAAAATTGATCCCCACTGAAGGCCAAAACAGAAAAGAAGGACTTACAAACACGCTGGAATGGAGACACCATCAAAGAATTGCAATTGGAGGAGAAAAAAAAAAAATGGGAAATTTAATGACTCTTAAAAAATGGCCTGGGTTTATATCAGGTGCAGTGCAAAGGACCAAAAGATGCCAAAACTAAGCTCACAGATGTTGCAAAAGCAGGGGAAAAAGTCAAGCAGGAAGACACAACAGGGGGCAAGATACGAGGAACATGGCATGAATACCTAAAATATAAAAAAAAAAAAAAGAAAAAATCTGTCCCAAAGTCAAAGCCATCAAAATGCAGGCAAGCTATACGCCAGCAAGGGCAGGCACATGCAGCAAAGCTTGACAAAATTGATCCCCACTGAAGGCAAAACAGAAAAGAAGGACTTACAAACACTCTGGAATGGAGACACCATCAAAGGAATTGCAGTTGCAGGAGAAAAAAAGAAAATTTCGGAAATTTAATGACTCTTAGAAAGTGGCCTGGGGTTTTATCAGGTGCAGTGCAAAGGACCAAAAGATGCCAAAACTAAGCTCACAGATGTTGCAAAAGCAGGGGAAAAAGTCAAGGAGGAAGACACAACAGGGGGCAAGATATGAGGGACATGGCATGAATACTTAAAATAACAAAAAAAAAAAAAAGAAAAAATCTTTCCCAAAGTCAAAGCCATCAAAATGCAGGCAGGCCATATGCCACCAAGTGGAGGCACATGCAGCAAAGCTTGCCAAAATTGATCCCCACTGAAGGCCAACACAGAAAAGAAGGACTTACAAACACGCTGGAATGCAGACAACATCAAAGGAATTGCAATTGGAGGAGAAAAAAAGAAAATTTGGGAAATTTAATGACTCTTAGAAAGCGGCCTGGGGTTTTAGCAGGTGCAGTGCAAAGGACCTAAAGATGCCAAAACTAAGCTCACAGATGTTGCAAAAGCAGGGGAAAAAGTCAAGGAGGAAGACACAACTTAGGGGGCAAGATATGAGGGACATGGCATGAATACTTAAAATAATAAAAAAAAAAAAAAAAGAAAAAATCTTTCCCAAAGTCAAAGCCATCAAAATGCAGGCAGGCCATACGCCAGCAAGGGCAGGCACATGCAGCAAAGCTTGCCGAAATTGATCCCCACTGAAGGCCAAAACAGAAAAGAAGGACCTACAAACACGCTGGAATGGAGACACCATCAAAGGAATTGCAAATGGAGGAGAAAAAAAGAAAATGTCGGAAATTTAATGACTCTTAGAAAGTGGCCTGGGGTTTTAGCAGGTGCAGTGCAAAGGACCAAAAGATGCCAAAACTAAGCTCACAGATGTTGCAAAAGCAGGGGAAAAAGTCAAGGAGGAAGACAACTTCGGGAACAAGATATGAGGGACATGGCATGAATACTTAAAAAAAAATAAATAAAAAAAAGAAAAAAATCTTTCCCAAAGTCAAAGCCATCAAAATACAGGCAGGCCATACGCCACCAAGGGCAGGCACATGCAGCAAACCTTGCCAAAATTGATCACCACTGAAGTCCAAAACAGAAAAGATGGAGCTACAAACACGCTGGAAGTGAGATAACATCAAAGGAATTGAAATTGGAGGAGAAAAAAAGAAAATTTGGGAAATTTAATGACTCTAAGAAAATGGCCTGGGTTTATATCAGGTGCAGTGCAAAGGACCTAAAGATGCCAAAACTAAGCTCACAGATGTTGCAAAAGCAGGGGAAAAAGTCAAGGAGGAAGGCAAGTTAGGGAACAAGATATGAGGGACATGGCATGAACACTTCAGAAAACAGCCAAAAAAAGAAAAAAATCTTTCCCAAAGTCAAAGCCATCAAAAGGCATGGCCTGCCATCAAGTGCAGGGACATGCACCAAAGATTCCTCTATTGGTCCCTATTGAAATCGCAAGATTCCTTTTACCTTCCCGAAAGGAAATGAAATTTCCTTTCGGGAAGGGAAAAGGAATCTTGCGAATCCCAAAAGAAAGGCTTACAAACACTCTGGAAAGGAGATAGGTTCAAATGAAATACAATTGAAAAAAGCAGAAAATCGGGAATTTTAGTCTCTTCAAATAATAGGCTGTGAGGAAATCAGCTGCATTGCAAAGGACCAAAAGGTGCCAAAAACTAAGCTCACAGATGTTGCAAAAGCAGGGGAAAAAGTCAAGGAGGAAGACACAACTTAGGGGGCAAGCTATGAGGGACATGGCATGAATACTTAAGACAAAAAAGAAAAAAAAAAGAAAAAATGTTTCTCAAAGCCATCAAAATGCAGGCAGGCCATAGACCACCAAGGGCAGGCACATGCAGCAAAGCTTACCAAAATTGATCCCCACTGAAGGCCAGAACAGAAAAGAAGGACTTACAAACACGCCGGAAAGGAGTCAACATCAAAGGAATTGCAATTGGAGGAGAAAAAAAAAAATATGGGAAATTTAATGACTCTTAGAAAGCGGCCTGGGGTTTTATCAGGTGCAGTGCAAAGGACCTAAAGATGCCAAAACTAAGCTCACAGATGTTGCAAAAGCAGGGGAAAAAGTCAAGGAGGAAGACACAACTTAGGGGGCAAGATATGAGGGACATGGCATGAATACTTAGAATAATAAAAAAAAAAAAAAAAAGAAAAAATGTTTCCCAAAGTCAAAGCCATCAAAATGCAGGCAGGCCATACGCCACCAAGGGCAGGCACATGCAGCAAAGCTTGCCAAAATTGATCCCCACTGAAGGCCAAAACAGAAAAGAAGGACCTACAAACACGCTGGAGTGGAGACACCATCAAAGCAATTGCAATTGGAGGAGAAAAATAAAATTTGGGAAATTTAATGACTCTTAGAATGTGGCCTGGCGTTTTAGCAGGTGCAGTGCAAAGGACAAAAAGATGCCAAAACTAAGCTCACAGATGTTGCAAAAGCAGGGGAAAAAGTCAAGGAGGAAGACAACCTAGGGACCAATATATAAGGGACATGGCATGAATACTTAAAACAAAAAAAAAAAAAAAAAGAAAAAAATCTTTCCCAAAGTCAAAGCCATCAAAATGCAGGCAGGCCATACGCCACCAAGGGCAGGAACATGCAGCAAAGCTTGCCAAAATTGATCCCCACTGAAGGCCAAAACAGAAAAGAAGGACCTACAAACACGCTGGAAAGGAGTCAACATCAAAGGAATTCCAATTGGAGGAGAAAAAAAGAAAATTTTGGAAATTTAGTGACTCTAAGAAAATGGCATGGGTTTATATCAGTTGCAGTGCAAAGGAACAAAAGATGCAAAACTAAGCTCACAGATGTTGCAAAAGCAGGGGAAAAAGTCAAGGAGGAAGACACAACAGGGGGCAAGATATGAGGGACATGGCATGAATACTTAAAACAAACAAAAAAAAAAAAGTAAAAATCTTTCCCGAAATCAAAGCCATCAAAATGCAGGCAGGCCATATGCCAGCAAGTGCAGGCACATGCAGCAAAGCTTGCCAAAATTGATCCCCACTGAAGGCCAAAACAGAAAAGAAGGACCTACAAACACGCTGGAATGGAGACAACATCAAAGGAATTTTAATTGGAGGAGAAAAAAAGAAAATTTGGGAAATTTAGTGACTCTAAGAAAATGGCCTGGGGTTGTATCACGTGCAGTGCAAAGGACCAAAAGATGCCAAAACTAAGCTCACAGATGTTGCAAAAGCAGGGGAAAAAGTCAAGGAGGAAGACACAATTTAGGGGGCAAGATATGAGGGACATGGCATGAATATTTAAAACAAAAAAAAAAAAAAAAAAGAAAAAATCTTTCCCAAAGTCAAAGCCATCAAAATGCAGGCAGGCCATATGCCACCAAGTGCAGGCACATGCAGCAAAGCTTGCCAAAATTGATCCCCACTGAAGGGCAACACAGAAAAGAAGGACTTACAAACACGCTGGAATGGAGGCAACATCAAAGGAATTGCAATTGGAGGAGAAAAAAAGAAAATTTGGGAAATTTAATGACTCTTAGAAAGCGGTCTGGGGTTTTAGCAGGTGCAGGGCAAAGGACCTAAAGATGCCAAAACTAAGCTCACAGATGTTGCAAAAGCAGGGGAAAAAGTCAAGGAGGAAGAATACTTAGGGAACAAGATATGAGGGACATGGCATGAATATTTAAAACAAAAAAAATAAAAAAAAGAAAAAAATCTTTCCCAAAGTCAAAGCCATCAAAATACAGGCAGGCCATACGCCAGCAAGTGCAGGCACATGCAGCAAAGCTTGCCAAAATTGATCCCCACTGAAGTCCAAAACAGAAAAGAAGGAGCTACAAACACGCTGGAAGTGAGATAACATCAAAGGAATAGCAATTGGAGGAGAAAAAAAGAAAATTTGGGAAATTTAATGACTCTAAGAAAATGGCCTGGATTTATATCAGGTGCAGTGCAAAGGACCAAAAGATGCCAAAACTAAGCTCACAGATGTTGCAAAAGCAGGGGAAAAAGTCAAGGAGGAAGACACAACAGGGGGCAAGATATGAGGGACATGGCATGAATACTTAAAATAACAAAAAAAAAAAAAGAAAAAATCTTTCCCAAAGTCAAAGCCATCAAAATGCAGGCAGGCCATATGCCACCAAGTGGAGGCACATGCAGCAAAGCTTGCCAAAATTGATCCCCACTGAAGGCCAACACAGAAAAGAAGGACTTACAAACACGCTGGAATGCAGACAACATCAAAGGAATTGCAATTGGAGGAGAAAAAAAGAAAATTTGGGAAATTTAATGACTCTTAGAAAGCGGCCTGGGGTTTTAGCAGGTGCAGTGCAAAGGACCTAAAGATGCCAAAACTAAGCTCACAGATGTTGCAAAAGCAGGGGAAAAAGTCAAGGAGGAAGACACAACTTAGGGGGCAAGATATGAGGGACATGGCATGAATACTTAAAATAATAAAAAAAAAAAAAAAAAGAAAAAATCTTTCCCAAAGTCAAAGCCATCAAAATGCAGGCAGGCCATACGCCACCAAGGGCAGGCACATGCAGCAAAGCTTGCCGAAATTGATCCCCACTGAAGGCCAAAACAGAAAAGAAGGACCTACAAACACGCTGGAATGGAGACACCATCAAAGGAATTGCAAATGGAGGAGAAAAAAAGAAAATTTCGGAAATTTAATGACTCTTAGAAAGTGGCCTGGGGTTTTAGCAGGTGCAGTGCAAAGGACCAAAAGATGCCAAAACTAAGCTCACAGATGTTGCAAAAGCAGGGGAAAAAGTCAAGGAGGAAGACAACTTCGGGAACAAGATATGAGGGACATGGCATGAATACTTAAAAAAAATAAATAAAAAAAAGAAAAAAATCTTTCCCAAAGTCAAAGCCATCAAAATACAGGCAGGCCATACGCCACCAAGGGCAGGCACATGCAGCAAACCTTGCCAAAATTGATCACCACTGAAGTCCAAAACAGAAAAGATGGAGCTACAAACACGCTGGAAGTGAGATAACATCAAAGGAATTGAAATTGGAGGAGAAAAAAAGAAAATTTGGGAAATTTAATGACTCTAAGAAAATGGCCTGGGTTTATATCAGGTGCAGTGCAAAGGACCTAAAGATGCCAAAACTAAGCTCACAGATGTTGCAAAAGCAGGGGAAAAAGTCAAGGAGGAAGGCAAGTTAGGGAACAAGATATGAGGGACATGGCATGAACACTTCAGAAAACAGCCAAAAAAAGAAAAAAATCTTTCCCAAAGTCAAAGCCATCAAAAGGCATGGCCTGCCATCAAGTGCAGGGACATGCACCAAAGATTCCTCTATTGGTCCCTATTGAAATCGCAAGATTCCTTTTACCTTCCCGAAAGGAAATGAAATTTCCTTTCGGGAAGGGAAAAGGAATCTTGCGAATCCCAAAAGAAAGGCTTACAAACACTCTGGAAAGGAGATAGGTTCAAATGAAATACAATTGAAAAAAGCAGAAAATCGGGAATTTTAGTCTCTTCAAATAATAGGCTGTGAGGAAATCAGCTGCATTGCAAAGGACCAAAAGGTGCCAAAACTAAGCTCACAGATGTTGCAAAAGCAGGGGAAAAAGTCAAGGAGGAAGACACAACTTAGGGGGCAAGCTATGAGGGACATGGCATGAATACTTAAGACAAAAAAGAAAAAAAAAAGAAAAAATGTTTCTCAAAGCCATCAAAATGCAGGCAGGCCATAGACCACCAAGGGCAGGCACATGCAGCAAAGCTTACCAAAATTGATCCCCACTGAAGGCCAGAACAGAAAAGAAGGACTTACAAACACGCCGGAAAGGAGTCAACATCAAAGGAATTGCAATTGGAGGAGAAAAAAAAAAATATGGGAAATTTAATGACTCTTAGAAAGCGGCCTGGGGTTTTATCAGGTGCAGTGCAAAGGACCTAAAGATGCCAAAACTAAGCTCACAGATGTTGCAAAAGCAGGGGAAAAAGTCAAGGAGGAAGACACAACTTAGGGGGCAAGATATGAGGGACATGGCATGAATACTTAGAATAATAAAAAAAAAAAAAAAAAGAAAAAATGTTTCCCAAAGTCAAAGCCATCAAAATGCAGGCAGGCCATACGCCACCAAGGGCAGGCACATGCAGCAAAGCTTGCCAAAATTGATCCCCACTGAAGGCCAAAACAGAAAAGAAGGACCTACAAACACGCTGGAGTGGAGACACCATCAAAGCAATTGCAATTGGAGGAGAAAAATAAAATTTGGGAAATTTAATGACTCTTAGAATGTGGCCTGGCGTTTTAGCAGGTGCAGTGCAAAGGACAAAAAGATGCCAAAACTAAGCTCACAGATGTTGCAAAAGCAGGGGAAAAAGTCAAGGAGGAAGACAACCTAGGGACCAATATATAAGGGACATGGCATGAATACTTAAAACAAAAAAAAAAAAAAAAAAGAAAAAAATCTTTCCCAAAGTCAAAGCCATCAAAATGCAGGCAGGCCATACGCCACCAAGGGCAGGAACATGCAGCAAAGCTTGCCAAAATTGATCCCCACTGAAGGCCAAAACAGAAAAGAAGGACCTACAAACACGCTGGAAAGGAGTCAACATCAAAGGAATTCCAATTGGAGGAGAAAAAAAGAAAATTTTGGAAATTTAGTGACTCTAAGAAAATGGCATGGGTTTATATCAGTTGCAGTGCAAAGGAACAAAAGATGCAAAACTAAGCTCACAGATGTTGCAAAAGCAGGGGAAAAAGTCAAGGAGGAAGACACAACAGGGGGCAAGATATGAGGGACATGGCATGAATACTTAAAACAAACAAAAAAAAAAAAGTAAAAATCTTTCCCGAAATCAAAGCCATCAAAATGCAGGCAGGCCATATGCCAGCAAGTGCAGGCACATGCAGCAAAGCTTGCCAAAATTGATCCCCACTGAAGGCCAAAACAGAAAAGAAGGACCTACAAACACGCTGGAATGGAGACAACATCAAAGGAATTTTAATTGGAGGAGAAAAAAAGAAAATTTGGGAAATTTAGTGACTCTAAGAAAATGGCCTGGGGTTGTATCACGTGCAGTGCAAAGGACCAAAAGATGCCAAAACTAAGCTCACAGATGTTGCAAAAGCAGGGGAAAAAGTCAAGGAGGAAGACACAATTTAGGGGGCAAGATATGAGGGACATGGCATGAATATTTAAAACAAAAAAAAAAAAAAAAAGAAAAAATCTTTCCCAAAGTCAAAGCCATCAAAATGCAGGCAGGCCATATGCCACCAAGTGCAGGCACATGCAGCAAAGCTTGCCAAAATTGATCCCCACTGAAGGGCAACACAGAAAAGAAGGACTTACAAACACGCTGGAATGGAGGCAACATCAAAGGAATTGCAATTGGAGGAGAAAAAAAGAAAATTTGGGAAATTTAATGACTCTTAGAAAGCGGTCTGGGGTTTTAGCAGGTGCAGGGCAAAGGACCTAAAGATGCCAAAACTAAGCTCACAGATGTTGCAAAAGCAGGGGAAAAAGTCAAGGAGGAAGACACAACTTAGGGGGCAAGATATGAGGGACATGGCATGAATACTTAAAATAACAAAAAAAAAAAAAGAAAAAATCTTTCCCAAAGTCAAAGCCATCAAAATGCAGGCAGGCCATATGCCACCAAGTGGAGGCACATGCAGCAAAGCTTGCCAAAATTGATCCCCACTGAAGGCCAACACAGAAAAGAAGGACTTACAAACATGCTGGAATGCAGACAACATCAAAGGAATTGCAATTGGAGGAGAAAAAATGAAAATTTGGGAAATTTAATGACTCTTAGAAAGCGGCCTGGGGTTTTAGCAGGTGCAGTGCAAAGGACCAAAAGGTGCCAAAACTAAGCTCACAGATGTTGCAAAAGCAGGGGAAAAAGTCAAGGAGGAAGACACAACTTAGGGGGCAAGATATGAGGGACATGGCATGAATACTTAAAATAATAAAAAAAAAAAAAAAAGAAAAAATCTTTCCCAAAGTCAAAGCCATCAAAATGCAGGCAGGCCATATGCCACCAAGTGGAGGCACATGCAGCAAAGCTTGCCAAAATTGATCCCCACTGAAGGCCAACACAGAAAAGAAGGACTTACAAACACGCTGGAATGCAGACAACATCAAAGGAATTGCAATTGGAGGAGAAAAAATGAAAATTTGGGAAATTTAATGACTCTTAGAAAGCGGCCTGGGGTTTTAGCAGGTGCAGTGCAAAGGACCAAAAGGTGCCAAAACTAAGCTCACAGATGTTGCAAAAGCAGGGGAAAAAGTCAAGGAGGAAGACACAACTTAGGGGGCAAGATATGAGGGACATGGCATGAATACTTAAAATAATAAAAAAAAAAAAAAAAAGAAAAAATCTTTCCCAAAGTCAAAGCCATCAAAATGCAGGCAGGCCATACGCCAGCAAGGGCAGGCACATGCAGCAAAGCTTGCCGAAATTGATCCCCACTGAAGGCCAAAACAGAAAAGAAGGACCTACAAACACGCTGGAATGGAGACACCATCAAAGGAATTGCAAATGGAGGAGAAAAAAAGAAAATGTCGGAAATTTAATGACTCTTAGAAAGTGGCCTGGGGTTTTAGCAGGTGCAGTGCAAAGGACCAAAAGATGCCAAAACTAAGCTCACAGATGTTGCAAAAGCAGGGGAAAAAGTCAAGGAGGAAGACAACTTCGGAACAAGATATGAGGGACATGGCATGAATACTTAAAAAAAATAAATAAAAAAAAGAAAAAAATCTTTCCCAAAGTCAAAGCCATCAAAATACAGGCAGGCCATACGCCACCAAGGGCAGGCACATGCAGCAAACCTTGCCAAAATTGATCACCACTGAAGTCCAAAACAGAAAATATGGAGCTACAAACACGCTGGAAGTGAGATAACATCAAAGGAATTGAAATTGGAGGAGAAAAAAAGAAAATTTGGGAAATTTAATGACTCTAAGAAAATGGCCTGGGTTTATATCAGGTGCAGTGCAAAGGACCTAAAGATGCCAAAACTAAGCTCACAGATGTTGCAAAAGCAGGGGAAAATGTCAAGGAGGAAGACACAACTTAGGGGGCAAGATATGAGGGACATGGCATGAACACTTCAGAAAACTACCAAAAAAAGAAAAAAATCTTTCCCAAAGTCAAAGCCATCAAAAGGCATGGCCTGCCATCAAGTGCAGGGACATGCACCAAAGATTCCTCAATTGGTCCCCATTGAAATCGCAAGATTCCTTTTCCCTTCCCGAAAGGAAATGTAATTTCCTTTCGGGAAGGGAAAAGGAATCTTGCGGATCCCAAAAGAAAGGCGTACAAACACTCTGGAAAGGAGATAGGTTCAAATGAAATGCAATTGAAAAAAGCAGAAAATTTGGGAATTTTAGCCTCTTCAAAAAATAGGCTGTGAAAAAATCAGCTGCATTGCAAAGGATCACAAGGGGCCAAAACTAAGCTCACAGATGTTGCAAAAGCAGGGGAAAAAGTCAAGGAGGAAGACACAACTTAGGGGGCAAGATATGAGGGACATGGCATGAATACTTAGAATAATAAAAAAAAAAAAAAAAAGAAAAAATCTTTCCCAAAGTCAAAGCCATCAAAATGCAGGCAGGCCATACGCCACCAAGGGCAGGCACATGCAGCAAAGCTTGCCAAAATTGATCCCCACTGAAGGCCAAAACAGAAAAGAAGGACCTACAAACACGCTGGAAAGGAGTCAACATCAAAGGAATTCCAATTGGAGGAGAAAAAAAGAAAATTTTGGAAATTTAGTGACTCTAAGAAAATGGCATGGGTTTATATCAGTTGCAGTGCAAAGGAACAAAAGATGCAAAACTAAGCTCACAGATGTTGCAAAAGCAGGGGAAAAAGTCAAGGAGGAAGACACAACAGGGGGCAAGATATGAGGGACATGGCATGAATACTTAAAACAAACAAAAAAAAAAATAAAAATCTTTCCCGAAATCAAAGCCATCAAAATGCAGGCAGGCCATATGCCAGCAAGTGCAGGCACATGCAGCAAAGCTTGCCAAAATTGATCCCCACTGAAGGCCAAAACAGAAAAGAAGGACCTACAAACACGCTGGAATGGAGACAACATCCAAGGAATTTTAATTGGAGGAGAAAAAAAGAAAATTTGGGAAATTTAGTGACTCTAAGAAAATGGCCTGGGGTTGTATCACGTGCAGTGCAAAGGACCAAAAGATGCCAAAACTAAGCTCACAGATGTTGCAAAAGCAGGGGAAAAAGTCAAGGAGGAAGACACAATTTAGGGGGCAAGATATGAGGGACATGGCATGAATATTTAAAACAAAAAAAAAAAAAAAAAAGAAAAAATCTTTCCCAAAGTCAAAGCCATCAAAATGCAGGCAGGCCATATGCCACCAAGTGCAGGCACATGCAGCAAAGCTTGCCAAAATTGATCCCCACTGAAGGGCAACACAGAAAAGAAGGACTTACAAACACGCTGGAATGGAGACAACATCAAAGGAATTGCAATTGGAGGAGAAAAAAAGAAAATTTGGGAAATTTAATGACTCTTAGAAAGCGGTCTGGGGTTTTAGCAGGTGCAGGGCAAAGGACCTAAAGATGCCAAAACTAAGCTCACAGATGTTGCAAAAGCAGGGGAAAAAGTCAAGGAGGAAGACACAACTTAGGGGGCAAGATATGAGGGACATGGCATGAATACTTAAAATAATAAAAAAAAAAAAAAAAGAAAAAATCTTTCCCAAAGTCAAAGCCATCAAAATGCAGGCAGGCCATACGCCAGCAAGTGCAGGCACATGCAGCAAAGCTTGCCAAAATTGATCCCCACTGAAGGCCAAAACAGAAAAGAAGGACTTACAAACACGCTGGAATGGATACACCACCAAAGAATTGCAATTGGAGGAGAAAAAAAAAAAAATGGGAAATTTAATGACTCTTAAAAAATGGCCTGGGTTTATATCAGGTGCAGTGCAAAGGACCAAAAGATGCCAAAACTAAGCTCACAGATGTTGCAAAAGCAGGGGAAAAAGTCAAGCAGGAAGACACAACAGGGGGCAAGATATGAGGAACATGGCATGAATACCTAAAATATAAAAAAAAAAAAAAGAAAAAATCTGTCCCAAAGTCAAAGCCATCAAAATGCAGGCAAGCTATACGCCAGCAAGGGCAGGCACATGCAGCAAAGCTTGACAAAATTGATCCCCACTGAAGGCAAAACAGAAAAGAAGGACTTACAAACACTCTGGAATGGAGACACCATCAAAGGAATTGCAGTTGCAGGAGAAAAAAAGAAAATTTCGGAAATTTAATGACTCTTAGAAAGTGGCCTGGGGTTTTATCAGGTGCAGTTCAAAGGACCAAAAGATGCCAAAACTAAGCTCACAGATGTTGCAAAAGCAGGGGAAAAAGTCAAGGAGGAAGAATACTTAGGGAACAAGATATGAGGGACATGGCATGAATACTTAAAATAAAAAAATAAAAAAAAGAAAAAAATCTTTCCCAAAGTCAAAGCCATCAAAATACAGGCAGGCCATACGCCAGCAAGTGCAGGCACATGCAGCAAAGCTTGCCAAAATTGATCCCCACTGAAGTCCAAAACAGAAAAGAAGGAGCTACAAACACGCTGGAAGTGAGATAACATCAAAGGAATAGCAATTGGAGGAGAAAAAAAGAAAATTTGGGAAATTTAATGACTCTAAGAAAATGGCCTGGGTTTATATCAGGTGCAGCGCAAAGGACCAAAAGATGCCAAAACTAAGCTCACAGATGTTGCAAAAGCAGGGGAAAAAGTCAAGGAGGAAGACACAACAGGGGGCAAGATATGAGGGACATGGCATGAATACTTAAAATAATAAAAAAAAAAAAAAAAGAAAAAATCTTTCCCAAAGTCAAAGCCATCAAAATGCAGGCAGGCCATATGCCACCAAGTGGAGGCACATGCAGCAAAGCTTGCCAAAATTGATCCCCACTGAAGGCCAACACAGAAAAGAAGGACTTACAAACACGCTGGAATGCAGACAACATCAAAGGAATTGCAATTGGAGGAGAAAAAAAGAAAATTTGGGAAATTTAATGACTCTTAGAAAGCGGCCTGGGGTTTTAGCAGGTGCAGTGCAAAGGACCTAAAGATGCCAAAACTAAGCTCACAGATGTTGCAAAAGCAGGGGAAAAAGTCAAGGAGGAAGACACAACTTAGGGGGCAAGATATGAGGGACATGGCATGAATACTTAAAATAATAAAAAAAAAAAAAAAAGAAAAAATCTATCCCAAAGTCAAAGCCATCAAAATGCAGGCAGGCCATACGCCAGCAAGGGCAGGCACATGCAGCAAAGCTTGCCGAAATTGATCCCCACTGAAGGCCAAAACAGAAAAGAAGGACCTACAACCACGCTGGAATGGAGACACCATCAAAGGAATTGCAAATGGAGGAGAAAAAAAGAAAATGTCGGAAATTTAATGACTCTTAGAAAGTGGCCTGGGGTTTTAGCAGGTGCAGTGCAAAGGACCAAAAGATGCCAAAACTAAGCTCACAGATGTTGCAAAAGCAGGGGAAAAAGTCAAGGAGGAAGATCCCTTCGGGAACAAGATATGAGGGACATGGCATGAATACTTAAAAAAAATAAATAAAAAAAAGAAAAAAATCTTTCCCAAAGTCAAAGCCATCAAAATACAGGCAGGCCATACGCCACCAAGGGCAGGCACATGCAGCAAACCTTGCCAAAATTGATCACCACTGAAGTCCAAAACAGAAAAGATGGAGCTACAAACACGCTGGAAGTGAGATAACATCAAAGGAATTGAAATTGGAGGAGAAAAAAAGAAAATTTGGGAAATTTAATGACTCTAAGAAAATGGCCTGGGTTTATATCAGGTGCAGTGCAAAGGACCTAAAGATGCCAAAACTAAGCTCACAGATGTTGCAAAAGCAGGGGAAAAAGTCAAGGAGGAAGACACAACTTAGGGGGCAAGATATGAGGGACATGGCATGAACACTTCAGAAAACTACCAAAAAAAGAAAAAAATCTTTCCCAAAGTCAAAGCCATCAAAAGGCATGGCCTGCCATCAAGTGCAGGGACATGCACCAAAGATTCCTCAATTGGTCCCCATTGAAATCGCAAGATTCCTTTTCCCTTCCCGAAAGGAAATGTAATTTCCTTTCGGGAAGGGAAAAGGAATCTTGCGGATCCCAAAAGAAAGGCGTACAAACACTCTGGAAAGGAGATAGGTTCAAATGAAATGCAATTGAAAAAAGCAGAAAATTTGGGAATTTTAGTCTCTTCAAAAAATAGGCTGTGAGGAAATCAGCTGCATTGCAAAGGATCACAAGGGGCCAAAACTAAGCTCACAGATGTTGCAAAAGCAGGGGAAAAAGTCAAGGAGGAAGACACAACTTAGGGGGCAAGATATGAGGGACATGGCATGAATACTTAAAACAAAAAAAAAAAAAAAAAAAAAAAAAAAAGAAAAAAATCTTTCCCAAAGTCAAAGCCATCAAAATGCAGGCAGGCCATATGCCACCAAGTGCAGGCACATGCAACAAAGCTTGCCAAAATTGATCCCCACTGAAGGCCAACACAGAAAAGAAGGACTTAGAAACACGCTGGAATGGAGACAACATCAAAGGAATGGCAATTGGAGGAGAAAAAAAGAAAATTTGGGAAATTTAATGACTCTAAGAAAATGGCCTGGGTTTATATCAGGTGCAGTGCAAAGGACCTAAAGATGCCAAAACTAAGCTCACAGATGTTGCAAAAGCAGGGGAAAAAGTCAAGGAGGAAGACACAACTTAGGGGGCAAGATATGAGGGACATGGCATGAACACTTCAGAAAACTACCAAAAAAAGAAAAAAATCTTTCCCAAAGTCAAAGCCATCAAAAGGCATGGCCTGCCATCAAGTGCAGGGACATGCACCAAAGATTCCTCAATTGGTCCCCATTGAAATCGCAAGATTCCTTTTCCCTTCCCGAAAGGAAATGTAATTTCCTTTCGGGAAGGGAAAAGGAATCTTGCGGATCCCAAAAGAAAGGCGTACAAACACTCTGGAAAGGAGATAGGTTCAAATGAAATGCAATTGAAAAAAGCAGAAAATTTGGGAATTTTAGTCTCTTCAAAAAATAGGCTGTGAGGAAATCAGCTGCATTGCAAAGGATCACAAGGGGCCAAAACTAAGCTCACAGATGTTGCAAAAGCAGGGGAAAAAGTCAAGGAGGAAGACACAACTTTGGGGGCAAGATATGAGGGACATGGCATGAATACTTAAAACAAAAAAAAAAAAAAAAAAAAAAAAAGAAAAAAATCTTTCCCAAAGTCAAAGCCATCAAAATGCAGGCAGGCCATATGCCACCAAGTGCAGGCACATGCAACAAAGCTTGCCAAAATTGATCCCCACTGAAGGCCAACACAGAAAAGAAGGACTTACAAACACGCTGCAATCGAGACAACATCAAAGGAATTGCAATTGGAGGAGAAAAAAAAAAAATTTGGGAAATTTAATGACTCTTAGAAAATGGCCTGGGGTTTATATCAGGTGCAGTGCAAAGGACCTAAAGATGCCAAAACTAAGCTCACAGATGTTGCAAAAGCAGGGGAAAAAGTCAAGGAGGAAGACAAGTTAGGGAACAAGATATGAGGGACATGGCATGAATTCTTAAAAAAAAAAAATAAAAAAAAGAAAAAAATCTTTCCCAAAGTCAAAGCCATCAAAATGCAGGCAGGCCATAGGCCACCAAGGGCAGGCACATGCAGCAAAGCTTACCAAAATTGATCCCCACTGAAGGCCAAAACAGAAAAGAAGGACTTACAAACACGCTGGAAAGGAGTCAACATCAAAGGAATTGCAATTGGAGGAGAAAAAAAGAAAATTTGGGAAATTTAGTGGCTGTAAGAAAATGGCCTGGGGTTGTATCACGTGCAGTGCAAAGGACCAAAAGATGCCAAAAGTAAGCTCACAGATGTTGCAAAAGCAGGGGAAAAAGTCAAGGAGGAAGACACAACTTAGGGGGCAAGATATGAGGGACATGGCATGAACACTTAAAACAAAAAAAAAAAAAAAAAGAAAAAATCTTTCCCAAAGTCAAAGCCATCAAAATGCAGGCAGGCCATATGCCACCAAGTGCAGGCACATGCAGCAAAGCTTGCCAAAATTGATCCCCACTGAAGGGCAACACAGAAAAGAAGGACTTACAAACACGCTGGAATGGAGACAACATCAAAGGAATTGCAATTGGAGGAGAAAAAAAGAAAATTTGGGAAATTTAATGACTCTAAGAAAATGGCCTGGGTTTATATCAGGTGCAGTGCAAAGGACCTAAAGATGCCAAAACTAAGCTCACAGATGTTGCAAAAGCAGGGGAAAAAGTCAAGGAGGAAGACACAACTTAGGGGGCAAGATATGAGGGACATGGCATGAACACTTCAGAAAACTACCAAAAAAAGAAAAAAATCTTTCCCAAAGTCAAAGCCATCAAAAGGCATGGCCTGCCATCAAGTGCAGGGACATGCACCAAAGATTCCTCAATTGGTCCCCATTGAAATCGCAAGATTCCTTTTCCCTTCCCGAAAGGAAATGTAATTTCCTTTCGGGAAGGGAAAAGGAATCTTGCGGATCCCAAAAGAAAGGCGTACAAACACTCTGGAAAGGAGATAGGTTCAAATGAAATGCAATTGAAAAAAGCAGAAAATTTGGGAATTTTAGCCTCTTCAAAAAATAGGCTGTGAGGAAATCAGCTGCATTGCAAAGGATCACAAGGGGCCAAAACTAAGCTCACAGATGTTGCAAAAGCAGGGGAAAAAGTCAAGGAGGAAGACACAACTTTGGGGGCAAGATATGAGGGACATGGCATGAATACTTAAAATAATAAAAAAAAAAAAAAAAGAAAAAATCTTTCCCAAAGTCAAAGCCATCAAAATGCAGGCAGGCCATATGCCACCAAGTGGAGGCACATGCAGCAAAGCTTGCCAAAATTGATCCCCACTGACGGCCAACACAGAAAAGAAGGACTTACAAACACGCTGGAATGCAGACAACATCAAAGGAATTGCAATTGGAGGAGAAAAAATGAAAATTTGGGAAATTTAATGACTCTTAGAAAGCGGCCTGGGGTTTTAGCAGGTGCAGTGCAAAGGACCAAAAGGTGCCAAAACTAAGCTCACAGATGTTGCAAAAGCAGGGGAAAAAGTCAAGGAGGAAGACACAACTTAGGGGGCAAGATATGAGGGACATGGCATGAATACTTAAAATAATAAAAAAAAAAAAAAAAGAAAAAATCTTTCCCAAAGTCAAAGCCATCAAAATGCAGGCAGGCCATAGGCCACCAAGGGCAGGCACATGCAGCAAAGCTTACCAAAATTGATCCCCACTGAAGGCCAAAACAGAAAAGAAGGACTTACAAACACGCTGGAAAGGAGTCAACATCAAAGGAATTGCAATTGGAGGAGAAAAAAAGAAAATTTGGGAAATTTAGTGGCTGTAAGAAAATGGCCTGGGGTTGTATCACGTGCAGTGCAAAGGACCAAAAGATGCCAAAACTAAGCTCACAGATGTTGCAAAAGCAGGGGAAAAAGTCAAGGAGGAAGACACAACTTAGGGGGCAAGATATGAGGGACATGGCATGAACACTTAAAACAAAAAAAAAAAAAAAAAGAAAAAATCTTTCCCAAAGTCAAAGCCATCAAAATGCAGGCAGGCCATATGCCACCAAGTGCAGGCACATGCAGCAAAGCTTGCCAAAATTGATCCCCACTGAAGGGCAACACAGAAAAGAAGGACTTACAAACACGCTGGAATGGAGACAACATCAAAGGAATTGCAATTGGAGGAGAAAAAAAGAAAATTTGGGAAATTTAATGACCCTTCGAAAGCGGCCTGGGGTTTTAGCAGGTGCAGTGCAAAGGACCTAAAGATGCCAAAACTAAGCTCACAGATGTTGCAAAAGCAGGGGAAAAAGTCAAGGAGGAAGACACAACTTAGGGGGCAAGATATGAGGGACATGGCATGAATAATTAAAATAATAAAAAAAAAAAAAAAGAAAAAATCTTTCCCAAAGTCAAAGCCATCAAAATGCAGGCAGGCCATACGCCAG
The DNA here is from genome assembly GCA_021963965.1 of Artemisiospiza belli. Lineage (NCBI taxonomy): Eukaryota > Metazoa > Chordata > Aves > Passeriformes > Passerellidae > Artemisiospiza > Artemisiospiza belli. Next base: position 114,299 of record JAKDEW010000360.1, on the reverse strand, counting down.
CAAGGGCAGGCACATGCAGCAAAGCTTGCCAAAATTGATCCCCACTGAAGGCCAACACAGAAAAAAGGACTTACAAACACGCTGGAATGGAGACAACATCAAAGGAATTGCAATTGGAGGAGAAAAAAAGAAAATTTGGGAAATTTAATGACTCTTAGAAAGCAGCCTGGGATTTTAGCAGGTGCAGTGCAAAGGACCTAAAGATGCCAAAACTAAGCTCACAGATGTTGCAAAAGCAGGGGAAAAAGTCAAGGAGGAAGACAGATCTAAAGGGGCAAGATATGAGGGACATGGCATGAACACTTCAGAAAACAGCCAAAAAAAGAAAAAAATCTTTCCCAAAGTCAAAGCCATCAAAAGGCATGGCCTGCCATCAAGTGCAGGGACATGCACCAAAGATTCCTCTATTGGTCCCTATTGAAATCGCAAGATTCCTTTTACCTTCCCGAAAGGAAATGAAATTTCCTTTCGGGAAGGGAAAAGGAATCTTGCGAATCCCAAAAGAAAGGCTTACAAACACTCTGGAAAGGAGATAGGTTCAAATGAAATACAATTGAAAAAAGCAGAAAATCGGGAATTTTAGTCTCTTCAAATAATAGGCTGTGAGGAAATCAGCTGCATTGCAAAGGACCAAAAGGTGCCAAAACTAAGCTCACAGATGTTGCAAAAGCAGGGGAAAAAGTCAAGGAGGAAGACACAACTTAGGGGGCAAGCTATGAGGGACATGGCATGAATACTTAAGACAAAAAAGAAAAAAAAAAGAAAAAATGTTTCTCAAAGCCATCAAAATGCAGGCAGGCCATAGACCACCAAGGGCAGGCACATGCAACAAAGCTTGCCAAAAGTGATCCCCACTGAAGGCCAAAACAGAAAAGAAGGACCTACAAACACGCTGGAATGGAGACAACATCAAAGGAATTTTAATTGGAGGAGAAAAAAAGAAAATTTGGGAAATTTAGTAACTCTAAGAAAATGGCCTGGGGTTGTATCACGTGCAGTGCAAAGGACCAAAAGATGCCAAAACTAAGCTCACAGATGTTGCAAAAGCAGGGGAAAAAGTCAAGGAGGAAGACACAATTTAGGGGGCAAGATATGAGGGACATGGCATGAATATTTAAAACAAAAAAAAAAAAAAAAAGAAAAAATCTTTCCCAAAGTCAAAGCCATCAAAATGCAGGCAGGCCATATGCCACCAAGTGCAGGCACATGCAGCAAAGCTTGCCAAAATTGATCCCCACTGAAGGCCAACACAGAAAAGAAGGACTTACAAACATGCTGGAATGCAGACAACATCAAAGGAATTGCAATTGGAGGAGAAAAAATGAAAATTTGGGAAATTTAATGACTCTTAGAAAGCGGCCTGGGGTTTTAGCAGGTGCAGTGCAAAGGACCAAAAGGTGCCAAAACTAAGCTCACAGATGTTGCAAAAGCAGGGGAAAAAGTCAAGGAGGAAGACACAACTTAGGGGGCAAGATATGAGGGACATGGCATGAATACTTAAAATAATAAAAAAAAAAAAAAAAGAAAAAATCTTTCCCAAAGTCAAAGCCATCAAAATGCAGGCAGGCCATATGCCACCAAGTGGAGGCACATGCAGCAAAGCTTGCCAAAATTGATCCCCACTGAAGTCCAAAACAGAAAAGAAGGACTTACAAACACGCTGGAATGGAGACACCATCAAAGAATTGCAATTGGAGGAGAAAAAAAAAAAATGGGAAATTTAATGACTCTTAAAAAATGGCCTGGGTTTATATCAGGTGCAGTGCAAAGGACCAAAAGGTGCCAAAACTAAGCTCACAGATGTTGCAAAAGCAGGGGAAAAAGTCAAGCAGGAAGACACAACAGGGGGCAAGATATGAGGAACATGGCATGAATACCTAAAATATAAAAAAAAAAAAAAAGAAAAAATCTGTCCCAAAGTCAAAGCCATCAAAATGCAGGCAAGCTATACGCCAGCAAGGGCAGGCACATGCAGCAAAGCTTGACAAAATTGATCCCCACTGAAGGCAAAACAGAAAAGAAGGACGTACAAACACTCTGGAATGGAGACACCATCAAAGGAATTGCAGTTGCAGGAGAAAAAAAGAAAATTTCGGAAATTTAATGACTCTTAGAAAGTGGCCGGGGGTTTTATCAGGTGCAGTTCAAAGGACCAAAAGATGCCAAAACTAAGCTCACAGATGTTGCAAAAGCAGGGGAAAAAGTCAAGGAGGAAGAATACTTAGGGAACAAGATATGAGGGACATGGCATGAATACTTAAAATAAAAAAATAAAAAAAAAGAAAAAAATCTTTCCCAAAGTCAAAGCCATCAAAATACAGGCAGGCCATACGCCAGCAAGTGCAGGCACATGCAGCAAAGCTTGCCAAAATTGATCCCCACTGAAGTCCAAAACAGAAAAGAAGGAGCTACAAACACGCTGGAAGTGAGATAACATCAAAGGAATAGCAATTGGAGGAGAAAAAAAGAAAATTTGGGAAATTTAATGACTCTAAGAAAATGGCCTGGGTTTATATCAGGTGCAGTGCAAAGGACCAAAAGATGCCAAAACTAAGCTCACAGATGTTGCAAAAGCAGGGGAAAAAGTCAAGGAGGAAGACACAACTTAGGGGGCAAGATATGAGGGACATGGCATGAATACTTAAAATAACAAAAAAAAAAAAAAGAAAAAATGTTTCCCAAAGTCAAAGCCATCAAAATGCAGGCAGGCCATATGCCACCAAGTGCAGGCACATGCAGCAAAGCTTGCCAAAATTGATCCCCACTGAAGGCCAACACAGAAAAGAAGGACTTACAAACACGCTGGAATGCAGACAACATCAAAGGAATTGCAATTGGAGGAGAAAAAAAGAAAATTTGGGAAATTTAATGACTCTTAGAAAGCGGCCTGGGGTTTTAGCAGGTGCAGTGCAAAGGACCTAAAGATGCCAAAACTAAGCTCACAGATGTTGCAAAAGCAGGGGAAAAAGTCAAGGAGGAAGACACAACTTAGGGGGCAAGATATGAGGGACATGGCATGAATACTTAAAATAATAAAAAAAAAAAAAAAGAAAAAATCTTTCCCAAAGTCAAAGCCATCAAAATGCAGGCAGGCCATACGCCAGCAAGGGCAGGCACATGCAGCAAACCTTGCCAAAATTGATCACCACTGAAGTCCAAAACAGAAAAGATGGAGCTACAAACACGCTGGAAGTGAGATAACATCAAAGGAATTGAAATTGGAGGAGAAAAAAAGAAAATTTGGGAAATTTAATGACTCTAAGAAAATGGCCTGGGTTTATATCAGGTGCAGTGCAAAGGACCTAAAGATGCCAAAACTAAGCTCACAGATGTTGCAAAAGCAGGGGAAAAAGTCAAGGAGGAAGACACAACTTAGGGGGCAAGATATGAGGGACATGGCATGAACACTTCAGAAAACTACCAAAAAAAGAAAAAAATCTTTCCCAAAGTCAAAGCCATCAAAAGGCATGGCCTGCCATCAAGTGCAGGGACATGCACCAAAGATTCCTCAATTGGTCCCCATTGAAATCGCAAGATTCCTTTTCCCTTCCCGAAAGGAAATGTAATTTCCTTTCGGGAAGGGAAAAGGAATCTTGCGGATCCCAAAAGAAAGGCGTACAAACACTCTGGAAAGGAGATAGGTTCAAATGAAATGCAATTGAAAAAAGCAGAAAATTTGGGAATTTTAGCCTCTTCAAAAAATAGGCTGTGAGGAAATCAGCTGCATTGCAAAGGATCACAAGGGGCCAAAACTAAGCTCACAGATGTTGCAAAAGCAGGGGAAAAAGTCAAGGAGGAAGACACAACTTTGGGGGCAAGATATGAGGGACATGGCATGAATACTTAAAACAAAAAAAAAAAAAAAAAAAAAAAAAAAAGAAAAAAATCTTTCCCAAAGTCAAAGCCATCAAAATGAAGGCAGGCCATATGCCACCAAGTGGAGGCACATGCAGCAAAGCTTGCCAAAATTGATCCCCACTGAAGGCCAACACAGAAAAGAAGGACTTACAAACATGCTGGAATGCAGACAACATCAAAGGAATTGCAATTGGAGGAGAAAAAATGAAAATTTGGGAAATTTAATGACTCTTAGAAAGCGGCCTGGGGTTTTAGCAGGTGCAGTGCAAAGGACCAAAAGGTGCCAAAACTAAGCTCACAGATGTTGCAAAAGCAGGGGAAAAAGTCAAGGAGGAAGACACAACTTAGGGGGCAAGATATGAGGGACATGGCATGAATACTTAAAATAATAAAAAAAAAAAAAAAAGAAAAAATCTTTCCCAAAGTCAAAGCCATCAAAATGCAGGCAGGCCATATGCCACCAAGTGGAGGCACATGCAGCAAAGCTTGCCAAAATTGATCCCCACTGACGGCCAACACAGGAAAGAGGGACTTACAAACACGCTGGAATGCAGACAACATCAAAGGAATTGCAATTGGAGGAGAAAAAATGAAAATTTTGGAAATTTAATGACTCTTAGAAAGCGGCCTGGGGTTTTAGCAGGTGCAGTGCAAAGGACCAAAAGGTGCCAAAACTAAGCTCACAGATGTTGCAAAAGCAGGGGAAAAAGTCAAGGAGGAAGACACAACTTAGGGGGCAAGATATGAGGGACATGGCATGAATACTTAAAATAATAAAAAAAAAAAAAAAAGAAAAAATCTTTCCCAAAGTCAAAGCCATCAAAATGCAGGCAGGCCATACGCCAGCAAGGGCAGGCACATGCAGCAAAGCTTGCCGAAATTGATCCCCACTGAAGGCCAAAACAGAAAAGAAGGACCTACAAACACGCTGGAATGGAGACACCATCAAAGGAATTGCAAATGGAGGAGAAAAAAAGAAAATGTCGGAAATTTAATGACTCTTAGAAAGTGGCCTGGGGTTTTAGCAGGTGCAGTGCAAAGGACCAAAAGATGCCAAAACTAAGCTCACAAATGTTGCAAAAGCAGGGGAAAAAGTCAAGGAGGAAGACAACTTCGGAACAAGATATGAGGGACATGGCATGAATACTTAAAAAAAATAAATAAAAAAAAGAAAAAAATCTTTCCCAAAGTCAAAGCCATCAAAATACAGGCAGGGCATACGCCACCAAGGGCAGGCACATGCAGCAAACCTTGCCAAAATTGATCACCACTGAAGTCCAAAACAGAAAAGATGGAGCTACAAACACGCTGGAAGTGAGATAACATCAAAGGAATTGAAATTGGAGGAGAAAAAAAGAAAATTTGGGAAATTTAATGACTCTAAGAAAATGGCCTGGGTTTATATCAGGTGCAGTGCAAAGGACCTAAAGATGCCAAAACTAAGCTCACAGATGTTGCAAAAGCAGGGGAAAATGTCAAGGAGGAAGACACAACTTAGGGGGCAAGATATGAGGGACATGGCATGAACACTTCAGAAAACTACCAAAAAAAGAAAAAAATCTTTCCCAAAGTCAAAGCCATCAAAAGGCATGGCCTGCCATCAAGTGCAGGGACATGCACCAAAGATTCCTCAATTGGTCCCCATTGAAATCGCAAGATTCCTTTTCCCTTCCCGAAAGGAAATGTAATTTCCTTTCGGGAAGGGAAAAGGAATCTTGCGGATCCCAAAAGAAAGGCGTACAAACACTCTGGAAAGGAGATAGGTTCAAATGAAATGCAATTGAAAAAAGCAGAAAATTTGGGAATTTTAGCCTCTTCAAAAAATAGGCTGTGAGGAAATCAGCTGCATTGCAAAGGATCACAAGGGGCCAAAACTAAGCTCACAGATGTTGCAAAAGCAGGGGAAAAAGTCAAGGAGGAAGACACAACTTTGGGGGCAAGATATGAGGGACATGGCATGAATACTTAAAACAAAAAAAAAAAAAAAAAAAAAAAAAAAAAGAAAAAAATCTTTCCCAAAGTCAAAGCCATCAAAATGCAGGCAGGCCATATGCCACCAAGTGCAGGCACATGCAGCAAAGCTTGCCAAAATTGGTCCCCACTGAAGGCCAACACAGAAAAGAAGGACTTACAAACACGCTGGAATGGAGACAACATCAAAGGAATTGCAATTGGAGGAGAAAAAAAGAAAATTTGGGAAATTTAATGACTCTTAGAAAATGGCCTGGGTTTATATCAGGTTCAGTGCAAAGGACCTAAAGATGCCAAAACTAAGCTCACAGATGTTGCAAAAGCAGGGGAAAAAGTCAAGGAGGAAGACACAACTTAGGGGGCAAGATATGAGGGACATGGCATGAATACTTAAAAAACAAAAAAGAAAAAAAAAAGAAAAAATCTTTCCCAAAGTAAAAGCCATCAAAATGCAGGCACGCCATACGCGACCAAGGGCAGGCACATGCAGCAAAGCTTGCCAAAATTGATCCCCACTGAAGGCCAAAACAGAAAATAAGGACCAACAAACACGCTGGAAAGGACTAAACATCAAAGGAATTGCAATTGGAGGAGAAAAAAAGAAAATTTGGGAAATTTAGTGACTCTAAGAAAATGGCCTGGGGTTTTATCAGGTGCAGTGCAAAGGACCAAAAGATGCAAAAACTAAGCTCACAGATGTTGCAAATGCAGGGGAAAAAGTCAAGGAGGAAGACACAACTTAGGGGGCAAGATATGAGGGACATGGCATGAATACTTAAAACAAAAAAAAAAAAAAAAAAAAGAATCTTTCCCAAAGTCAAAGCCATCAAAATGCAGGCAGGCCATATGCCACCAATAGCAGGCACATGCAGCAAAGCTTGCCAAAATTGATCCCCACTGAAGGCCAAAACAGAAAAGAAGGACTTACAAACACGCTGGAATGGAGGCAACATCAAAGGAATTGCAATTGGAGGAGAAAAAAAGAAAATTTGGGAAATTTAATGACTCTTAGAAAGCAGCCTGGGGTTTTATCAGGTGCAGTGCAAAGGACAAAAAGATGCCAAAACTAAGCTCACAGATGTTGCAAAAGCAGGGGAAAAAGTCAAGGAGGAAGACACAACTTAGGGGGCAAGATATGAGGGACATGGCATGAATACATAAAACAATAAAAAAAAAAAAAAAAAAGAAAAATTCTTTCCCAAAGTCAAAGCCATCAAAATGCAGGCAGGCCACACGCCACCAAGGGCAGGCACATGCAGCAAAGCTTGCCAAAATTGATCCCCACTGAAGGCCAAAACAGAAAAGAAGGACCTACAAAGACGCTGGAATGGAGACACCATCAAAGGAATTGCAATTGGAGGAGAAAAAAAGAAAATTTGGGAAATTTAATGACTCTTAGAAAGTGGCCTGGGGTTTTATCAGGTGCAGTGCAAAGGACCTAAAGATGCCAAAACTAAGCTCACAGATGTTGCAAAAGCAGGGGAAAAAGTCAAGGAGGAAGACACAACTTAGGGGGCAAGATATGAGGGACATGGAATGAACACATCAGAAAACAACCAAAAAAAGAAAAAAATCTTTCCCAAAGTCAAAGCCATCAAAAGGCATGGCCTGCCATCAAGTGCAGGGACATGCACCAAAGATTCCTCTATTGGTCCCCATTGAAATCGCAAGATTCCTTTTCCCTTCCCGAAAGGAAATGAAATTTCCTTTCGGGAAGGGAAAAGAAATCTTGCGAATCCCAAAAGAAAGGCTTACAAACACTCTGGAAAGGAGATAGGTTCAAATGAAATGCAATTGAAAAAAGCAGAAAATTGGGAATTTTAGTCTCTTCAAAAAATAGGCTGTGAGGAAATCAGCTGCATTGCAAAGGACCACAAGGTGCCAAAACTAAGCTCACAGATGTTGCAAAAGCAGGGGAAAAAGTCATGGAGGAAGACACAACTTAGGGGGCAAGATATGAGGGACATGGCATGAATACTTACAGTAATAAATAAAAAAAAAAAGAAAAAATCTTTCCCAAAGTCAAAGCCATCAAAATGCAGGCAAGCTATACGCCACCAAGGGCAGCACATGCAGCAAAGCTTGCCAACATTGATCCCCACTGAAGGCCCAAACAGAAAAGAAGGACCTACAAACACGCTGGAAAGGAGTCCACATCAAAGGAATTGCAACTGGAGGAGATAAAAACAAATTTTGGGAAATTTAATGACTCTAAGAAAATGGCCTGGGTTTATATCAGGTGCAGTGCAAAGGACCAAAAGATGCCAAAACTAAGCTCACAGATGTTGCAAAAGCAGGGGAAAAAGTCAAGGAGGAAGACACAACTTAGGGGGCAAGATATGAGGGACATGGCATGAATACTTAAAATATGAAAAAAAAAAAAGAGTAAAAATCTTTCCCAAAGTCAAAGCCATCAAAATGCAGGCAGGCCATACGCCACCAAGGGCAGGCACATGCAACAAAGCTTGCCAAAATTGATCCCCACTGAAGGCCAAAACAGAAAAGAAGGACTTACAAACATGCTGGAATGGAGACACCATCAAAGGAATTGCAATTGGAGGAGGAAAAAAGAAAATTTGGGAAATTTAGTGACTCTAAGGAAATGGCCTGGGTTTATATCAGGTGCAGTGCAAAGGACCAAAAGATGCCAAAACTAAGCTCACAGATGTTGCAAAAGCAGGGGAAAAAGTCAAGGAGGAAGACACAACTTAGGGGGCAAGATATGAGGGACATGGCATGAACACTTCAGAAAACAACCAAAAAAAGAAAAAAATGTTTCCCAAAGTCAAAGCCATCAAAAGGCATGGCCTGCCATCAAGTGCAGGGACATGCACCAAAGATTCCTCTATTGGTCCCCATTGAAATCGCAAGATTCCTTTTCCCTTCCCGAAAGGAAATTTCATTTCCTTTCGGGAAGGGAAAAGGAATCTTGCGAATCCCAAAAGAAAGGCTTACAAACACTCTGGAAAGGAGATAGTTTCAAATGAAATGCAACTGAAAAAAGCAGAAAATCGGGAATTTTAGTCTCTTCAAAAAATGGGCTGTGAGGAAATCAGCTGCATTGCAAAGGACCAAAAGGTGCCAAAACTCAGCTCACAGATGTTGAAAAGCAGGGGAAAAAGTCAAGAAGGAAGACACAACTTAGGGAGCAAGATATGAGGGACATGGCATGAATACTTAAAATAATAAAAAAAAAAAAAAAAGAAGAAATCTTTCCCAAAGTAAAAGCCATCAAAATGCAGGCAGGCCATACGTCACCAAGGGCAGGCACATGCAGCAAAGCTTGCCAAAATTGATCCCCACTGAAGGCCAAAATAGAAAAGAAGGACTTACAAACACGCTGGAATGGAGACACCATCAAAGGAATTGCAATTGGAGGAGAAGAAAAAAAAAGGTAAATTTAATGACTCTAAGAAAATGGCCTGGGTTTATATCAGGTGCAGTGCAAAGGACCAAAAGATGCCAAAAGTAAGCTCACAGATGTTGCAAAAGCAGGGGAAAAAGTCAAGGAGGAAGACACAACAGGGGGCAAGATATGAGGAACGTGGCATGAATACTTAAAATATTAAAAAAAAAAAAAAAAAATCTTTCCGAATGTCAAAGCCATCAAAATGCAGGCAGGCCATACGCCAGCAAGGGCAGGCACATGCAGCAAAGCTTGCCAAAATTGATCCCCACTGAAGGCAAAACAGAAAAGATGGACTTACAAACACGCTGGAAAGGAGTCAACATCAAAAGAATTGCAATTGGAGGAGAAAAAAAGAAAATTTGGGAAATTTAGTGACTCTAAGAAAATGACCTGGGGTTTTATCAGGTGCAGTGCAAAGGACCAAAAGATGCCAAAACTAAGCTCACAGATGTTGCAAAAGCAGGGGAAAAAGTCAAGGAGGAAGACACAACTTAGGGGGCAAGATATGAGGGACATGGCATGAATAATTAAATCAAAAAAGAGAAAAAAAAGAAAAAATCTTTTCCAAAGTCAAAGCCATCAAAATGCAGGCAGGCCATACGCCAGCAAGGGCAGGCACATGCAGCAAAGCTTGCCAAAATTGATTGCCACTGAAAGCCAAAACAGAATAGAAGGACTTACAAACTGGCTGGAATGGAGACACCATCAAAGGAATTGCAATTGGAGGAGAATAAACGAAAATTTGAGAAATTTAATGGCTCTTAGAAAGTGGTCTTGGGTTTTATCAGGTGCAGTGCAAAGGACCAAAAGGTGCCAAAACTAAGCTCACAGATGTTGCAAAAGCAGGGGAAAAAGTCAAGGAGGAAGACACAACTTAGGGGGCAAGATATGAGGGACATGGCTTGAATACCTAAAATAATAAAAAAAAAAAAAAGAAAAAATCTTTCCCAAAGTCAAAGCCATCAAAATGCAGGCAGGCCACACGCCACCAAGTGCAGGCACATGCAGCAAAGTTTGCCAGAATTGATCCCCACTGAAGGCCAAAACAGAAAAGAAGGACCTACAAACACGCTGGAAAGGAGTCAACATCAAAGGAATTGAAATTGGAGGAGATAAAAAGAAAATTTGGGAAATTTAGTGACTCTAAGAAAGTGGCCTGGGGTTTTATCAGGTGCAGTGCAAAGGACCAAAAGATGCCAAAACTAAGCTCAGAGATGTTGCAAAAGCAGGGGAAAAAGTCAAGGAGGAAGACACAACTTAGGGGGCAAGATATGAGGGACATGGCATGAATACTTAAAAAATACAAAAACAAAAAAAAATGAAAAATCTTTCCCAAAGTCAAAGCCATCAAAATGCAGGCAGGTCATACGCCAGCAAGTGCAGGCACATGCAGCAAAGCTTGCCAAAATTGATCCCCACTGAAGGCCAAAACAGAAAAGAAGGACCTACAAACATGCTGGAATGGAGTCAACATCAAAGGAATTGCAATTGGAGGAGAAAAAAAGAAAATTTGGGAAATTTAGTGACTCTTAGAAAGTGGCCTGGGGTTTATATCAGGTGCAGTGCAAAGGACCAAAAGGTGCCAAAACTGATACAGAGTAAAGATCCATTCTGAATTAGGTGAAGTGTCTAAGAGAGGTGAAAAGTCTGTGAGGCCAAAGCTGAATGAAGAACTCGCATGCCGAGACAGCAAGGAGACAGTGAAAGAAAAACAGAAAAGACCACAAGGTCGATTTGCCCCCAACTTAGAAATTCCTTTGATAAAGAAGAACTGGTGCTAAATGTCACACGGAATGAATATGTATGAACTTATTGTGAAACTGTATGCATATGCATTTGGAAGGGGTATAAAAGAAGACCTGAGGTCTTCAGAGCTACGCATGCCTTGTTGGGGGAACTTGCGTCCGGCGCGCGTTGTAAATAAACATACCGGGCTTTACAACTTTTATAAAGTTGTGAGGTTTCTTCTTTTCTCCGCAAAACATTATGGTGAGCCAGGCAGGAGTTCTCTGTCCCCGCAGGGGCAGGGGGGATAGACGGACCTCCAAGGCGCGCCCTAGGATTTTTTCCTGGTGGGGCTCCGCTCGTCTCAACTTGCCACCTGCGAGGACAGACAAGGACCTGCTGGCCTGCGGAGGAAGATAGGAAGATACGGTATGTACTGAGGGGGCCCCGGGGGAGGGAAAGGAGAGCAAGGGAGTAAACCACCCAGAGACATCTGGGTTCAGCTGATAGAGCAGCTGTATTAGAGACGGGGTTCATCGTTCTGATAGAGCAGACCGCAAGCGGTTCTGGGGGTGAGCCGGGTGAACCCGTGTGTGTGTGTCTTGGGGGTTCATCGTTCTGATAGAGCGGAACCGCTAGAGGCTCTGGGGGTGAGCCGGGTGAACCCATGTATGTGTGTCTTGGGGGTTCATCGTTCTGATAGAGCAGAACTGCCGAACCCGTGTGTGCTTTGTTTGTGTGTGTGTGATGTCCGGACACTGTGTTGCTGTATGGTTAATGTGTGCATTGTGTGGTCAGTGCACTGTGTTTCTAATCGTGCAAGTGTATAAGTGTATGGTGTATAAAAGAGAGTAAATCTACAGTGCCCTAGAGTGCGGGGGGTGAGTTCTACCCGTGTTTGAAGCAGCCGAGCGAGGCCTGAGGCACTGGCTGCAGCAGGCTGCGGGGGCAGGGAGAGAAGTGCCCCGCGGAGAAGCGAGTGGGGGAACGTCAGTGATGGTATTTATCATGTTTAAATGTAGTGATTTGTGTAGATCTGGTACATTTTAACCGTGAGTATGAGCTCAGAGAGTTCCTTTGCCTTGGATGTTTGATTTTGATCTCTATGATGTTATTTTGATTGTGTCTAGGAAAAATTGATGTGAGTAAATGCTGAATTATGGTATGCTGTGTTGTGTTGAGAAAAGTGAGGACTTTGAGAAATATGCCCTTCCCCAGTGATTTTGTGTGGTGATTTTCTTCTGCTGCATTTGATTCTCAGATTGTTTGTGGAGATTTTAAGATTTTGTTGCAACAAGAGTGGCATTTTACATAGGAGAACTATACTACGGTGATTTATGCTTAATTACGATAAAGCGAGTTAAAGAAATTCCAAGAATTCTCCCCCTCACAGCAATTCAAGCCTTGGCTCTAGTGAATTTGAGATAAAGGGGGGGTGAGGGTGCGAGTGTTTGTGTCCGTGGGCATATCAGAGTTTCAGCTAAGACAAGCACAGCCTTTTTGCAAAGCAGTAAAACAAGTGTAAGTAGACACAATGCTTAATTAGATTGTGCAAGAAGAGAACTAGAAAAGACTGATATTTTGTTTGATCAGAACATAGTGTCCATGTCACGTTTTTGATTAGCATGCTGTGTGAGGTGACAGTGGCTGTCCCCTGGGCACAGGGACAGCTCTGGCTGCCCCATCTCCCCAGGGAACACGAGAATGGCCTGTGGGCAAAAGCTGGATGTGCAGGTATTATTGCAGTGCGGTGTTTATGAGAAGCACTGGAATTGCTGTTTTGCTGTTCTAATAAGTGTCAGGGCACATGTAAATTAGAGGTTTCTGATCAAGCGGATTCAGAACCTAAGGTCTTGGAGCTTGTGTGTGGGAACCACATCTGATACCTGCCACCTGGAGCTGTGTGTGTGTAGGAGGAAAACTGAGAAACTACTGTGAAGGTCTGTAAAAAGGTTTGAGTGGAAGCGAGATAGGGCAAGGAGAAATAAATAATGAAAACTGACCAGAGCAAAGAGCTTCCTAAATTAGCCCCTTTTGGGAGGGGCTCACTGGGAGAAGGCTGCCAGTAGGAGCAGCTCAGAAAATAAAAAGATTTATAATACTTCATTGCTGTTAGAACTGTTTTAAAACAGGAAGATAAATGGGATAGAGTTTTGTATGCTGAAATGTCTTTGTGTTTTAAGAAATCACCCAGAATGGCAAAGAGACTGTAAGATCAGACCGCCCTCTGGTCTTGGCCATTAAAAAAGGAAAAAAAGGCAAAGAGAAAGCAAATCAAACATGTTGTTCAGCATGCAGCATAAGATAGCAACGTATGAAATCAGGCAAGGATTATCATGCTGAAACGCAAAGCAATCACAGTTCACAAAATGAGTACATATGATTTGCTAAAGGCTCCTCCCAAGGTAAGGGAGGAAGGGTAAAGATGACGTCCCCAAAAGGGAAGAATTTTTGTTGACACAAGGGCCATATATTCATGGCCTGCCATCAAGTGCAGGGACATGCACCAAAGATTCCTCTATTGGTCCCCATTGAAATCGCAAGATTCCTTTTCCCTTCCCGAAAGGAAATGAAATTTCCTTTCGGGAAAGGAAAAGGAATCATGCGAATCCCAAAAGAAAGGCTTACAAACACTCTGGAAAGGAGATAGGTTCAAATGAAATGCAATTGAAAAAAGCAGAAAATTGGGAATTTTAGTCTCTTCAAAAAATAGGCTGTGAGGAAATCAGCTGCATTGCAAAGGACCAAAAGGTGCCAAAACTAAGCTCACAGATGTTGCAAAAGCAGGGGAAAAAGTGAAGGAGGAAGACACAACTTAGGGGGCAAGATATGAGGGACATGGCATGAATAATTTAAATAATAAAAAAAAAAAAAAGAAAACATCTTTCCCAAAGTCAAAGCCATCAAAATGCAGGCAGGCCATACGCCAGCAAGGGCAGGCACATGCAGCAAAGCTTGCCAAAATTGATCCCCACTGAAGGCCAAAACAGAAAAGAAGGACTTACAAACACGCTGGAATGGAGACAACATCAAAGGAATAGCAATTGGAGGAGAAAAAAAAAAAATTGGGAAATTTAATGACTCTAAGAAAATGGCCTGGGTTTATATCAGGTGCAGTGCAAAGGACCAAAAGGTGCCAAAACTAAGCTCACAGATGTTGCAAGAGCAGGGGAAAAAGTCAAGGAGGAAGACACAACTTAGGGAGCAAGATATGAGGGACATGGCATGAACACATAAAACAAAAAAAAAAAAAAAGAAAATATCTTTCCCAAAGTCAAAGCCATCAAAATGCAGGCAGGCCATATGCCAGAAAGTGAGGGCACATGCAGCAAAGCTTGCCAAAATTGATCCCCACTGAAGGCCAAAACAGAAAAGAAGGACCTACAAACACGCTGGAAAGGAGTCAACCTCAAAGGAATTGCAATTGGAGGAGAAAAAAAGAAAATTTCGGAAATTTAATGACTCTTAGAAAATGGCCTGGGGTTTTATCAGGTGCAGTGCAAAGGACCAAAAGATGCCAAAACTAAGCTCACAGATGTTGCAAAAGCAGGGGAAAAAGTCAAGGAGGAAGACACAACTTAGGGGGCAAGATATGAGGGACATGGCATGAACACTTCAGAAAACAACCAAAAAAAGAAATAAATCTTTCCCAAAGTCAAAGACATCAAAAGGCCTGGCCTGCCATCAAGTGCAGGGACATGCACCAATGATTCCTCTATTGGTCCCCATTGAAATCGCAAGATTCCTTTTCCCTTCCCGAAAGGAAATGAAATTTCCTTTCGGGAAGGGAAAAGGAATCTTGCGGATCCCAAAAGAAAGGCTTACAAACACTCTGGAAAGGAGATAGGTTCAAATGAAATGCAATTGAAAAAAGCAGAAAATCGGGAATTTTAGTCTCTTCAAAAAATAGGCTGTGAGGAAATCAGCTGCATTGCAAAGGACCAAAAGGTGCCAAAACTAAGCTCACAGATGTTGCAAAAGCAGGGGAAAAAGTCAAGGAGGAAGACACAACTTAGGGGGCAAGATATGAGGGACATGGCATGAATACTTAAAATAATAAAAAAAAAAAAAGAAAAAATCTTTCCCAAAGTCAAAGCCATCAAAATGCATGCAGGCCATACGCCACCAAGGGCAGGCACATGCAGCAAAGCTTGCCAAAATTGATCCCCACTGAAGGCCAAAACAGAAAAGAAGGACTTGCAAACACGCTGGAATGGAGACACCATCAAAGGATTTGCAATTGGAGGAGAAAAAAAGAAAATTTGGGAAATTTAGTGACTCTTAGAAAGTGGCCTGGGGTTTTATCAGGTGCAGCGCAAAGGACCAAAGATGCCAAAACTAAGCTCACAGATGTTGCAAAAGCAGGGGAAAAAGTCAAGGAGGAAGACACAACTTAGGGGGCAAGATATGAGGGACATGGCATGAACACTTCAGAAAACAACCAAAAAAAGAAAAAAATCTTTCCCAAAGTCAAAGCCATCAAAATGCAGGCAGGCCATACGCCACCAAGGGCAGGCACATGCAGCAAAGCTTGCCAAAATTGATCCCCACTGAAGGCAAAACAGAAAAGAAGGACCTAAAAACACGCTGGAAAGGAGTCAACATCAAGGAATTGCAATTGGAGGAGAAAAAAAGAAAATTTGGGAAATTACTGACTCTAAGAAAATGGCCTGGTGTTTTATCAGGTGCAGTGCAAAGGACCAAAAGATGCCAAAACTAAGCTCACAGATGTTGCAAAAGCAGGGGAAAAAGTCAAGGAGGAAGACACAACTTAGGGGGCAAGATATGAGGGACATGGCATGAATAAGTAAAACAAAAAAGAAAAAAAAAAGAAAAAATCTTTCCCAAAGTCAAAGCCATCAAAATGCAGGCAGGCCATACGCCAGCAAGTGCAGGCACATACAGCAAAGCTTGCCAAAATTGATCCCCACTGAAGGCCAAAACAGAAAAGAAGGACCTACAAACACGCTGGAATGCAGACAACATCAAAGGAATTGCAATTGGAGGAGAAAAAAAGAAAATTTGAGAAATTTAATGACTCTTAGAAAGTGGCCTGGGGTTTTATCAGGTGCAGCGCAAAGGACCAAAAGATGCCAAAACTAAGCTCACAGATGTTGCAAAAGTAGGGGAAAAAGTCAAGGAGGAAGACACAACTTAGGGGGCAAGATATGAGGGACATGGCATGAACACTTAAAACAAAAAAAAAAAAAAAAAAAAGAAAAAATCATTCCCAAAGTCAAAGCCATCAAAATGCAGGCAGGCCATACGCCACCAAGGGCAGGCACATGCAGCAAAGCTTGCCAAAATTGATCCCCACTGAAGGCCAAAACAGAAAAGAAGGACCTACAAACACGCTGGAAAGGAGTCAACATCAAAGGAATTGCAATTGGAGGAGAAAAAAAGAAAATTTGGGAAATTTAGTGACTGTAAGAAACTGGCCTGGGTTTATATCAGGTGCAGTGCAAAGGACCAAAAGATGCCAAAACTAAGCTCACAGATGTTGCAAAAGCAGGGGAAAAAGTCAAGGAGGAAGACACAACTTAGGGGGCAAGATATGAGGGACATGGCATGAATACTTAAAATAATAAAAAAAAAAAAAAGAAAAAATCTTTCCCAAAGTCAAAGCCATCAAAATGCATGCAGGCCATACGCCACCAAGGGCAGGCACATGCAGCAAAGCTTGCCAAAATTGATCCCCACTGAAGGCCAAAACAGAAAAGAAGGACTTGCAAACACGCTGGAATGGAGACACCATCAAAGGATTTGCAATTGGAGGAGAAAAAAAGAAAATTTGGGAAATTTAGTGACTCTTAGAAAGTGGCCTGGGGTTTTATCAGGTGCAGCGCAAAGGACCAAAGATGCCAAAACTAAGCTCACAGATGTTGCAAAAGCAGGGGAAAAAGTCAAGGAGGAAGACACAACTTAGGGGGCAAGATATGAGGGACATGGCATGAACACTTCAGAAAACAACCAAAAAAAGAAAAAAATCTTTCCCAAAGTCAAAGCCATCAAAATGCAGGCAGGCCATACGCCACCAAGGGCAGGCACATGCAGCAAAGCTTGCCAAAATTGATCCCCACTGAAGGCCAAAACAGAAAAGAAGGATCTACAAACACCCTGGAATGGAGACACCATCAAAGGAATTGCAATTGGAGGAGAAAAAAAGAAAATTTGGGAAATTTAATGACTCTTAGAAAGTGGCCTGGGGTTTTATCAGGTGCAGTGCAAAGGACCAAAAGATGCCAAAACTAAGCTCACAGATGTTGCAAAAGCAGGGGAAAAAGTTAAGGAGTAAGACAGAACTTAGGGGGCAAGAGATGAGGGACATGGCATGAATACTTAAAACAAAAAAAAAAAAAAAGAAAAAAAAAAAATCTTTCCCAAAGTCAAAGCCATCAAAATGCATGCAGGCCATATGCCACCAAGGGCAGGCACATGCAGCAAAGCTTGCCAAAATTGATCCCCACTGAAGGCCAAAACAGAAAAGAAGGACCTACAAACACGCTGGAAAGGAGTCAACATCAAAGGAATTGCAATTGGAGGAGAAAAAAAAAAATTGGGAAATTTAATGACTCTAAGAAAATGGCCTGGGTTTATATCAGGTGCAGTGCAAAGGACCAAAAGATGCCAAAACTAAGCTCACAGATGTTGCAAAAGCAGGGGAAAAAGTGAAGGAGGAAGACACAACTTAGGGGGCAAGATATGAGGGACATGGCATGAATAATTAAAACAAAAAAGAAAAAAAAAAGAAAAAATCTTTCCCAAAGTCAAAGCCATCAAAATGCAGGCAGGCCATACGCCACCAAGGGCAGGCACATGCAGCAAAGCTTGCCAAAATTGATCCCCACTGAAGGCAAAACAGAAAAGAAGGACCTAAAAACACGCTGGAAAGGAGTCAACATCAAGGAATTGCAATTGGAGGAGAAAAAAAGAAAATTTGGGAAATTACTGACTCTAAGAAAATGGCCTGGTGTTTTATCAGGTGCAGTGCAAAGGACCAAAAGATGCCAAAACTAAGCTCACAGATGTTGCAAAAGCAGGGGAAAAAGTCAAGGAGGAAGACACAACTTAGGGGGCAAGATATGAGGGACATGGCATGAATAATTAAAACAAAAAAGAAAAAAAAAAGAAAAAATCTTTCCCAAAGTCAAAGCCATCAAAATGCAGGCAGGCCATACGCCAGCAAGTGCAGGCACATACAGCAAAGCTTGCCAAAATTGATCCCCACTGAAGGCCAAAACAGAAAAGAAGGACCTACAAACACGCTGGAATGCAGACAACATCAAAGGAATTGCAATTGGAGGAGAAAAAAAGAAAATTTGAGAAATTTAATGACTCTTAGAAAGTGGCCTGGGGTTTTATCAGGTGCAGCGCAAAGGACCAAAAGATGCCAAAACTAAGCTCACAGATGTTGCAAAAGCAGGGGAAAAAGTCAAGGAGGAAGACACAACTTAGGGGGCAAGATATGAGGGACATGGCATGAACACTTAAAACAAAAAAAAAAAAAAAAAAAAGAAAAAATCATTCCCAAAGTCAAAGCCATCAAAATGCAGGCAGGCCATACGCCACCAAGGGCAGGCACATGCAGCAAAGCTTGCCAAAATTGATCCCCACTGAAGGCCAAAACAGAAAAGAAGGACCTACAAACACGCTGGAAAGGAGTCAACATCAAAGGAATTGCAATTGGAGGAGAAAAAAAGAAAATTTGGGAAATTTAGTGACTGTAAGAAACTGGCCTGGGTTTATATCAGGTGCAGTGCAAAGGACCAAAAGATGCCAAAACTAAGCTCACAGATGTTGCAAAAGCAGGGGAAAAAGTCAAGGAGGAAGACACAACTTAGGGGGCAAGATATGAGGGACATGGCATGAATACTTAAAATAATAAAAAAAAAAAAAAGAAAAAATCTTTCCCAAAGTCAAAGCCATCAAAATGCATGCAGGCCATACGCCACCAAGGGCAGGCACATGCAGCAAAGCTTGCCAAAATTGATCCCCACTGAAGGCCAAAACAGAAAAGAAGGACTTGCAAACACGCTGGAATGGAGACACCATCAAAGGATTTGCAATTGGAGGAGAAAAAAAGAAAATTTGGGAAATTTAGTGACTCTTAGAAAGTGGCCTGGGGTTTTATCAGGTGCAGCGCAAAGGACCAAAGATGCCAAAACTAAGCTCACAGATGTTGCAAAAGCAGGGGAAAAAGTCAAGGAGGAAGACACAACTTAGGGGGCAAGATATGAGGGACATGGCATGAACACTTCAGAAAACAACCAAAAAAAGAAAAAAATCTTTCCCAAAGTCAAAGCCATCAAAATGCAGGCAGGCCATACGCCACCAAGGGCAGGCACATGCAGCAAAGCTTGCCAAAATTGATCCCCACTGAAGGCCAAAACAGAAAAGAAGGATCTACAAACACCCTGGAATGGAGACACCATCAAAGGAATTGCAATTGGAGGAGAAAAAAAGAAAATTTGGGAAATTTAATGACTCTTAGAAAGTGGCCTGGGGTTTTATCAGGTGCAGTGCAAAGGACCAAAAGATGCCAAAACTAAGCTCACAGATGTTGCAAAAGCAGGGGAAAAAGTTAAGGAGTAAGACAGAACTTAGGGGGCAAGAGATGAGGGACATGGCATGAATACTTAAAATAATAAAAAAAAAAAAGAAAAAAAAAAATCTTTCCCAAAGTCAAAGCCATCAAAATGCATGCAGGCCATATGCCACCAAGGGCAGGCACATGCAGCAAAGCTTGCCAAAATTGATCCCCACTGAAGGCCAAAACAGAAAAGAAGGACCTACAAACACGCTGGAAAGGAGTCAACATCAAAGGAATTGCAATTGGAGGAGAAAAAAAAAAATTGGGAAATTTAGTGACTCTAAGAAAATGGCCTGGGTTTATATCAGGTGCAGTGCAAAGGACCAAAAGATGCCAAAACTAAGCTCACAGATGTTGCAAAAGCAGGGGAAAAAGTGAAGGAGGAAGACACAACTTAGGGGGCAAGATATGAGGGACATGGCATGAATAATTAAAACAAAAAAGAAAAAAAAAAGAAAAAATCTTTCCCAAAGTCAAAGCCATCAAAATGCAGGCAGGCCATACGCCACCAAGGGCAGGCACATGCAGCAAAGCTTGCCAAAATTGATCCCCACTGAAGGCAAAACAGAAAAGAAGGACCTAAAAACACGCTGGAAAGGAGTCAACATCAAGGAATTGCAATTGGAGGAGAAAAAAAGAAAATTTGGGAAATTACTGACTCTAAGAAAATGGCCTGGTGTTTTATCAGGTGCAGTGCAAAGGACCAAAAGATGCCAAAACTAAGCTCACAGATGTTGCAAAAGCAGGGGAAAAAGTCAAGGAGGAAGACACAACTTAGGGGGCAAGATATGAGGGACATGGCATGAATAATTAAAACAAAAAAGAAAAAAAAAAGAAAAAATCTTTCCCAAAGTCAAAGCCATCAAAATGCAGGCAGGCCATACGCCAGCAAGTGCAGGCACATACAGCAAAGCTTGCCAAAATTGATCCCCACTGAAGGCCAAAACAGAAAAGAAGGACCTACAAACACGCTGGAATGCAGACAACATCAAAGGAATTGCAATTGGAGGAGAAAAAAAAAAAATTTGAGAAATTTAATGACTCTTAGAAAGTGGCCTGGGGTTTTATCAGGTGCAGCGCAAAGGACCAAAAGATGCCAAAACTAAGCTCACAGATGTTGCAAAAGTAGGGGAAAAAGTCAAGGAGGAAGACACAACTTAGGGGGCAAGATATGAGGGACATGGCATGAACACTTAAAACAAAAAAAAAAAAAAAAAAAGAAAAAATCATTCCCAAAGTCAAAGCCATCAAAATGCAGGCAGGCCATACGCCACCAAGGGCAGGCACATGCAGCAAAGCTTGCCAAAATTGATCCCCACTGAAGGCCAAAACAGAAAAGAAGGACCTACAAACACGCTGGAAAGGAGTCAACATCAAAGGAATTGCAATTGGAGGAGAAAAAAAGAAAATTTGGGAAATTTAGTGACTGTAAGAAACTGGCCTGGGTTTATATCAGGTGCAGTGCAAAGGACCAAAAGATGCCAAAACTAAGCTCACAGATGTTGCAAAAGCAGGGGAAAAAGTCAAGGAGGAAGACACAACTTAGGGGGCAAGATTTGAGGGACATGGCATGAACACTTCAGAAAACAACCAAAAAAAGAAATAAATCTTTCCCAAAGTCAAAGCCATCAAAAGGCCTGGCCTGCCATCAAGTGCAGGGACATGCACCAAAGATTCCTCTATTGGTCCCCATTGAAATCGCAAGATTCCTTTTCCCTTCCCGAAAGGAAATGAAATTTCATTTCAGGAAGGGAAAAGGAATCTTGCGAATCCCAAAAGAAAGGCTTACAAACACTCTGGAAAGGAGATAGGTTAAAATGAAATGAAATTGAAAAAAGCAGAAAATCGGGAATTTTAGTCTCTTCAAAAAATGGGCTGTGAGGAAATCAGCTGCATTGCAAAGGACAAAAAGGTGCCAAAACTAAGCTCACAGATGTTGCAAAAGCAGGGGAAAAAGTCAAGGAGGAAGACACAACTTAGGGGGCAAGATATGAGGGACATGGCATGAATAATTAAAACAAAAAAGAAAAAAAAAAGAAAAAATCTTTCCCAAAGTCAAAGCCATCAAAATGCAGGCAGGCCATACGCCAGCAAGTGCAGGCACATGCAGCAAAGCTTGCCAAAATTGATCCCCACTGAAGGCCAAAACAGAAAAGAAGGACCTACAAACACCCTGGAATGGAGACACCATCAAAGGAATTGCAATTGGAGGAGAAAAAAAGAAAATTTGGGAAATTTAATGACTCTTAGAAAGTGGCCTGGGGTTTTATCAGGTGCAGTGCAAAGGACCAAAAGATGCCAAAACTAAGCTCACAGATGTTGCAAAAGCAGGGGAAAAAGTCAAGGAGGAAGACAGAACTTAGGGGGCAAGATATGAGGGACATGGCATGAATACTTAAAATAATAAAAAAAAAAAAAAAAAAAAATCTTTCCCAAAGTCAAAGCCATCAAAATGCAGGCAGGCCATACGCCACCAAGGGCAGCACATGCAGCAAAGCTTGCCAAAATTGATCCCCACTGAAGGCAAAACAGAAAAGAAGGACCTACAAACACGCTGGAAAGGAGTCAACATCAAGGAATTGCAATTGGAGGAGAAAAAAAGAAAATTTGGGAAATTTAGTGACTCTAAGAAAATGGCCTGGTGTTTTATCAGGTGCAGTGCAAAGGACCAAAAGATGCAAAAACTAAGCTCACAGATGTTGCAAAGGCAGGGGAAAAAGTCAAGGAGGAAGACACAACTTAGGGGGCAATATATGAGGGACATGGCATGAATACTTAAAACAAAAAAAAAAAAAAAAAAGAAAAAATCTTTCCCAAAGTCAAAGCCATCAAAATGTAGGCAGGCCATACGCCACCAAGGGCAGGCACATGCAGCAAAGCTTGCCAAAATTGATCCCCAGTGAAGGCCAAAACAGAAAAGAAGGACTTGCAAACACACTGGAAAGGAGTCAACATCAAGGAATTGCAATTGGAGGAGAAAAAAAGAAAATTTGGGAAATTTAGTGACTCTAAGAAAATGGCCTGGTGTTTTATCAGGTGCAGTGCAAAGGACCAAAAGATGCCAAAACTAAGCTCACAGATGTTGCAAAAGCAGGGGAAAAAGTCAAGGAGGAAGACACAACTTAGGGGGCAAGATATGAGGGACATGGCATGAATAATTAAAACAAAAAAGAAAAAAAAAAGAAAAAATCTTTCCCAAAGTCAAAGCCATCAAAATGCAGGCAGGCCATACGCCAGCAAGTGCAGGCACATGCAGCAAAGCTTGCCAAAATTGATCCCCACTGAAGGCCAAAACAGAAAAGAAGGACCTACAAACACCCTGGAATGGAGACACCATCAAAGGAATTGCAATTGGAGGAGAAAAAAAGAAAATTTGGGAAATTTAATGACTCTTAGAAAGTGGCCTGGGGTTTTATCAGGTGCAGTGCAAAGGACCAAAAGATGCAAAAACTAAGCTCACAGATGTTGCAAAAGCAGGGGAAAAAGTCAAGGAGGAAGACACAACTTAGGTGGCAAGATATGAGGGACATGGCATGAATAATTAAAACAAAAAAGAAAAAAAAAAGAAAAAATCTTTCCCAAAGTCAAAGCCATGAAAATGCAGGCAGGCCATACGCCAGCAAGTGCAGGCACATGCAGCAAAGCTTGCCAAAATTGATCCCCACTGAAGGCCAAAACAGAAAAGAAGGACCTACAAACACGGTGGAATGGAGACACCATCAAAGGAATTGCAATTGGAGGAGAAAAAAAGAAAATTTGGGAAATTTAATGACTCTTAGAAAGTGGCCTGGGGTTTTATCAGGTGCAGTGCAAAGGACCAAAAGATGCCAAAACTAAGCTCACAGATGTTGCAAAAGCAGGGGAAAAAGTCAAGGAGGAAGACACAGCTTAGGGGGCAAGATATGAGGGACATGGCATGAACACTTCAGGAAACAACCAAAAAAAGAAAAATGTCTTTCCCAAAGTCAAAGCCATCAAAAGGTATGGCCTGCCATCAAGTGCATGGACATGCACCAAAGATTCCTCTATTGGTCCCCATTGAAATCGCAAGATTCCTTTTCCCTTCCCGAAAGGAAATGAAATTGCCTTTCGGAAAGGGAAAAGGAATCTTGCGAATCCCAAAAGAAAGGCTTACAAACACTCTGGAAAGGAGATAGGTTCAAATGAAATACA
Organism: Artemisiospiza belli; assembly: GCA_021963965.1. NCBI lineage: Eukaryota > Metazoa > Chordata > Aves > Passeriformes > Passerellidae > Artemisiospiza > Artemisiospiza belli. Next base: position 90,573 of record JAKDEW010000360.1, on the reverse strand, counting down.
ATTGAAAAAAGCAGAAAATCGGGAATTTTAGTCTCTTCAAATAATAGGCTGTGAGGAAATCAGCTGCATTGCAAAGGACCAAAAGGTGCCAAAACTAAGCTCACAGATGTTGCAAAAGCAGGGGAAAAAGTCAAGGAGGAAGACAGAACTTAGGGGGCAAGATATGAGGGACATGGCATGAATACTTAAAAAAATAAAAAAAAAAAAAAGAAAACATCTTTCCCAAAGTCAAAGCCATCAAAATGCAGGCAGGCCATACGCCACCAAGGGCAGCACATGCAGCAAAGCTTGCCAAAATTGATCCCCACTGAAGGCAAAACAGAAAAGAAGGACCTACAAACACACTGGAAAGGAGTCAACATCAAGGAATTGCAATTGGAGGAGAAAAAAAGAAAATTTGGGAAATTTAGTGACTCTAAGAAAATGGCCTGGGGTTGTATCACGTGCAGTGCAAAGGACCAAAAGATGCCAAAACTAAGCTCACAGATGTTGCAAAGGCAGGGGAAAAAGTCAAGGAGGAAGACACAACTTAGGGGGCAAGATATGAGGGACATGGCATGAATACTTACAATAATAAATAAAAAAAAAAAAAAAAAATCTTTCCCAAAGTCAAAGCCATCAAAATGCAGGCAGGCCATACGCCAGCAAGGGCAGGCACATGGAGCAAAGCTTGCCAAAATTGATCCCCACTGAAGGCCAAAACAGAAAAGAAGGACCGACAAACACGCTGGAATGGAGACAACATCAAAGGAATTGCAATTGGAGGAGAAAAAAAGAAAATTTGGGAAATTACTAAATCTAAAAAAATGGCCTGGGTTTATATCAGGTGCATTGCAAAGGACCAAAAGATGCCAAAACTAAGCTCACAGATGTTGCAAAGGCAGGGGAAAAAGTCAAGGAGGAAGACACAACTTAGGGGGCAATATATGAGGGACATGGCATGAATAATTAAAACAAAAAAGAAAAAAAAAAGAAAAAATCTTTCCCAAAGTCAAAGCCATCAAAATGCAGGCAGGCCATACGCCAGCAAGTGCAGGCACATGCAGCAAAGCTTGCCAAAATTGATCCCCACTGAAGGCCAAAACAGAAAAGAAGGACCTACAAACACCCTGGAATGGAGACACCATCAAAGGAATTGCAATTGGAGGAGAAAAAAAGAAAATTTCGGAAATTTAATGACTCTTAGAAAGTGGCCTGGGGTTTTATCAGGTGCAGTGCAAAGGACCAAAAGATGCCAAAACTAAGCTCACAGATGTTGCAAAAGCAGAGGAAAAAGTCAAGGAGGAAGACACAACTTAGGGGGCAAGATATGAGGGACATGGCATGAATACTTAAAACAAAAAAAAAAAAAAAAAGAAAAAATCTTTCCCAAAGTCAAAGCCATCAAAATGCAGGCAGGCCATACGCCACCAAGGGCAGGCACATGCAGCAAAGCTTGCCAAAATTGATCCCCAGTGAAGGCCAAAACAGAAAAGAAGGACCTACAAACACGCTGGAAAGGAGTCAACATCAAAGGAATTGCAATTGGAGGAGAAAAAAAGAAAATTTGGGAAATTTAGTGACTGTAAGAAACTGGCCTGGGTTTATATCAGGTGCAGTGCAAAGGACCAAAAGATGCAAAAACTAAGCTCACAGATGTTGCAAAAGCAGGGGAAAAAGTCAAGGAGGAAGACACAACTTAGGGAGCAAGATATGAGGGACATGGCATGAACACTTCAGAAAACAACCAAAAAAAGAAAAAAATCTTTCCCAAAGTCAAAGCCATCAAAAGGCATGGCTTGCCATCAAGGGCAGGGACATGAACCAAAGATTCCTCTATTGGTCCCCGTTGGAATCGCAAGATACCTTTTCCCTTCCCGAAAGGAAATGAAATTTCCTTCCGGGAAGGGAAAAGGAATCTTGTGAATCCCAAAAGAAAGGCTTACAAATACTATGGAAAGGAGATAGGTCCAAATGAAATGCAATTGAAAAAAGCAGAAAATCGGGAATTTTAGTCTCTTCAAAAAATAGGCTGTGAGGAAATAAGCTGCATTGCAAAGGACCAAAAGATGCCAAAACTAAGCTCACAGATGTTGCAGAAGCAGGGGAAAAAGTCAAGGAGGAAGACAGAACTTAGGGGGCAAGATATGAGGGACATGGCATGAATACTTAAAATAATAAAAAAAAAAAAAAAGAAAAAATCTTTCCCAAAGTCAAAGCCATCACAATGCATGCAGGCCATATGCCACCAAGGGCAGGCACATGCAGCAAAGCTTGCCAAAATTGATCCCCACTGAAGGCCAAAACAGAAAAGAAGGACCTACAAACACGCTGGAAAGGAGTCAACATCAAAGGAATTGCAATTGGAGGAGAAAAAAAAAAAATTGGGAAATTTAATGACTCTAAGAAAATGGCCTGGGTTTATATCAGGTGCAGTGCAAAGGACCAAAAGATGCCAAAACTAAGCTCACAGATGTTGCAAAAGCAGGGGAAAAAGTCAAGGAGGAAGACACAACTTAGGGGGCAAGATATGAGGGACATGGCATGAATACTTAAAATAATAAAAAAAAAAAAAAAGAAAAAATCTTTCCCAAAGTCAAAGCCATCAAAATGCAGGCAGGCCATACGCCACCAAGGGCAGCACGTGCAGCAAAGCTTGCCAAAATTGATCCCCACTGAAGGCAAAACAGAAAAGAAGGACCTACAAACACACAGGAAAGGAGTCAACATCAAGGAATTGCAATTGGAGGAGAAAAAAAGAAAATTTGGGAAATTTAACGACTCTTAGAAAGTGGCCTGGGGTTTTATCAGGTGCAGCGCAAAGGACCAAAGATGCCAAAACTAAGCTCACAGATGTTGCAAAAGCAGGGGAAAAAGTCAAGGAGGAAGACACAACTTAGGGGGCAAGATATGAGGGACATGGCATGAATACTTAAAACAAAAAAAAAAAAAAAAAGAAAAAATCTTTCCCAAAGTCAAAGCCATCAAAATGCAGGCAGGCCATACGCCACCAAGGGCAGGCACATGCAGCAAAGCTTGCCAAAATTGATCCCCACTGAAGGCCAAAACAGAAAAGAAGGACCTACAAACACGCTGGAAAGGAGTCAACATCAAAGGAATTGCAATTGGAGGAGAAAAAAAGAAAATTTGGGAAATTTAGTGACTGTTAGAAACTGGCCTGGGTTTATATCAGGTGCAGTGCAAAGGACCAAAAGATGCAAAAACTAAGCTCACAGATGTTGCAAAAGCAGGGGAAAAAGTCAAGGAGGAAGACACAACTTAGGGAGCAAGATATGAGGGACATGGCATGAACACTTCAGAAAACAACCAAAAAAAGAAAAAAATCTTTCCCAAAGTCAAAGCCATCAAAAGGCATGGCTTGCCATCAAGGGCAGGGACATGATCCAAAGATTCCTCTATTGGTCCCCGTTGGAATCGCAAGATTCCTTTTCCCTTCCCTAAAGGAAAAGAAATTTCCTTCCGGGAAGGGAAAAGGAATCTTGTGAATCCCAAAACAAAGGCTTACAAACACTCTGGAAAGGAGATAGGTTCAAATGAAATGCAATTGAAAAAAGCAGAAAATCGGGAATTTTAGTCTCTTCAAAAAATAGGCTGTGAGGAAATAAGCTGCATTGCAAAGGACCAAAAGATGCCAAAACTAAGCTCACAGATGTTGCAAAAGCAGGGGAAAAAGTCAAGGAGGAAGACAGAACTTAGGGGGCAAGATATGAGGGACATGGCATGAATACTTAAAATAATAAAAAAAAAAAAAAAGAAAAAATCTTTCCCAAAGTCAAAGCCATCAAAATGCATGCAGGCCATATGCCACCAAGGGCAGGCACATGCAGCAAAGCTTGCCAAAATTGATCCCCACTGAAGGCCAAAACAGAAAAGAAGGACTTACAAACACGCTGGAAAGGAGTCAACATCAAAGGAATTGCAATTGGAGGAGAAAAAAAAAAAATTGGGAAATTTAATGACTCTAAGAAAATGGCCTGGGTTTATATCAGGTGCAGTGCAAAGGACCAAAAGATGCCAAAACTAAGCTCACAGATGTTGCAAAAGCAGGGGAAATAGTCAAGGAGGAAGACACAACTTAGGGGGCAAGATATGAGGGACATGGCATGAATATTTAAAATAATAAAAAAAAAAAAAAGAAAAAATCTTTCCCAAAGTCAAAGCCATCAAAATGCAGGCAGGCCATACGCCAGCAAGGGCAGGCACATGCAGCAAAGCATGCCAAAATTGATCCCCACTGAAGGCCAAAACAGAAAAGAAGGACCTACAAACACGGTGGAATGGAGACACCATCAAAGGAATTGCAATTGGAGGAGACAAAAAGAAAATTTGGGAAATTTAATGACTCTTAGAAAGTGGCCTGGGGTTTTATCAGGTGCAGTGCAAAGGACCAAAAGATGCAAAAACTAAGCTCACAGATGTTGCAAAAGCAGGGGAAAAAGTCAAGGAGGAAGACACAGCTTAGGGGGCAAGATATGAGGGACATGGCATGAACACTTCAGGAAACAACCAAAAAAAGAAAAATGTCTTTCCCAAAGTCAAAGCCATCAAAAGGTATGGCCTGCCATCAAGTGCATGGACATGCACCAAAGATTCCTCTATTGGTCCCCATTGAAATCGCAAGATTCCTTTTCCCTTCCCGAAAGGAAATGAAATTGCCTTTCGGAAAGGGAAAAGGAATCTTGCGAATCCCAAAAGAAAGGCTTACAAACACTCTGGAAAGGAGATAGGTTCAAATGAAATACAATTGAAAAAAGCAGAAAATCGGGAATTTTAGTCTCTTCAAATAATAGGCTGTGAGGAAATCAGCTGCATTGCAAAGGACCAAAAGGTGCCAAAACTAAGCTCACAGATGTTGCAAAAGCAGGGGAAAAAGTCAAGGAGGAAGACAGAACTTAGGGGGCAAGACATGAGGGACATGGCATGAATACTTAAAAAAATAAAAAAAAAAAAAAGAAAACATCTTTCCCAAAGTCAAAGCCATCAAAATGCAGGCAGGCCATACGCCACCAAGGGCAGCACATGCAGCAAAGCTTGCCAAAATTGATCCCCACTGAAGGCAAAACAGAAAAGAAGGACCTACAAACACACTGGAAAGGAGTCAACATCAAGGAATTGCAATTGGAGGAGAAAAAAAGAAAATTTGGGAAATTTAGTGACTCTAAGAAAATGGCCTGGGGTTGTATCACGTGCAGTGCAAAGGACCAAAAGATGCCAAAACTAAGCTCACAGATGTTGCAAAGGCAGGGGAAAAAGTCAAGGAGGAAGACACAACTTAGGGGGCAATATATGAGGGACATGGCATGAATAATTAAAACAAAAAAGAAAAAAAAAAGAAAAAATCTTTCCCAAAGTCAAAGCCATCAAAATGCAGGCAGGCCATACGCCAGCAAGTGCAGGCACATGCAGCAAAGCTTGCCAAAATTGATCCCCACTGAAGGCCAAAACAGAAAAGAAGGACCTACAAACACCCTGGAATGGAGACACCATCAAAGGAATTGCAATTGGAGGAGAAAAAAAGAAAATTTCGGAAATTTAATGACTCTTAGAAAGTGGCCTGGGGTTTTATCAGGTGCAGTGCAAAGGACCAAAAGATGCCAAAACTAAGCTCACAGATGTTGCAAAAGCAGAGGAAAAAGTCAAGGAGGAAGACACAACTTAGGGGGCAAGATATGAGGGACATGGCATGAATACTTAAAACAAAAAAAAAAAAAAAAAGAAAAAATCTTTCCCAAAGTCAAAGCCATCAAAATGCAGGCACGCCATACGCCACCAAGGGCAGGCACATGCAGCAAAGCTTGCCAAAATTGATCCCCAGTGAAGGCCAAAACAGAAAAGAAGGACCTACAAACACGCTGGAAAGGAGTCAACATCAAAGGAATTGCAATTGGAGGAGAAAAAAAGAAAATTTGGGAAATTTAGTGACTGTAAGAAACTGGCCTGGGTTTATATCAGGTGCAGTGCAAAGGACCAAAAGATGCAAAAACTAAGCTCACAGATGTTGCAAAAGCAGGGGAAAAAGTCAAGGAGGAAGACACAACTTAGGGAGCAAGATATGAGGGACATGGCATGAACACTTCAGAAAACAACCAAAAAAAGAAAAAAATCTTTCCCAAAGTCAAAGCCATCAAAAGGCATGGCTTGCCATCAAGGGCAGGGACATGAACCAAAGATTCCTCTATTGGTCCCCGTTGGAATCGCAAGAAACCTTTTCCCTTCCCGAAAGGAAATGAAATTTCCTTCCGGGAAGGGAAAAGGAATCTTGTGAATCCCAAAAGAAAGGCTTACAAATACTATGGAAAGGAGATAGGTCCAAATGAAATGCAATTGAAAAAAGCAGAAAATCGGGAATTTTAGTCTCTTCAAAAAATAGGCTGTGAGGAAATAAGCTGCATTGCAAAGGACCAAAAGATGCCAAAACTAAGCTCACAGATGTTGCAGAAGCAGGGGAAAAAGTCAAGGAGGAAGACAGAACTTAGGGGGCAAGATATGAGGGACATGGCATGAATACTTAAAATAATAAAAAAAAAAAAAAAGAAAAAATCTTTCCCAAAGTCAAAGCCATCACAATGCATGCAGGCCATATGCCACCAAGGGCAGGCACATGCAGCAAAGCTTGCCAAAATTGATCCCCACTGAAGGCCAAAACAGAAAAGAAGGACCTACAAACACGCTGGAAAGGAGTCAACATCAAAGGAATTGCAATTGGAGGAGAAAAAAAAAAAATTGGGAAATTTAATGACTCTAAGAAAATGGCCTGGGTTTATATCAGGTGCAGTGCAAAGGACCAAAAGATGCCAAAACTAAGCTCACAGATGTTGCAAAAGCAGGGGAAAAAGTCAAGGAGGAAGACACAACTTAGGGGGCAAGATATGAGGGACATGGCATGAATACTTAAAATAATAAAAAAAAAAAAAAAGAAAAAATCTTTCCCAAAGTCAAAGCCATCAAAATGCAGGCAGGCCATACGCCACCAAGGGCAGCACGTGCAGCAAAGCTTGCCAAAATTGATCCCCACTGAAGGCAAAACAGAAAAGAAGGACCTACAAACACACAGGAAAGGAGTCAACATCAAGGAATTGCAATTGGAGGAGAAAAAGAAAATTTGGGAAATTTAGTGACTCTAAGAAAATGGCCTGGTGTTTTATCAGGTGCAGTGCAAAGGACCAAAAGATGCCAAAACTAAGCTCACAGATGTTGCAAAAGCAGGGGAAAAAGTCAAGGAGGAAGACACAACTTAGGGGGCAAGATATGAGGGACATGGCATGAATAATTAAAACAAAAAAGAAAAAAAAAAGAAAAAATCTTTCCCAAAGTCAAAGCCATCAAAATGCAGGCAGGCCATACGCCAGCAAGTGCAGGCACATGCAGCAAAGCTTGCCAAAATTGATCCCCACTGAAGGCCAAAACAGAAAAGAAGGACCTACAAACACCCTGGAATGGAGACACCATCAAAGGAATTGCAATTGGAGGAGAAAAAAAGAAAATTTGGGAAATTTAATGACTCTTAGAAAGTGGCCTGGGGTTTTATCAGGTGCAGTGCAAAGGACCAAAAGATGCCAAAACTAAGCTCACAGATGTTGCAAAAGCAGGGGAAAAAGTCAAGGAGGAAGACACAACTTAGGGGGCAAGATATGAGGGACATGGCATGAATAATTAAAACAAAAAAGAAAAAAAAAAGACAAAATCTTTCCCAAAGTCAAAGCCATCAAAATGCAGGCACGCCATACGCCAGCAAGTGCAGGCACATGCAGCAAAGCTTGCCAAAATTGATCCCCACTGAAGGCCAAAACAGAAAAGAAGGACCTACAAACACGCTGGAATGGAGACACCATCAAAGGAATTGCAATTGGAGGAGAAAAAAAAAAATTTGGGAAATTTAACGACTCTTAGAAAGTGGCCTGGGGTTTTATCAGGTGCAGCGCAAAGGACCAAAGATGCCAAAACTAAGCTCACAGATGTTGCAAAAGCAGGGGAAAAAGTCAAGGAGGAAGACACAACTTAGGGGGCAAGATATGAGGGACATGGCATGAATACTTAAAACAAAAAAAAAAAAAAAAAGAAAAAATCTTTCCCAAAGTCAAAGCCATCAAAATGCAGGCAGGCCATACGCCACCAAGGGCAGGCACATGCAGCAAAGCTTGCCAAAATTGATCCCCACTGAAGGCCAAAACAGAAAAGAAGGACCTACAAACACGCTGGAAAGGAGTCAACATCAAAGGAATTGCAATTGGAGGAGAAAAAAAGAAAATTTGGGAAATTTAGTGACTGTTAGAAACTGGCCTGGGTTTATATCAGGTGCAGTGCAAAGGACCAAAAGATGCAAAAACTAAGCTCACAGATGTTGCAAAAGCAGGGGAAAAAGTCAAGGAGGAAGACACAACTTAGGGAGCAAGATATGAGGGACATGGCATGAACACTTCAGAAAACAACCAAAAAAAGAAAAAAATCTTTCCCAAAGTCAAAGCCATCAAAAGGCATGGCTTGCCATCAAGGGCAGGGACATGATCCAAAGATTCCTCTATTGGTCCCCGTTGGAATCGCAAGATTCCTTTTCCCTTCCCTAAAGGAAAAGAAATTTCCTTCCGGGAAGGGAAAAGGAATCTTGTGAATCCCAAAACAAAGGCTTACAAACACTCTGGAAAGGAGATAGGTTCAAATGAAATGCAATTGAAAAAAGCAGAAAATCGGGAATTTTAGTCTCTTCAAAAAATAGGCTGTGAGGAAATAAGCTGCATTGCAAAGGACCAAAAGATGCCAAAACTAAGCTCACAGATGTTGCAAAAGCAGGGGAAAAAGTCAAGTAGGAAGACAGAACTTAGGGGGCAAGATATGAGGGACATGGCATGAATACTTAAAATAATAAAAAAAAAAAAAAAGAAAAAATCTTTCCCAAAGTCAAAGCCATCAAAATGCATGCAGGCCATATGCCACCAAGGGCAGGCACATGCAGCAAAGCTTGCCAAAATTGATCCCCACTGAAGGCCAAAACAGAAAAGAAGGACTTACAAACACGCTGGAAAGGAGTCAACATCAAAGGAATTGCAATTGGAGGAGAAAAAAAAAAAATTGGGAAATTTAATGACTCTAAGAAAATGGCCTGGGTTTATATCAGGTGCAGTGCAAAGGACCAAAAGATGCCAAAACTAAGCTCACAGATGTTGCAAAAGCAGGGGAAATAGTCAAGGAGGAAGACACAACTTAGGGGGCAAGATATGAGGGACATGGCATGAATATTTAAAATAATAAAAAAAAAAAAAAGAAAAAATCTTTCCCAAAGTCAAAGCCATCAAAATGCAGGCAGGCCATACGCCAGCAAGGGCAGGCACATGCAGCAAAGCTTGCCAAAATTGATCCCCACTGAAGGCCAAAACAGAAAAGAAGGACCTACAAACACGGTGGAATGGAGACACCATCAAAGGAATTGCAATTGGAGGAGAAAAAAAGAAAATTTGGGAAATTTAATGACTCTTAGAAAGTGGCCTGGGGTTTTATCAGGTGCAGTGCAAAGGACCAAAAGATGCCAAAACTAAGCTCACAGATGTTGCAAAAGCAGGGGAAAAAGTCAAGGAGGAAGACACAGCTTAGGGGGCAAGATATGAGGGACATGGCATGAACACTTCAGGAAACAACCAAAAAAAGAAAAATGTCTTTCCCAAAGTCAAAGCCATCAAAAGGTATGGCCTGCCATCAAGTGCATGGACATGCACCAAAGATTCCTCTATTGGTCCCCATTGAAATCGCAAGATTCCTTTTCCCTTCCCGAAAGGAAATGAAATTGCCTTTCGGAAAGGGAAAAGGAATCTTGCGAATCCCAAAAGAAAGGCTTACAAACACTCTGGAAAGGAGATAGGTTCAAATGAAATACAATTGAAAAAAGCAGAAAATCGGGAATTTTAGTCTCTTCAAATAATAGGCTGTGAGGAAATCAGCTGCATTGCAAAGGACCAAAAGGTGCCAAAACTAAGCTCACAGATGTTGCAAAAGCAGGGGAAAAAGTCAAGGAGGAAGACAGAACTTAGGGGCAAGACATGAGGGACATGGCATGAATACTTAAAAAAATAAAAAAAAAAAAAAGAAAACATCTTTCCCAAAGTCAAAGCCATCAAAATGCAGGCAGGCCATACGCCACCAAGGGCAGCACATGCAGCAAAGCTTGCCAAAATTGATCCCCACTGAAGGCAAAACAGAAAAGAAGGACCTACAAACACACTGGAAAGGAGTCAACATCAAGGAATTGCAATTGGAGGAGAAAAAAAGAAAATTTGGGAAATTTAGTGACTCTAAGAAAATGGCCTGGGGTTGTATCACGTGCAGTGCAAAGGACCAAAAGATGCCAAAACTAAGCTCACAGATGTTGCAAAGGCAGGGGAAAAAGTCAAGGAGGAAGACACAACTTAGGGGGCAATATATGAGGGACATGGCATGAATAATTAAAACAAAAAAGAAAAAAAAAAGAAAAAATCTTTCCCAAAGTCAAAGCCATCAAAATGCAGGCAGGCCATACGCCAGCAAGTGCAGGCACATGCAGCAAAGCTTGCCAAAATTGATCCCCACTGAAGGCCAAAACAGAAAAGAAGGACCTACAAACACCCTGGAATGGAGACACCATCAAAGGAATTGCAATTGGAGGAGAAAAAAAGAAAATTTCGGAAATTTAATGACTCTTAGAAAGTGGCCTGGGGTTTTATCAGGTGCAGTGCAAAGGACAAAAAGATGCCAAAACTAAGCTCACAGATGTTGCAAAAGCAGGGGAAAAAGTCAAGGAGGAAGACACAACTTAGGGGGCAAGATATGAGGGACATGGCATGAATACTTAAAACAAAAAAAAAAAAAAAAAAGAAAAAATCTTTCCCAAAGTCAAAGCCATCAAAATGCAGGCAGGCCATACGCCACCAAGGGCAGGCACATGCAGCAAAGCTTGCCAAAATTGATCCCCAGTGAAGGCCAAAACAGAAAAGAAGGACCTACAAACACGCTGGAAAGGAGTCAACATCAAAGGAATTGCAATTGGAGGAGAAAAAAAGAAAATTTGGGAAATTTAGTGACTGTAAGAAACTGGCCTGGGTTTATATCAGGTGCAGTGCAAAGGACCAAAAGATGCAAAAACTAAGCTCACAGATGTTGCAAAAGCAGGGGAAAAAGTCAAGGAGGAAGACACAACTTAGGGAGCAAGATATGAGGGACATGGCATGAACACTTCAGAAAACAACCAAAAAAAGAAAAAAATCTTTCCCAAAGTCAAAGCCATCAAAAGGCATGGCTTGCCATCAAGGGCAGGGACATGAACCAAAGATTCCTCTATTGGTCCCCGTTGGAATCGCAAGATACCTTTTCCCTTCCCGAAAGGAAATGAAATTTCCTTCCGGGAAGGGAAAAGGAATCTTGTGAATCCCAAAAGAAAGGCTTACAAATACTATGGAAAGGAGATAGGTCCAAATGAAATGCAATTGAAAAAAGCAGAAAATCGGGAATTTTAGTCTCTTCAAAAAATAGGCTGTGAGGAAATAAGCTGCATTGCAAAGGACCAAAAGATGCCAAAACTAAGCTCACAGATGTTGCAGAAGCAGGGGAAAAAGTCAAGGAGGAAGACAGAACTTAGGGGGCAAGATATGAGGGACATGGCATGAATACTTAAAATAATAAAAAAAAAAAAAAAGAAAAAAATCTTTCCCAAAGTCAAAGCCATCACAATGCATGCAGGCCATATGCCACCAAGGGCAGGCACATGCAGCAAAGCTTGCCAAAATTGATCCCCACTGAAGGCCAAAACAGAAAAGAAGGACCTACAAACACGCTGGAAAGGAGTCAACATCAAAGGAATTGCAATTGGAGGAGAAAAAAAAAAAATTGGGAAATTTAATGACTCTAAGAAAATGGCCTGGGTTTATATCAGGTGCAGTGCAAAGGACCAAAAGATGCCAAAACTAAGCTCACAGATGTTGCAAAAGCAGGGGAAAAAGTCAAGGAGGAAGACACAACTTAGGGGGCAAGATATGAGGGACCTGGCATGAATACTTAAAATAATAAAAAAAAAAAAAAGAAAAAATCTTTCCCAAAGTCAAAGCCATCAAAATGCAGGCAGGCCATACGCCACCAAGGGCAGCACGTGCAGCAAAGCTTGCCAAAATTGATCCCCACTGAAGGCAAAACAGAAAAGAAGGACCTACAAACACACAAGAAAGGAGTCAACATCAAGGAATAGCAATTGGAGGAGAAAAAGAAAATTTGGGAAATTTAGTGACTCTAAGAAAATGGCCTGGTGTTTTATCAGGTGCAGTGCAAAGGACCAAAAGATGCCAAAACTAAGCTCACAGATGTTGCAAAAGCAGGGGAAAAAGTCAAGGAGGAAGACACAACTTAGGGGGCAATATATGAGGGACATGGCATGAATAATTAAAACAAAAAAGAAAAAAAAAAAGAAAAAATCTTTCCCAAAGTCAAAGCCATCAAAATGCAGGCAGGCCATACGCCAGCAAGTGCAGGCACATGCAGCAAAGCTTGCCAAAATTGATCCCCACTGAAGGCCAAAACAGAAAAGAAGGACCTACAAACACCCTGGAATGGAGACACCATCAAAGGAATTGCAATTGGAGGAGAAAAAAAGAAAATTTGGGAAATTTAATGACTCTTAGAAAGTGGCCTGGGGTTTTATCAGGTGCAGTGCAAAGGACCAAAAGATGCCAAAACTAAGCTCACAGATGTTGCAAAAGCAGGGGAAAAAGTCAAGGAGGAAGACACAACTTAGGGGGCAAGATATGAGGGACATGGCATGAATAATTAAAACAAAAAAGAAAAAAAAAAGACAAAATCTTTCCCAAAGTCAAAGCCATCAAAATGCAGGCACGCCATACGCCACCAAGGGCAGGCACATGCAGCAAAGCTTGCCAAAATTGATCCCCACTGAAGGCCAAAACAGAAAAGAAGGACCTACAAACACGCTGGAATGGAGACACCATCAAAGGAATTGCAATTGGAGGAGAAAAAAAGAAAATTTGGGAAATTTAGTGACTGTTAGAAACTGGCCTGGGTTTATATCAGGTGCAGTGCAAAGGACCAAAAGATGCAAAAACTAAGCTCACAGATGTTGCAAAAGCAGGGGAAAAAGTCAAGGAGGAAGACACAACTTAGGGAGCAAGATATGAGGGACATGGCATGAACACTTCAGAAAACAACCAAAAAAAGAAAAAAATCTTTCCCAAAGTCAAAGCCATCAAAAGGCATGGCTTGCCATCAAGGGCAGGGACATGATCCAAAGATTCCTCTATTGGTCCCCGTTGGAATCGCAAGATTCCTTTTCCCTTCCCTAAAGGAAAAGAAATTTCCTTCCGGGAAGGGAAAAGGAATCTTGTGAATCCCAAAACAAAGGCTTACAAACACTCTGGAAAGGAGATAGGTTCAAATGAAATGCAATTGAAAAAAGCAGAAAATCGGGAATTTTAGTCTCTTCAAAAAATAGGCTGTGAGGAAATAAGCTGCATTGCAAAGGACCAAAAGATGCCAAAACTAAGCTCACAGATGTTGCAAAAGCAGGGGAAAAAGTCAAGGAGGAAGACAGAACTTAGGGGGCAAGATATGAGGGACATGGCATGAATACTTAAAATAATAAAAAAAAAAAAAAAGAAAAAATCTTTCCCAAAGTCAAAGCCATCAAAATGCATGCAGGCCATATGCCACCAAGGGAAGGCACATGCAGCAAAGCTTGCCAAAATTGATCCCCACTGAAGGCCAAAACAGAAAAGAAGGACTTACAAACACGCTGGAAAGGAGTCAACATCAAAGGAATTGCAATTGGAGGAGAAAAAAAGAAAATTTGGGAAATTTAGTGACTCTAAGAAAATGGCCTGGGGTTTATATCAGGTGCAGTGCAAAGGACCAAAAGATGCCAAAACTAAGCTCACAGATGTTGCAAAAGCAGAGGAAAAAGTCAAGGAGGAAGACACAACTTAGGGGGCAAGATATGAGGGACATGGCATGAATAATTAAAACAAAAGAAAAAAAAAAAAGAAAAAATCTTTCCCAAAGTCAAAGCCATCAAAATGCAGGCAGGCCATACGCCACCAAGGGCAGGCACATGCAGCAAAGCTTGCCAAAATTGATCCCCACTGAAGGCCAAAACAGAAAATAAGGACCTACAAACACGCTGGAAAGGAGTCAACATCAAAGGAATTGCAATTGGAGGAGAAAAAAAGAAAATTTGGGAAATTTAGTGACTGTTAGAAACTGGCCTGGGTTTATATCAGGTGCAGTGCAAAGGACCAAAAGATGCAAAAACTAAGCTCACAGATGTTGCAAAAGCAGGGGAAAAAGTCAAGGAGGAAGACACAACTTAGGGAGCAAGATATGTGGGACATGGCATGAACACTTCAGAAAACAACCAAAAAAAGAAAAAAATCTTTCCCAAAGTCAAAGCCATCAAAAGGCATGGCTTGCCATCAAGGGCAGGGACATGATCCAAAGATTCCTCTATTGGTCCCCGTTGGAATCGCAAGATTCCTTTTCCCTTCCCGAAAGGAAATGAAATTTCCTTCCGGGAAGGGAAAAGGAATCTTGTGAATCCCAAAAGAAAGGCTTACAAACAGTCTGGAAAGGAGATAGGTTCAAATGAAATGCAATTGAAAAAAGCAGAAAATCGGGAATTTTAGTCTCTTCAAAAAATGGGCTGTGAGGAAATCAGCTGCATTGCCAAGGACCAAAAGGTGCCAAAACTAAGCTCACAGATGTTGCAAAAGCAGGGGAAAAAGTCAAGGAGGAAGACAGAACTTAGGGGGCAAGATATGAGGGACATGGCATGAATACTTAAAATAATAAAAAAAAAAAAAAAGAAAAAATCTTTCCCAAAGTCAAAGCCATCAAAATGCATGCAGGCCATATGCCACCAAGGGCAGGCACATGCAGCAAAGCTTGCCAAAATTGATCCCCACTGAAGGCCAAAACAGAAAAGAAGGACCTACAAACACGCTGGAAAGGAGTCAACATCAAAGGAATTGCAATTGGAGGAGAAAAAAAAAAAAATTGGGAAATTTAATGACTCTAAGAAAATGGCCCTGGGTTTATATCAGGTGCAGTGCAAAGGACCAAAAGATGCCAAAACTAAGCTCACAGATGTTGCAAAAGCAGGGGAAAAAGTCAAGGAGGAAGACACAACTTAGGGGCAAGATATGAGGGACATGGCATGAATACTTAAAATAATAAAAAAAAAAAAAAGAAAAAATCTTTCCCAAAGTCAAAGCCATCAAAATGCAGGCAGGCCATACGCCACCAAGGGCAGGCACATGCAGCAAAGCTTGCCAAAATTGATCCCCACTGAAGGCAAAACAGAAAAGAAGGACCTAAAAACACGCTGGAGAGGAGTCAACATCAAGGAATTGCAATTGGAGGAGAAAAAAAGAAAATTTGGGAAATTTAGTGACTCTAAGAAAATGGCCTGGTGTTTTATCAGGTGCAGTGCAAAGGACCAAAAGATGCCAAAAGTAAGCTCACAGATGTTGCAAAAGCAGGGGAAAAAGTCAAGGAGGAAGACACAACTTAGGGGGCAAGATATGAGGGACATGGCATGAATAATTAAACAAAAAAGAAAAAAAAAAGAAAAAATCTTTCCCAAAGTCAAAGCCATCAAAATGCAGGCAGGCCATACGCCAGCAAGGGCAGGCACATGCAGCAAAGCTTGCAAAATTGATCCCCACTGAAGGCCAAAACAGAAAAGAAGGACCTACAAACACGGTGGAATGGAGACACCATCAAAGGAATTGCAATTGGAGGAGAAAAAAAGAAAATTTGGGAAATTTAATGACTCTTAGAAAGTGGCCTGGGGTTTTATCAGGTGCAGTGCAAAGGACCAAAAGATGCCAAAACTAAGCTCACAGATGTTGCAAAAGCAGGGGAAAAAGTCAAGGAGGAAGACACAGCTTAGGGGGCAAGATATGAGGGACATGGCATGAACACTTCAGGAAACAACCAAAAAAAGAAAAATGTCTTTCCCAAAGTCAAAGCCATCAAAAGGTATGGCCTCCCATCAAGTGCATGGACATGCACCAAAGATTCCTCTATTGGTCCCCATTGAAATCGCAAGATTCCTTTTCCCTTCCCGAAAGGAAATGAAATTTCCTTTCGGGAAGGGAAAAGGAATCTTGCGAATCCCAAAAGAAAGGCTTACAAACACTCTGGAAAGGAGATAGGTTCAAATGAAATACAATTGAAAAAAGCAGAAAATCGGGAATTTTAGTCTCTTCAAATAATAGGCTGTGAGGAAATCAGCTGCATTGCAAAGGACCAAAAGGTGCCAAAACTAAGCTCACAGATGTTGCAAAAGCAGGGGAAAAAGTCAAGGAGGAAGACACAACTTAGGGGGCAAGATATGAGGGACATGGCATGAATACTTAAAAAAATAAAAAAAAAAAAAAGAAAACATCTTTCCGAAAGTCAAAGCCATCAAAATGCAGGCAGGCCATACGCCACCAAGGGCAGCACATGCAGCAAAGCTTGCCAAAATTGATCCCCACGGAAGGCAAAACAGAAAAGAAGGACCTACAAACACACTGGAAAGGAGTCAACATCAAGGAATTGCAATTGGAGGAGAAAAAAAGAAAATTTGGGAAATTTAGTGACTCTAAGAAAATGGCCTGGTGTTTTATCAGGTGCAGTGCAAAGGACCAAAAGATGCCAAAACTAAGCTCACAGATGTTGCAAAGGCAGGGGAAAAAGTCAAGGAGGAAGACACAACTTAGGGGGCAATATATGAGGGACATGGCATGAATAATTAAAACAAAAAAGAAAAAAAAAAGAAAAAATCTTTCCCAAAGTCAAAGCCATCAAAATGCAGGCAGGCCATACGCCAGCAAGTGCAGGCACATGCAGCAAAGCTTGCCAAAATTGATCCCCACTGAAGGCCAAAACAGAAAAGAAGGACCTACAAACACCCTGGAATGGAGACACCATCAAAGGAATTGCAATTGGAGGAGAAAAAAAGAAAATTTGAGAAATTTAATGACTCTTAGAAAGTGGCCTGGGGTTTTATCAGGTGCAGTGCAAAGGACCAAAAGATGCCAAAACTAAGCTCACAGATGTTGCAAAAGCAGAGGAAAAAGTCAAGGAGGAAGACACAACTTAGGGGGCAAGATATGAGGGACATGGCATGAATACTTAAAACAAAAAAAAAAAAAAAAAGAAAAAATCTTTCCCAAAGTCAAAGCCATCAAAATGCAGGCAGGCCATACGCCACCAAGGGCAGGCACATGCAGCAAAGCTTGCCAAAATTGATCCCCAGTGAAGGCCAAAACAGAAAAGAAGGACCTACAAACACGCTGGAAAGGAGTCAACATCAAAGGAATTGCAATTGGAGGAGAAAAAAAGAAAATTTGGGAAATTTAGTGACTGTAAGAAACTGGCCTGGGTTTATATCAGGTGCAGTGCAAAGGACCAAAAGATGCAAAAACTAAGCTCACAGATGTTGCAAAAGCAGGGGAAAAAGTCAAGGAGGAAGACACAACTTAGGGAGCAAGATATGAGGGACATGGCATGAACACTTCAGAAAACAACCAAAAAAAGAAAAAAATCTTTCCCAAAGTCAAAGCCATCAAAAGGCATGGCTTGCCATCAAGGGCAGGGACATGAACCAAAGATTCCTCTATTGGTCCCCGTTGGAATCGCAAGATACCTTTTCCCTTCCCGAAAGGAAATGAAATTTCCTTCCGGGAAGGGAAAAGGAATCTTGTGAATCCCAAAAGAAAGGCTTACAAATACTATGGAAAGGAGATAGGTCCAAATGAAATGCAATTGAAAAAAGCAGAAAATCGGGAATTTTAGTCTCTTCAAAAAATAGGCTGTGAGGAAATAAGCTGCATTGCAAAGGACCAAAAGATGCCAAAACTAAGCTCACAGATGTTGCAGAAGCAGGGGAAAAAGTCAAGGAGGAAGACAGAACTTAGGGGGCAAGATATGAGGGACATGGCATGAATACTTAAAATAATAAAAAAAAAAAAAAAGAAAAAATCTTTCCCAAAGTCAAAGCCATCACAATGCATGCAGGCCATATGCCACCAAGGGCAGGCACATGCAGCAAAGCTTGCCAAAATTGATCCCCACTGAAGGCCAAAACAGAAAAGAAGGACCTACAAACACGCTGGAAAGGAGTCAACATCAAAGGAATTGCAATTGGAGGAGAAAAAAAAAAAAATTGGGAAATTTAATGACTCTAAGAAAATGGCCTGGGTTTATATCAGGTGCAGTGCAAAGGACCAAAAGATGCCAAAACTAAGCTCACAGATGTTGCAAAAGCAGGGGAAAAAGTCAAGGAGGAAGACAGAACTTAGGGGGCAAGATATGAGGGACATGGCATGAATACTTAAAATAATAAAAAAAAAAAAAAAGAAAAAATCTTTCCCAAAGTCAAAGCCATCAAAATGCAGGCAGGCCATATGCCACCAAGGGCAGCATGTGCAGCAAAGCTTGCCAAAATTGATCCCCACTGAAGGCAAAACAGAAAAGAAGGACCTACAAACACACAGGAAAGGAGTCAACATCAAGGAATTGCAATTGGAGGAGAAAAATGAAAATTTGGGAAATTTAGTGACTCTAAGAAAATGGCCTGGTGTTTTATCAGGTGCAGTGCAAAGGACCAAAAGATGCCAAAACTAAGCTCACAGATGTTGCAAAGGCAGGGGAAAAAGTCAAGGAGGAAGACACAACTTAGGGGGCAATATATGAGGGACATGGCATGAATAATTAAAACAAAAAAGAAAAAAAAAAGAAAAAATCTTTCCCAAAGTCAAAGCCATCAAAATGCAGGCAGGCCATACGCCAGCAAGTGCAGGCACATGCAGCAAAGCTTGCCAAAATTGATCCCCACTGAAGGCCAAAACAGAAAAGAAGGACCTACAAACACCCTGGAATGGAGACACCATCAAAGGAATTGCAATTGGAGGAGAAAAAAAGAAAATTTCGGAAATTTAATGACTCTTAGAAAGTGGCCTGGGGTTTTATCAGGTGCAGTGCAAAGGACCAAAAGATGCCAAAACTAAGCTCACAGATGTTGCAAAAGCAGAGGAAAAAGTCAAGGAGGAAGACACAACTTAGGGGGCAAGATATGAGGGACATGGCATGAATACTTAAAACAAAAAAAAAAAAAAAAAGAAAAAATCTTTCCCAAAGTCAAAGCCATCAAAATGCAGGCAGGCCATACGCCACCAAGGGCAGGCACATGCAGCAAAGCTTGCCAAAATTGATCCCCAGTGAAGGCCAAAACAGAAAAGAAGGACCTACAAACACGCTGGAAAGGAGTCAACATCAAAGGAATTGCAATTGGAGGAGAAAAAAAGAAAATTTGGGAAATTTAGTGACTGTAAGAAACTGGCCTGGGTTTATATCAGGTGCAGTGCAAAGGACCAAAAGATGCAAAAACTAAGCTCACAGATGTTGCAAAAGCAGGGGAAAAAGTCAAGGAGGAAGACACAACTTAGGGAGCAAGATATGAGGGACATGGCATGAACACTTCAGAAAACAACCAAAAAAAGAAAAAAATCTTTCCCAAAGTCAAAGCCATCAAAAGGCATGGCTTGCCATCAAGGGCAGGGACATGAACCAAAGATTCCTCTATTGGTCCCCGTTGGAATCGCAAGATACCATTTCCCTTCCCGAAAGGAAATGAAATTTCCTTCCGGGAAGGGAAAAGGAATCTTGTGAATCCCAAAAGAAAGGCTTACAAATACTATGGAAAGGAGATAGGTCCAAATGAAATGCAATTGAAAAAAGCAGAAAATCGGGAATTTTAGTCTCTTCAAAAAATAGGCTGTGAGGAAATAAGCTGCATTGCAAAGGACCAAAAGATGCCAAAACTAAGCTCACAGATGTTGCAGAAGCAGGGGAAAAAGTCAAGGAGGAAGACAGAACTTAGGGGGCAAGATATGAGGGACATGGCATGAATACTTAAAATAATAAAAAAAAAAAAAAGAAAAAATCTTTCCCAAAGTCAAAGCCATCACAATGCATGCAGGCCATATGCCACCAAGGGCAGGCACATGCAGCAAAGCTTGCCAAAATTGATCCCCACTGAAGGCCAAAACAGAAAAGAAGGACCTACAAACACGCTGGAAAGGAGTCAACATCAAAGGAATTGCAATTGGAGGAGAAAAAAAAAAAATTGGGAAATTTAATGACTCTAAGAAAATGGCCTGGGTTTATATCAGGTGCAGTGCAAAGGACCAAAAGATGCCAAAACTAAGCTCACAGATGTTGCAAAAGCAGGGGAAAAAGTCAAGGAGGAAGACACAACTTAGGGGGCAAGATATGAGGGACATGGCATGAATACTTAAAATAATAAAAAAAAAAAAAAGAAAAAATCTTTCCCAAAGTCAAAGCCATCAAAATGCAGGCAGGCCATACGCCACCAAGGGCAGCACGTGCAGCAAAGCTTGCCAAAATTGATCCCCACTGAAGGCAAAACAGAAAAGAAGGACCTACAAACACACAGGAAAGGAGTCAACATCAAGGAATTGCAATTGGAGGAGAAAAAGAAAATTTGGGAAATTTAGTGACTCTAAGAAAATGGCCTGGTGTTTTATCAGGTGCAGTGCAAAGGACCAAAAGATGCCAAAACTAATCTCACAGATGTTGCAAAGGCAGGGGAAAAAGTCAAGGAGGAAGACAGAACTTAGGGGGCAAGATATGAGGGACATGGCATGAATAATTAAAACAAAAAAGAAAAAAAAAAGAAAAAATCTTTCCCAAAGTCAAAGCCATCAAAATGCAGGCAGGCCATACGCCAGCAAGTGCAGGCACATGCAGCAAAGCTTGCCAAAATTGATCCCCACTGAAGGCCAAAACAGAAAAGAAGGACCTACAAACACCCTGGAATGGAGACACCATCAAAGGAATTGCAATTGGAGGAGAAAAAAAGAAAATTTGGGAAATTTAATGACTCTTAGAAAGTGGCCTGGGGTTTTATCAGGTGCAGTGCAAAGGACCAAAAGATGCCAAAACTAAGCTCACAGATGTTGCAAAAGCAGGGGAAAAAGTCAAGGAGGAAGACACAACTTAGGGGGCAAGATATGAGGGACATGGCATGAATAATTAAAACAAAAAAGAAAAAAAAAAGGACAAAATCTTTCCCAAAGTCAAAGCCATCAAAATGCAGGCACGCCATACGCCAGCAAGTGCAGGCACATGCAGCAAAGCTTGCCAAAATTGATCCCCACTGAAGGCCAAAACAGAAAAGAAGGACCTACAAACACGCTGGAATGGAGACACCATCAAAGGAATTGCAATTGGAGGAGAAAAAAAGAAAATTTGGGAAATTTAACGACTCTTAGAAAGTGGCCTGGGGTTTTATCAGGTGCAGCGCAAAGGACCAAAGATGCCAAAACTAAGCTCACAGATGTTGCAAAAGCAGGGGAAAAAGTCAAGGAGGAAGACACAACTTAGGGGGCAAGATATGAGGGACATGGCATAAATACTTAAAACAAAAAAAAAAAAAAAAAGAAAAAATCTTTCCCAAAGTCAAAGCCATCAAAATGCAGGCAGGCCATACGCCACCAAGGGCAGGCACATGCAGCAAAGCTTGCCAAAATTGATCCCCACTGAAGGCCAAAACAGAAAAGAAGGACCTACAAACACGCTGGAAAGGAGTCAACATCAAAGGAATTGCAATTGGAGGAGAAAAAAAGAAAATTTGGGAAATTTAGTGACTGTAAGAAACTGGCCTGGGTTTATATCAGGTGCAGTGCAAAGGACCAAAAGATGCAAAAACTAAGCTCACAGATGTTGCAAAAGCAGGGGAAAAAGTCAAGGAGGAAGACACAACTTAGGGAGCAAGATATGAGGGACATGGCATGAACACTTCAGAAAACAACCAAAAAAAGAAAAAAATCTTTCCCAAAGTCAAAGCCATCAAAAGGCATGGCTTGCCATCAAGGGCAGGGACATGATCCAAAGATTCCTCTATTGGTCCCCGTTGGAATCGCAAGATTCCTTTTCCCTTCCCTAAAGGAAATGAAATTTCCTTCCGGGAAGGGAAAAGGAATCTTGTGAATCCCAAAAGAAAGGCTTACAAACACTCTGGAAAGGAGATAGGTTCAAATGAAATGCAATTGAAAAAAGCAGAAAATCGGGAATTTTAGTCTCTTCAAAAAATAGGCTGTGAGGAAATAAGCTGCATTGCAAAGGACCAAAAGATGCCAAAACTAAGCTCACAGATGTTGCAAAAGCAGGGGAAAAAGTCAAGGAGGAAGACAGAACTTAGGGGGCAAGATATGAGGGACATGGCATGAATACTTAAAATAATAAAAAAAAAAAAAAAGAAAAAATCTTTCCCAAAGTCAAAGCCATCAAAATGCATGCAGGCCATATGCCACCAAGGGCAGGCACATGCAGCAAAGCTTGCCAAAATTGATCCCCACTGAAGGCCAAAACAGAAAAGAAGGACCTACAAACACGCTGGAAAGGAGTCAACATCAAAGGAATTGCAATTGGAGGAGAAAAAAAAAAAATTGGGAAATTTAATGACTCTAAGAAAATGGCCTGGGTTTATATCAGGTGCAGTGCAAAGGACCAAAAGATGCCAAAACTAAGCTCACAGATGTTGCAAAAGCAGGGGAAATAGTCAAGGAGGAAGACACAACTTAGGGGGCAAGATATGAGGGACATGGCATGAATAATTAAAATAATAAAAAAAAAAAAAAGAAAAAATCTTTCCCAAAGTCAAAGCCATCAAAATGCAGGCAGGCCATACGCCACCAAGGGCAGGCACATGCAGCAAAGCTTGCCAAAATTGATCCCCACTGAAGGCCAAAACAGAAAAGAAGGACCTACAAACACGCTGGAAAGGAGTCAACATCAAGGAATTGCAATTGGAGGAGAAAAAAAGAAAATTTGGGAAATTTAGTGACTCTAAGAAAATAGCCTGGTGTTTTATCAGGTGCAGTGCAAAGGACCAAAAGATGCCAAAACTAAGCTCACAGATGTTGCAAAAGCAGGGGAAAAAGTCAAGGAGGAAGACACAACTTAGGGGGCAAGATATGAGGGACATGGCATGAACACTTCAGAAAACAACCAAAAAAAGAAAAAAATCTTTCCCAAAGTCAAAGCCATCAAAAGGCATGGCTTGCCATCAAGGGCAGGGACATGAACCAAAGATTCCTCTATTGGTCCCCGTTGGAATCGCAAGATACCTTTTCCCTTCCCGAAAGGAAATGAAATTTCCTTCCGGGAAGGGAAAAGGAATCTTGTGAATCCCAAAAGAAAGGCTTACAAATACTATGGAAAGGAGATAGGTCCAAATGAAATGCAATTGAAAAAAGCAGAAAATCGGGAATTTTAGTCTCTTCAAAAAATAGGCTGTGAGGAAATAAGCTGCATTGCAAAGGACCAAAAGATGCCAAAACTAAGCTCACAGATGTTGCAGAAGCAGGGGAAAAAGTCAAGGAGGAAGACAGAACTTAGGGGGCAAGATATGAGGGACATGGCATGAATACTTACAATAATAAAAAAAAAAAAAAAGAAAAAATCTTTCCCAAAGTCAAAGCCATCACAATGCATGCAGGCCATATGCCACCAAGGGCAGGCACATGCAGCAAAGCTTGCCAAAATTGATCCCCACTGAAGGCCAAAACAGAAAAGAAGGACCTACAAACACGCTGGAAAGGAGTCAACATCAAAGGAATTGCAATTGGAGGAGAAAAAAAAAAAAATTGGGAAATTTAATGACTCTAAGAAAATGGCCTGGGTTTATATCAGGTGCAGTGCAAAGGACCAAAAGATGCCAAAACTAAGCTCACAGATGTTGCAAAAGCAGGGGAAAAAGTCAAGGAGGAAGACAGAACTTAGGGGGCAAGATATGAGGGACATGGCATGAATACTTAAAATAATAAAAAAAAAAAAAAAAGAAAAAATCTTTCCCAAAGTCAAAGCCATCAAAATGCAGGCAGGCCATATGCCACCAAGGGCAGCATGTGCAGCAAAGCTTGCCAAATGATCCCCACTGAAGGCAAAACAGAAAAGAAGGACCTACAAACACACAGGAAAGGAGTCAACATCAAGGAATTGCAATTGGAGGAGAAAAATGAAAATTTGGGAAATTTAGTGACTCTAAGAAAATGGCCTGGTGTTTTATCAGGTGCAGTGCAAAGGACCAAAAGATGCCAAAACTAAGCTCACAGATGTTGCAAAGGCAGGGGAAAAAGTCAAGGAGGAAGACACAACTTAGGGGGCAATATATGAGGGACATGGCATGAATAATTAAAACAAAAAAGAAAAAAAAAAGAAAAAATCTTTCCCAAAGTCAAAGCCATCAAAATGCAGGCAGGCCATACGCCAGCAAGTGCAGGCACATGCAGCAAAGCTTGCCAAAATTGATCCCCACTGAAGGCCAAAACAGAAAAGAAGGACCTACAAACACCCTGGAATGGAGACACCATCAAAGGAATTGCAATTGGAGGAGAAAAAAAGAAAATTTCGGAAATTTAATGACTCTTAGAAAGTGGCCTGGGGTTTTATCAGGTGCAGTGCAAAGGACCAAAAGATGCCAAAACTAAGCTCACAGATGTTGCAAAAGCAGAGGAAAAAGTCAAGGAGGAAGACACAACTTAGGGGGCAAGATATGAGGGACATGGCATGAATACTTAAAACAAAAAAAAAAAAAAAAAGAAAAAATCTTTCCCAAAGTCAAAGCCATCAAAATGCAGGCAGGCCATACGCCACCAAGGGCAGGCACATGCAGCAAAGCTTGCCAAAATTGATCCCCAGTGAAGGCCAAAACAGAAAAGAAGGACCTACAAACACGCTGGAAAGGAGGTCAACATCAAAGGAATTGCAATTGGAGGAGAAAAAAAAAAAATTTGGGAAATTTAGTGACTGTAAGAAACTGGCCTGGGTTTATATCAGGTGCAGTGCAAAGGACCAAAAGATGCAAAAACTAAGCTCACAGATGTTGCAAAAGCAGGGGAAAAAGTCAAGGAGGAAGACACAACTTAGGGAGCAAGATATGAGGGACATGGCATGAACACTTCAGAAAACAACCAAAAAAAGAAAAAAATCTTTCCCAAAGTCAAAGCCATCAAAAGGCATGGCTTGCCATCAAGGGCAGGGACATGAACCAAAGATTCCTCTATTGGTCCCCGTTGGAATCGCAAGATACCATTTCCCTTCCCGAAAGGAAATGAAATTTCCTTCCGGGAAGGGAAAAGGAATCTTGTGAATCCCAAAAGAAAGGCTTACAAATACTATGGAAAGGAGATAGGTCCAAATGAAATGCAATTGAAAAAAGCAGAAAATCGGGAATTTTAGTCTCTTCAAAAAATAGGCTGTGAGGAAATAAGCTGCATTGCAAAGGACCAAAAGATGCCAAAACTAAGCTCACAGATGTTGCAGAAGCAGGGGAAAAAGTCAAGGAGGAAGACAGAACTTAGGGGGCAAGATATGAGGGACATGGCATGAATACTTAAAATAATAAAAAAAAAAAAAAGAAAAAATCTTTCCCAAAGTCAAAGCCATCACAATGCATGCAGGCCATATGCCACCAAGGGCAGGCACATGCAGCAAAGCTTGCCAAAATTGATCCCCACTGAAGGCCAAAACAGAAAAGAAGGACCTACAAACACGCTGGAAAGGAGTCAACATCAAAGGAATTGCAATTGGAGGAGAAAAAAAAAAAATTGGGAAATTTAATGACTCTAAGAAAATGGCCTGGGTTTATATCAGGTGCAGTGCAAAGGACCAAAAGATGCCAAAACTAAGCTCACAGATGTTGCAAAAGCAGGGGAAAAAGTCAAGGAGGAAGACACAACTTAGGGGGCAAGATATGAGGGACATGGCATGAATACTTAAAATAATAAAAAAAAAAAAAAAGAAAAAATCTTTCCCAAAGTCAAAGCCATCAAAATGCAGGCAGGCCATACGCCACCAAGGGCAGCACGTGCAGCAAAGCTTGCCAAAATTGATCCCCACTGAAGGCAAAACAGAAAAGAAGGACCTACAAACACACAGGAAAGGAGTCAACATCAAGGAATTGCAATTGGAGGAGAAAAAGAAAATTTGGGAAATTTAGTGACTCTAAGAAAATGGCCTGGTGTTTTATCAGGTGCAGTGCAAAGGACCAAAAGATGCCAAAACTAATCTCACAGATGTTGCAAAGGCAGGGGAAAAAGTCAAGGAGGAAGACAGAACTTAGGGGGCAAGATATGAGGGACATGGCATGAATAATTAAAACAAAAAAGAAAAAAAAAAGAAAAAATCTTTCCCAAAGTCAAAGCCATCAAAATGCAGGCAGGCCATACGCCAGCAAGTGCAGGCACATGCAGCAAAGCTTGCCAAAATTGATCCCCACTGAAGGCCAAAACAGAAAAGAAGGACCTACAAACACCCTGGAATGGAGACACCATCAAAGGAATTGCAATTGGAGGAGAAAAAAAGAAAATTTGGGAAATTTAATGACTCTTAGAAAGTGGCCTGGGGTTTTATCAGGTGCAGTGCAAAGGACCAAAAGATGCCAAAACTAAGCTCACAGATGTTGCAAAAGCAGGGGAAAAAGTCAAGGAGGAAGACACAACTTAGGGGGCAAGATATGAGGGACATGGCATGAATAATTAAAACAAAAAAGAAAAAAAAAAGACAAAATCTTTCCCAAAGTCAAAGCCATCAAAATGCAGGCACGCCATACGCCAGCAAGTGCAGGCACATGCAGCAAAGCTTGCCAAAATTGATCCCCACTGAAGGCCAAAACAGAAAAGAAGGACCTACAAACACGCTGGAATGGAGACACCATCAAAGGAATTGCAATTGGAGGAGAAAAAAAGAAAATTTGGGAAATTTAACGACTCTTAGAAAGTGGCCTGGGGTTTTATCAGGTGCAGCGCAAAGGACCAAAGATGCCAAAACTAAGCTCACAGATGTTGCAAAAGCAGGGGAAAAAGTCAAGGAGGAAGACACAACTTAGGGGGCAAGATATGAGGGACATGGCATAAATACTTAAAACAAAAAAAAAAAAAAAAAGAAAAAATCTTTCCCAAAGTCAAAGCCATCAAAATGCAGGCAGGCCATACGCCACCAAGGGCAGGCACATGCAGCAAAGCTTGCCAAAATTGATCCCCACTGAAGGCCAAAACAGAAAAGAAGGACCTACAAACACGCTGGAAAGGAGTCAACATCAAAGGAATTGCAATTGGAGGAGAAAAAAAGAAAATTTGGGAAATTTAGTGACTGTTAGAAACTGGCCTGGGTTTATATCAGGTGCAGTGCAAAGGACCAAAAGATGCAAAAACTAAGCTCACAGATGTTGCAAAAGCAGGGGAAAAAGTCAAGGAGGAAGACACAACTTAGGGAGCAAGATATGAGGGACATGGCATGAACACTTCAGAAAACAACCAAAAAAAGAAAAAAATCTTTCCCAAAGTCAAAGCCATCAAAAGGCATGGCTTGCCATCAAGGGCAGGGACATGATCCAAAGATTCCTCTATTGGTCCCCGTTGGAATCGCAAGATTCCTTTTCCCTTCCCTAAAGGAAATGAAATTTCCTTCCGGGAAGGGAAAAGGAATCTTGTGAATCCCAAAAGAAAGGCTTACAAACACTCTGGAAAGGAGATAGGTTCAAATGAAATGCAATTGAAAAAAGCAGAAAATCGGGAATTTTAGTCTCTTCAAAAAATAGGCTGTGAGGAAATAAGCTGCATTGCAAAGGACCAAAAGATGCCAAAACTAAGCTCACAGATGTTGCAAAAGCAGGGGAAAAAGTCAAGGAGGAAGACAGAACTTAGGGGGCAAGATATGAGGGACATGGCATGAATACTTAAAATAATAAAAAAAAAAAAAAAGAAAAAATCTTTCCCAAAGTCAAAGCCATCAAAATGCATGCAGGCCATATGCCACCAAGGGCAGGCACATGCAGCAAAGCTTGCCAAAATTGATCCCCACTGAAGGCCAAAACAGAAAAGAAGGACCTACAAACACGCTGGAAAGGAGTCAACATCAAAGGAATTGCAATTGGAGGAGAAAAAAAAAAAATTGGGAAATTTAATGACTCTAAGAAAATGGCCTGGGTTTATATCAGGTGCAGTGCAAAGGACCAAAAGATGCCAAAACTAAGCTCACAGATGTTGCAAAAGCAGGGGAAAAAGTCAAGGAGGAAGACACAACTTAGGGGGCAAGATATGAGGGACATGGCATGAATAATTAAAATAATAAAAAAAAAAAAAAGAAAAAATCTTTCCCAAAGTCAAAGCCATCAAAATGCAGGCAGGCCATACGCCACCAAGGGCAGGCACATGCAGCAAAGCTTGCCAAAATTGATCCCCACTGAAGGCCAAAACAGAAAAGAAGGACCTACAAACACGCTGGAAAGGAGTCAACATCAAGGAATTGCAATTGGAGGAGAAAAAAAGAAAATTTGGGAAATTTAGTGACTCTAAGAAAATAGCCTGGTGTTTTATCAGGTGCAGTGCAAAGGACCAAAAGATGCCAAAACTAAGCTCACAGATGTTGCAAAAGCAGGGGAAAAAGTCAAGGAGGAAGACACAACTTAGGGGGCAAGATATGAGGGACATGGCATGAATAATTAAAACAAAAGAAAAAAAAAAAAAGAAAAAATCTTTCCCAAAGTCAAAGCCATCAAAATGCAGGCAGGCCATACGCCACCAAGGGCAGGCACATGCAGCAAAGCTTGCCAAAATTGATCCCCACTGAAGGCCAAAACAGAAAATAAGGACCTACAAACACGCTGGAAAGGAGTCAACATCAAAGGAATTGCAATTGGAGGAGAAAAAAAGAAAATTTGGGAAATTTAGTGACTGTTAGAAACTGGCCTGGGTTTATATCAGGTGCAGTGCAAAGGACCAAAAGATGCAAAAACTAAGCTCACAGATGTTGCAAAAGCAGGGGAAAAAGTCAAGGAGGAAGACACAACTTAGGGAGCAAGATATGTGGGACATGGCATGAACACTTCAGAAAACAACCAAAAAAAGAAAAAAATCTTTCCCAAAGTCAAAGCCATCAAAAGGCATGGCTTGCCATCAAGGGCAGGGACATGATCCAAAGATTCCTCTATTGGTCCCCGTTGGAATCGCAAGATTCCTTTTCCCTTCCCGAAAGGAAATGAAATTTCCTTCCGGGAAGGGAAAAGGAATCTTGTGAATCCCAAAAGAAAGGCTTACAAACAGTCTGGAAAGGAGATAGGTTCAAATGAAATGCAATTGAAAAAAGCAGAAAATCGGGAATTTTAGTCTCTTCAAAAAATAGGCTGTGAGGAAATAAGCTGCATTGCAAAGGACCAAAAGATGCCAAAACTAAGCTCACAGATGTTGCAAAAGCAGGGGAAAAAGTCAAGGAGGAAGACAGAACTTAGGGGGCAAGATATGAGGGACATGGCATGAATGATTAAAACAAAAAAGAAAAAAAAAAGAAAAAAATCTTTCCCAAAGTCAAAGCCATCAAAATGCAGGCAGGCCATACGCCACCAAGGGCAGGCACATGCAGCAAAGCTTGCCAAAATTGATCCCCACTGAAGGCCAAAACAGAAAAGAAGGACCTACAAACACGCTGGAATGGAGACACCATCAAAGGAATTGCAATTGGAGGAGAAAAAAAGAAAATTTGGGAAATTTAGTGACTCTAAGAAAATGGCCTGGGGTTTATATCAGGTGCAGTGCAAAGGACCAAAAGATGCCAAAACTAAGCTCACAGATGTTGCAAAAGCAGGGGAAAAAGTCAAGGAGGAAGACAGAACTTAGGGGGCAAGATATGAGGGACATGGCATGAATACTTCAGAAAACAACCAAAAAAAGAAAAAAATCTTTCCCAAAGTCAAAGCCATCAAATGGCATGGCTTGCCATCAAGGGCAGGGACATGAACCAAAGATTCCTCTATTGGTCCCTGTTGGAATCGCAAGATTCCTTTTCCCTTCCCGAAAGGAAATGAAATTTCCTTCCGGGAAGGGAAAAGGAATCTTGTGAATCCCAAAAGAAAGGCTTACAAACAGTCTGGAAAGGAGATAAGTTCAAATGAAATGCAATTGAAAAAAGCAGAAAATCGGGAATTTTAGTCTCTTCAAAAAATGGGCTGTGAGGAAATAAGCTGCATTGCAAAGGACCAAAAGATGCCAAAACTAAGCTCACAGATGTTGCAAAAGCAGGGGAAAAAGTCAAGGAGGAAGACAGAACTTAGGGGGCAAGATATGAGGGACATGGCATGAATACTTAAAATAATAAAAAAAAAAAAAAGAAAAAATCTTTCCCAAAGTCAAAGCCATCAAAATGCATGCAGGCCATATGCCACCAAGGGCAGGCACATGCAGCAAAGCTTGCCAAAATTGATCCCCACTGAAGGCCAAAACAGAAAAGAAGGACCTACAAACACGCTGGAAAGGAGTCAACATCAAAGGAATTGCAATTGGAGAAGAAAAAAAAAAAATTGGGAAATTTAATGACTCTAAGAAAATGGCCTGGGTTTATATCAGGCGCAGTGCAAAGGACCAAAAGATGCCAAAACTAATCTCACAGATGTTGCAAAAGCAGGGGAAAAAGTCAAGGAGGAAGACACAACTTAGGGGGCAAGATATGAGGGACATGGCATGAATAATTAAAACAAAGAAGAAAAAAAAAAGAAAAAATCTTTCCCAAAGTCAAAGCCATCAAAATGCAGGCAGGCCATACGCCAGCAAGGGCAGGCACATGCAGCAAAGCTTGCCAAAATTGATCCCCACTGAAGGCCAAAACAGAAAAGAAGGACCTACAAACACCCTGGAATGGAGACACCATCAAAGGAATTGCAATTGGAGGAGAAAAAAAGAAAATTTGGGAAATTTAATGACTCTTAGAAAGTGGCCCGGGGTTTTATCAGGTGCAGTGCAAAGGACCAAAAGATGCCAAAACTAAGCTCACAGATGTTGCAAAAGCAGGGGAAAAAGTCAAGGAGGAAGACACAACTTAGGGGGCAAGATATGAGGGACATGGCATGAATAATTAAAACAAAAAAGAAAAAAAAAAGACAAAATCTTTCCCAAAGTCAAAGCCATCAAAATGCAGGCACGCCATACGCCAGCAAGTGCAGGCACATGCAGCAAAGCTTGCCAAAATTGATCCCCACTGAAGGCCAAAACAGAAAAGAAGGACCTACAAACACGCTGGAATGGAGACACCATCAAAGGAATTGCAATTGGAGGAGAAAAAAAGAAAATTTGGGAAATTTAACGACTCTTAGAAAGTGGCCTGGGGTTTTATCAGGTGCAGCGCAAAGGACCAAAGATGCCAAAACTAAGCTCACAGATGTTGCAAAAGCAGGGGAAAAAGTCAAGGAGGAAGACACAACTTAGGGGGCAAGATATGAGGGACATGGCATGAATACTTAAAACAAAAAAAAAAAAAAAAAGAAAAAATCTTTCCCAAAGTCAAAGCCATCAAAATGCAGGCAGGCCATACGCCACCAAGGGCAGGCACATGCAGCAAAGCTTGCCAAAATTGATCCCCACTGAAGGCCAAAACAGAAAAGAAGGACCTACAAACACGCTGGAAAGGAGTCAACATCAAAGGAATTGCAATTGGAGGAGAAAAAAAGAAAATTTGGGAAATTTAGTGACTGTTAGAAACTGGCCTGGGTTTATATCAGGTGCAGTGCAAAGGACCAAAAGATGCAAAAACTAAGCTCACAGATGTTGCAAAAGCAGGGGAAAAAGTCAAGGAGGAAGACACAACTTAGGGAGCAAGATATGAGGGACATGGCATGAACACTTCAGAAAACAACCAAAAAAAGAAAAAAATCTTTCCCAAAGTCAAAGCCATCAAAAGGCATGGCTTGCCATCAAGGGCAGGGACATGATCCAAAGATTCCTCTATTGGTCCCCGTTGGAATCGCAAGATTCCTTTTCCCTTCCCTAAAGGAAATGAAATTTCCTTCCGGGAAGGGAAAAGGAATCTTGTGAATCCCAAAAGAAAGGCTTACAAACACTCTGGAAAGGAGATAGGTTCAAATGAAATGCAATTGAAAAAAGCAGAAAATCGGGAATTTTAGTCTCTTCAAAAAATAGGCTGTGAGGAAATAAGCTGCATTGCAAAGGACCAAAAGATGCCAAAACTAAGCTCACAGATGTTGCAAAAGCAGGGGAAAAAGTCAAGGAGGAAGACAGAACTTAGGGGGCAAGATATGAGGGACATGGCATGAATACTTAAAATAATAAAAAAAAAAAAAAAGAAAAAATCTTTCCCAAAGTCAAAGCCATCAAAATGCAGGCAGGCCATATGCCACCAAGGGCAGGCACATGCAGCAAAGCTTGCCAAAATTGATCCCCACTGAAGGCCAAAACAGAAAAGAAGGACCTACAAACACGCTGGAAAGGAGTCAACATCAAAGGAATTGCAATTGGAGGAGAAAAAAAAAAAATTGGGAAATTTAATGACTCTAAGAAAATGGCCTGGGTTTATATCAGGTGCAGTGCAAAGGACCAAAAGATGCCAAAACTAAGCTCACAGATGTTGCAAAAGCAGGGGAAATAGTCAAGGAGGAAGACACAACTTAGGGGGCAAGATATGAGGGACATGGCATGAATAATTAAAATAATAAAAAAAAAAAAAAAGAAAAAATCTTTCCCAAAGTCAAAGCCATCAAAATGCAGGCAGGCCATACGCCACCAAGGGCAGGCACATGCAGCAAAGCTTGCCAAAATTGATCCCCACTGAAGGCCAAAACAGAAAAGAAGGACCTACAAACACGCTGGAAAGGAGTCAACATCAAGGAATTGCAATTGGAGGAGAAAAAAAGAAAATTTGGGAAATTTAGTGACTCTAAGAAAATAGCCTGGTGTTTTATCAGGTGCAGTGCAAAGGACCAAAAGATGCCAAAACTAAGCTCACAGATGTTGCAAAAGCAGGGGAAAAAGTCAAGGAGGAAGACACAACTTAGGGGGCAAGATATGAGGGACATGGCATGAATAATTAAAACAAAAGAAAAAAAAAAAAGAAAAAATCTTTCCCAAAGTCAAAGCCATCAAAATGCAGGCAGGCCATACGCCACCAAGGGCAGGCACATGCAGCAAAGCTTGCCAAAATTGATCCCCACTGAAGGCCAAAACAGAAAATAAGGACCTACAAACACGCTGGAAAGGAGTCAACATCAAAGGAATTGCAATTGGAGGAGAAAAAAAGAAAATTTGGGAAATTTAGTGACTGTTAGAAACTGGCCTGGGTTTATATCAGGTGCAGTGCAAAGGACCAAAAGATGCAAAAACTAAGCTCACAGATGTTGCAAAAGCAGGGGAAAAAGTCAAGGAGGAAGACACAACTTAGGGAGCAAGATATGTGGGACATGGCATGAACACTTCAGAAAACAACCAAAAAAAGAAAAAAATCTTTCCCAAAGTCAAAGCCATCAAAAGGCATGGCTTGCCATCAAGGGCAGGGACATGATCCAAAGATTCCTCTATTGGTCCCCGTTGGAATCGCAAGATTCCTTTTCCCTTCCCGAAAGGAAATGAAATTTCCTTCCGGGAAGGGAAAAGGAATCTTGTGAATCCCAAAAGAAAGGCTTACAAACAGTCTGGAAAGGAGATAGGTTCAAATGAAATGCAATTGAAAAAAGCAGAAAATCGGGAATTTTAGTCTCTTCAAAAAATAGGCTGTGAGGAAATAAGCTGCATTGCAAAGGACCAAAAGATGCCAAAACTAAGCTCACAGATGTTGCAAAAGCAGGGGAAAAAGTCAAGGAGGAAGACAGAACTTAGGGGGCAAGATATGAGGGACATGGCATGAATGATTAAAACAAAAAAGAAAAAAAAAAGAAAAAAATCTTTCCCAAAGTCAAAGCCATCAAAATGCAGGCAGGCCATACGCCACCAAGGGCAGGCACATGCAGCAAAGCTTGCCAAAATTGATCCCCACTGAAGGCCAAAACAGAAAAGAAGGACCTACAAACACGCTGGAATGGAGACACCATCAAAGGAATTGCAATTGGAGGAGAAAAAAAGAAAATTTGGGAAATTTAGTGACTCTAAGAAAATGGCCTGGGGTTTATATCAGGTGCAGTGCAAAGGACCAAAAGATGCCAAAACTAAGCTCACAGATGTTGCAAAAGCAGGGGAAAAAGTCAAGGAGGAAGACAGAACTTAGGGGGCAAGATATGAGGGACATGGCATGAATACTTCAGAAAACAACCAAAAAAAGAAAAAAATCTTTCCCAAAGTCAAAGCCATCAAATGGCATGGCTTGCCATCAAGGGCAGGGACATGAACCAAAGATTCCTCTATTGGTCCCCGTTGGAATCGCAAGATTCCTTTTCCCTTCCCGAAAGGAAATGAAATTTCCTTCCGGGAAGGGAAAAGGAATCTTGTGAATCCCAAAAGAAAGGCTTACAAACAGTCTGGAAAGGAGATAGGTTCAAATGAAATGCAATTGAAAAAAGCAGAAAATCGGGAATTTTAGTCTCTTCAAAAAATGGGCTGTGAGGAAATAAGCTGCATTGCAAAGGACCAAAAGATGCCAAAACTAAGCTCACAGATGTTGCAAAAGCAGGGGAAAAAGTCAAGGAGGAAGACAGAACTTAGGGGGCAAGATATGAGGGACATGGCATGAATACTTAAAATAATAAAAAAAAAAAAAAGAAAAAATCTTTCCCAAAGTCAAAGCCATCAAAATGCATGCAGGCCATATGCCACCAAGGGCAGGCACATGCAGCAAAGCTTGCCAAAATTGATCCCCACTGAAGGCCAAAACAGAAAAGAAGGACCTACAAACACGCTGGAAAGGAGTCAACATCAAAGGAATTGCAATTGGAGAAGAAAAAAAAAAAATTGGGAAATTTAATGACTCTAAGAAAATGGCCTGGGTTTATATCAGGCGCAGTGCAAAGGACCAAAAGATGCCAAAACTAATCTCACAGATGTTGCAAAAGCAGGGGAAAAAGTCAAGGAGGAAGACACAACTTAGGGGGCAAGATATGAGGGACATGGCATGAATAATTAAAACAAAGAAGAAAAAAAAAAGAAAAAATCTTTCCCAAAGTCAAAGCCATCAAAATGCAGGCAGGCCATACGCCAGCAAGGGCAGGCACATGCAGCAAAGCTTGCCAAAATTGATCCCCACTGAAGGCCAAAACAGAAAAGAAGGACCTACAAACACCGTGGAATGGAGACACCATCAAAGGAATTGCAATTAGAGGAGAAAAAAAGAAAATTTGGGAAATTTAATGACTCTTAGAAAGTGGCCTGGGGTTTTATCAGGTGCAGTGCAAAGGACCAAAAGATGCCAAAACTAAGCTCACAGATGTTGCAAAAGCAGGGGAAAAAGTCAAGGAGGAAGACACAACTTAGGGGGCAAGATATGAGGGACATGGCATGAACACGTCAGGAAAGAACCAAAAAAAGAAAAAAGTCTTTCCCAAAGTCAAAGCCATCAAAAGGCATGGCCTGCCATCAAGTGCAGGGACATGCACCAAAGATTCCTCTATTGGTCCCCATTGAAATCGCAAGATTCCTTTTCCCTTCCCGAAAGGAAATGAAATTGCCTTTCGGGAAGGGAAAAGGAATCTTGCGAATCCCAAAAGAAAGGCTTACAAACACTCTGGAAAGGAGATAGGTTCAAATGAAATGCAATTGAAAAAAGCAGAAAATCGGGAATTTTAGTCTCTTCAAAAAATAGGCTGTGAGGAAATCAGCTGCATTGCAAAGGACCAAAAGGTGCCAAAACTAAGCTCACAGATGTTGCAAAAGCAGGGGAAAAAGTCAAGGAGGAAGACACAACTTAGGGGGCAAGATATGAGGGACATGGCATGAATACTTAAAACAAAAAAGAAAAAAAAAAGAAAAAATCTTTCCCAAAGTCAAAGCCATCAAAATGCAGGCAGGCCATACGCCACCAAGGGCAGGCACATGCAGCAAAGCTTGCCAAAATTGATCCCCACTGAAGGCAAAACAGAAAAGAAGGACTTACAAACACGCTGGAATGGAGACACCATCAAAGGAATTGCAATTGGAGGAGAAAAAAAGAAAATTTGGGAAATTTAGTGACTCTAAGAAAATGGCCTGGGGTTTTATCAGGTGCAGTGCAAAGGACCAAAAGATGCAGAAAAACTAAGCTCACAGATGTTGCAAAAGCAGGGGAAAAAGTCAAGGAGGAAGACACAACTTAGGGGGCAAGATATGAGGGACATGGCATGAATACTTAAAACAAAAAAGAAAAAAAAAAGAAAAAATCTTTCCCAAAGTCAAAGCCATCAAAATGCAGGCAGGCCATACGCCACCAAGGGCAGGCACATGCAGCAAAGCTTGCCAAAATTGATCCCCACTGAAGGGAAAAAAGAAAAGAAGGTCTTACAAACACGCTGGAATGGAGACACCATCAAAGGAATTGCAATTGGAGGAGAAAAAAAGAAAATTTGGGAAATTTAGTGACTCTAAGAAAATGGCCTGGGGTTTTATCAGGTGCAGTGCAAAGGACCAAAAGATTCAGAAAAACAAAGCTCACAGATGTTGCAAAAGCAGGGGAAAAAGTCAAGGAGGAAGACACAAATTAGGGGGCAAGATATGAGGGACATGGCATGAATACTTAAAACAAAAAAGAAAAAAAAAAGAAAAAATCTTTCCCAAAGTCAAAGCCATCAAAATGCAGGCAGGCCATACGCCAGCAAGGGCAGGCACATGCAGCAAAGCTTGCCAAAATTGATCCCCACCGAAGGCAAAACAGAAAAAAGGACCTACAAACAGGCTGGAATGGAGACACCATCAAAGGAATTGCAATTGGAGGAGAAAAAAAGAAAATTTGGGAAATTTAATGACTCTTAGAACGTGGCATGGGGTTTTATCAGGTGCAGTGCAAAGGACCAAAAGATGCCAAAACCAAGCTCACAGATGTTGCAAAAGCAGGGGAAAAAGTCAAGGAGGAAGACACAACTTAGGGGGCAAGATATGAGGGACATGGCATGAATACTTAAAACAAAAAAAAAAAAAAAAAAAGAAAAAATCTTTCCCAAAGTCAAAGCCATCAAAATGCAGGCAGGCCATACGCCAGCAAGGGCAGGCACATGCAGCTAAGCTTGCCAAAATTGATCCCCACTGAAGGCAAAACAGAAAAGAAGGACTTACAAACACGCTGGAATGGAGACACCATCAAAGGAATTGCAATTGGAGGAGAAAAAAAGAAAATTTGGGAAATTTATTGACTCTTAGAAAGTGGCCTGGGGTTTTATCAGGTGCAGTGCAAAGGACCAAAAGATGCCAAAACTAAGCTCACAAATGTTGCAAAAGCAGGGGAAAAAGTCAAGGAGGAAGACACAACTTAGGGGGCAAGATATGAGGGACATGGCATGAATGATTAAAACAAAAAAGAAAAAAAAAAGAAAAAAATCTTTCCCAAAGTCAAAGCCATCAAAATGCAGGCAGGCCATACGCCACCAAGGGCAGGCACATGCAGCAAAGCTTGCCAAAATTGATCCCCACTGAAGGCCAAAACAGAAAAGAAGGACCTACAAACACGCTGGAATGGAGACACCATCAAAGGAATTGCAATTGGAGGAGAAAAAAAGAAAATTTGGGAAATTTAGTGACTCTAAGAAAATGGCCTGGGGTTTTATCAGGTGCAGTGCAAAGGACCAAAAGATGCAGAAAAACAAAGCTCACAGATGTTGCAAAAGCAGGGGAAAAAGTCAAGGAGGAAGACACAACTTAGGGGGCAAGATATGAGGGACATGGCATGAATACTTAAAACAAAAAAGAAAAAAAAAAAAGAAAAAATCTTTCCCAAAGTCAAAGCCATCAAAATGCAGGCAGGCCATACGCCAGCAAGGGCAGGCACATGCAGCAAAGCTTGCCAAAATTGATCCCCACTGAAGGCAAAACAGAAAAAAGGACCTACAAACAGGCTGGAATGGAGACACCATCAAAGGAATTGCAATTGGCGGAGAAAAAAAGAAAATTTGGGAAATTTAATGACTCTTAGAAAGTGGCCTGGGGTTTTATCAGGTGCAGTGCAAAGGACCAAAAGATGCCAAAACTAAGCTCACAGATGTTGCAAAAGCAGGGGAAAAAGTCAAGGAGGAAGACACAACTTAGGGGGCAAGATATGAGGGACATGGCATGAACACTTCAGAAAACAACCAAAAAAAGAAAAAAATCTTTCCCAAAGTCAAAGCCATCAAAAGGCATGGCCTGCCATCAAGTGCAGGGACATGCATCAAAGATTCCTCTATTGGTCCCCATTGAAATCGCAAGATTCCTTTTCCCTTCCCGAAAGGAAATGAAATTTCCTTTCGGGAAGGGAAAAGGAATCTTGCGAATCCCAAAAGAAAGGCTTACAAACACTCTGGAAAGGAGATAGGTTGAAATGAAATGCAATTGAAAAAAGCAGAAAATCGGAAATTTTACTCTCTTCAAAAAATAGGCTGTGAGGAAATCAGCTGCATTGCAAAGGACCAAAAGGTGCCAAAACTAAGCTCACAGATGTTGCAAAAGCAGGGGAAAAAGTCAAGGAGGAAGACACAACTTAGGGGGCAAGATATGAGGGACATTGCATGAATAATTAAAACAAAAAAGAAAAAAAAAAGAAAAAATCTTTCCCAAAGTCAAAGCCATCAAAATGCAGGCAGGCCATACGCCAGCAAGTGCAGGCACATGCAGCAAAGCTTGCCAAAATTGATCCCCACTGAAGGCCAAAACAGAAAAGAAGGACCTACTAACACCGTGGAATGGAGACACCATCAAAGGAATTGCAATTAGAGGAGAAAAAAAGAAAATTTGGGAAATTTAATGACTCTTAGAAAGTGGCCTGGGGTTTTATCAGGTGCAGTGCAAAGGACCAAAAGATGCCAAAAGTAAGCTCACAGATGTTGCAAAAGCAGGGGAAAAAGTCAAGGAGGAAGACACAACTTAGGGGGCAAGATATGAGGGACATGGCATGAATACTTAAAACAAAAAAGAAAAAAAAAAAGAAAAAATCTTTCCCAAAGTCAAAGCCATCAAAATGCAGGCAGGCCATACGCCAGCAAGGGCAGGCACATGCAGCAAAGCTTGCCAAAATTGATCCCCACTGAAGGCGAAACAGAAGAAAGGACCTACAAACAGGCTGGAATGGAGACACCATCAAAGGAATTGCAATTGGCGGAGAAAAAAAGAAAATTTGGGAAATTTAATGACTCTTAGAAAGTGGCCTGGGGTTTTATCAGGTGCAGTGCAAAGGACCAAAAGATGCCAAAACTAAGCTCACAGATGTTGCAAAAGCAGGGGAAAAAGTCAAGGAGGAAGACACAACTTAGGGGGCAAGATATGAGGGACATGGCATGAACACTTCAGAAAACAACCAAAAAAAGAAAAAAATCTTTCCCAAAGTCAAAGCCATCAAAAGGCATGGCCTGCCATCAAGTGCAGGGACATGCACCAAAAATTCCTCTATTGGTCCCCATTGAAATCGCAAGATTCCTTTTCCCTTCCCGAAAGGAAATGAAATTTCCTTTCGGGAAGGGAAAAGGAATCTTGCGAATCCCAAAAGAAAGGCTTACAAACACTCTGGAAAGGAGATAGGTTGAAATGAAATGCAATTGAAAAAAGCAGAAAATCGGAAATTTTACTCTCTTCAAAAAATAGGCTGTGAGGAAATCAGCTGCATTGCAAAGGACCAAAAGGTGCCAAAACTAAGCTCACAGATGTTGCAAAAGCAGGGGAAAAAGTCAAGGAGGAAGACACAACTTAGGGGGCAAGATATGAGGGACATTGCATGAATAATTAAAACAAAAAAGAAAAAAAAAAGAAAAAATCTTTCCCAAAGTCAAAGCCATCAAAATGCAGGCAGGCCATACGCCAGCAAGTGCAGGCACATGCAGCAAAGCTTGCCAAAATTGATCCCCACTGAAGGCCAAAACAGAAAAGAAGGACCTACTAACACCGTGGAATGGAGACACCATCAAAGGAATTGCAATTAGAGGAGAAAAAAAGAAAATTTGGGAAATTTAATGACTCTTAGAAAGTGGCCTGGGGTTTTATCAGGTGCAGTGCAAAGGACCAAAAGATGCCAAAAGTAAGCTCACAGATGTTGCAAAAGCAGGGGAAAAAGTCAAGGAGGAAGACACAACTTAGGGGGCAAGATATGAGGGACATGGCATGAATAATTAAAACAAAAAAGAAAAAAAAAAGAAAAAATCTTTCCCAAAGTCAAAGCCATCAAAATGCAGGCAGGCCATACGCCAGGAAGTGCAGGCACATGCAGCAAAGCTTGCCAAAATTGATCCCCACTGAAGGCCAAAACAGAAAAGAAGGACCTACAAACACGCTGGAATGGAGACACCATCAAAGGAATTGCAATTGGAGGAGAAAAAAAGAAAATTTGGGAAATTTAATGACTCTTAGAAAGTGGCCTGGGGTTTTATCAGGTGCAGTGCAAAGGACCAAAAGATGCCAAAACTAAGCTCACAAATGTTGCAAAAGCAGGGGAAAAAGTCAAGGAGGAAGACACAACTTAGGGGGCAAGATATGAGGGACATGGCATGAATACGTCAGGAAACAACCAAAAAAAGAAAAAAGTCTTTCCCAAAGTCAAAGCCATCAAAAGGCATGGCCTGCCATCAAGTGCAGGGACATGCACCAAAGATTCCTCTATTGGTCCCCATTGAAATCGCAAGATTCCTTTTCCCTTCCCGAAAGGAAATGAAATTGCCTTTCGGGAAGGGAAAAGGAATCTTGCGAATCCCAAAAGAAAGGCTTACAAACACTCTGGAAAGGAGATAGGTTCAAATGAAATGCAATTGAAAAAAGCAGAAAATCGGGAATTTTAGTCTCTTCAAAAAATAGGCTGTGAGGAAATCAGCTGCATTGCAAAGGACCAAAAGGTGCCAAAACTAAGCTCACAGATGTTGCAAAAGCAGGGGAAAAAGTCAAGGAGGAAGACAGAACTTAGGGGGCAAGATATGAGGGACATGGCATGAATACTTAAAATAATAAAAAAAAAAAAAAGAAAAAATCTTTCCCAAAGTCAAAGCCATCAAAATGCAGGCAGGCCATACGCCAGCAAGGGCAGGCACATGCAGCAAAGCTTGCCAAAATTGATCCCCACTGAAGGCAAAACAGAAAAGAAGGACCTACAAACAGGCTGGAATGGAGACACCATCAAAGGAATTGCAATTGGAGGAGAAAAAAAGAAAATTTGGGAAATTTAATGACTCTTAGAACGTGGTATGGGGTTTTATCAGGTGCAGTGCAAAGGACCAAAAGATGCCAAAACCAAGCTCACAGATGTTGCAAAAGCAGGGGAAAAAGTCAAGGAGGAAGACACAACTTAGGGGGCAAGATATGAGGGACATGGCATGAATACTTAAAACAAAAAAAAAAAAAAAAGAAAAAATCTTTCCCAAAGTCAAAGCCATCAAAATGCAGGCAGGCCATACGCCAGCAAGGGCAGGCACATGCAGCTAAGCTTGCCAAAATTGATCCCCACTGAAGGCAAAACAGAAAAGAAGGACTTACAAACACGCTGGAATGGAGACACCATCAAAGGAATTGCAATTGGAGGAGAAAAAAAGAAAATTTGGGAAATTTATTGACTCTTAGAAAGTGGCCTGGGGTTTTATCAGGTGCAGTGCAAAGGACCAAAAGATGCCAAAACTAAGCTCACAAATGTTGCAAATGCAGGGGAAAAAGTCAAGGAGGAAGACACAACTTAGGGGGCAAGATATGAGGGACATGCCATGAATGATTAAAACAAAAAAGAAAAAAAAAAGAAAAAAATCTTTCCCAAAGTCAAAGCCATCAAAATGCAGGCAGGCCATACGCCACCAAGGGCAGGCACATGCAGCAAAGCTTGCCAAAATTGATCCCCACTGAAGGCCAAAACAGAAAAAAGGACCTACAAACAGGCTGGAATGGAGACACCATCAAAGGAATTGCAATTGGAGGAGAAAAAAAGAAAATTTGGGAAATTTAATGACTCTTAGAAAGTGGCCTGGGGTTTTATCAGGTGCAGTGCAAAGGACCAAAAGATGCAGAAAAACAAAGCTCACAGATGTTGCAAAAGCAGGGGAAAAAGTCAATGAGGAAGACACAACTTAGGGGGCAAGATATGAGGGACATGGCATGAACACTTCAGAAAACAACCAAAAAAAGAAAAAAAATCTTTCCCAAAGTCAAAGCCATCAAAAGGCATGGCCTGCCATCAAGTGCAGGGACATGCACCAAAG
Source organism: Artemisiospiza belli (assembly GCA_021963965.1). Lineage (NCBI taxonomy): Eukaryota > Metazoa > Chordata > Aves > Passeriformes > Passerellidae > Artemisiospiza > Artemisiospiza belli. The sequence continues at coordinate 48,458 of JAKDEW010000360.1, read as the reverse complement.
ATTCCTCTATTGGTCCCCATTGAAATCGCAAGATTCCTTTTCCCTTCCCGAAAGGAAATGAAATTTCCTTTCGGGAAGGGAAAAGGAATCTTGCGAATCCCAAAAGAAAGGCTAACAAACACTTTGGAAAGGAGATAGGTTCAAATGAAATGCAATTGAAAAAAGCAGAAAATCGGGAATTTTAGTCTCTTCAAAAAATAGGCTGTGAGGAAATCACCTGCATTGCAAAGGACCAAAAGGTGCCAAAACTAAGCTCACAGATGTTGCAAAAGCAGGGGAAAAAGTCAAGGAGGAAGACACAACTTAGGGGGCAAGATATGAGGGACATGGCATTAATACTTAAAATATTAAAAAAAAAAAAAAAAGAAAAAATCTTTCCCAAAGTCAAAGCCATCAAAATGCAGGCAGGCCATACGCCACCAAGGGCAGGCACATGTAGCAAAGCTTGACAAAATTGATCCCAACTGAAGGCAAAACAGAAAAGAAGGACCTACAAACACGCTGGAATGGAGACACCATCAAAGGAATTGCAATCGGAGGAGAAAAAAAGAAAATTTGGGAAATTTAATGACTCTTAGAAAGTGGCCTGGGGTTTTATCAGGTGCAGTGCAAAGGACCAAAAGATGCCAAAACTAAGCTCACAAATGTTGCAAATGCAGGGGAAAAAGTCAAGGAGGAAGACACAACTTAGGGGGCAAGATATGAGGGACATGGCACGAACACTTCAGAAAACAGCCAAAAAAAGAAAAAATCTTTCCCAAAGTCAAAGCCATCAAAAGGCATGGCCGGCCATCAAGTGCAGGGACATACACCAAAGATTCCTCTATTGGTCCCCATTGAAATCGCAAGATTCCTTTTCCCTTCCCGAAAGGAAATGAAATTGCCTTTCGGGAAGGGAAAAGGAATCTTGCGAATCCCAAAAGAAAGGCTTACAAACACTCTGGAAAGGAGATAGGTTCAAATGAAATGCAATTGAAAAAAGCAGAAAATCGGGAATTTTAGTCTCGTCAAAAAATAGGCTGTGAGGAAATCAGCTGCAATGCAAAGGACCAAAAGATGCCAAAACTAAGCTCACAGATGTTGCAAAAGCAGGGGAAAAAGTCAAGGAGGAAGACACAACTTAGGGGGCAAGATATGAGGGACATGGCATGAATACTTAAAATATGAAAAAAAAAAAACCGAAAAAATCTTTCCCAAAGTCAAAGCCATCAAAATGCAGGCAGGCCATACGCCACCAAGGGCAGGCACATGCAGCAAAGCTTGCCAAAACTGATCCCCACTGAAGGCCAAAACAGAAAAGAAGGACTTACAAACACGCTGGAATGGAGACACCATCAAAGGAATTGTAATTGGAGGTGAAAAAAAAAAAATTGGGAAATTTAATGACTCTATGAAAATAGCCTGGCTTTATATCAGGTGCAGTGCAAAGGACCAAAAGATGCCAAAACCAAGCTCACAGATGTTGCAAAAGCAGGGGAAAAAGTCAAGGAGGAAGACACAACTTAGGGGGCAAGATATGAGGGACATGGCATGAATACTTAAGACAAAAAAAAAAAAAAAAGAAAAAATCTTTCCCAAAGTCAAAGCCATCAAAATGCAGGCAGGCCATACGCCAGCAAGGGCAGGCACATGCAGCTAAGCTTGCCAAAATTGATCCCCACTGAAGGCAAAACAGAAAAGAAGGACTTACAAACACGCTGGAATGGAGACACCATCAAAGGAATTGCAATTGGAGGAGAAAAAAAGAAAATCTGGGAAATTTAATGACTCTTAGAAAGTGGCCTGTGGTTTTATCAGGTGCAGTACAAAGGACCAAAAGATGCCAAAACTAAGCTCACAAATGTTGCAAAAGCAGGGGAAAAAGTCAAGGAGGAAGACACAACTTAGGGGGCAAGATATGAGGGAAATGGCATGAATACTTAAAACAAAAAGAAAAAAAAAAGAAAAAATCTTTCCCAAAGTCAAAGCCATCAAAATGCAGGCAGGCCATACGCCACCAAGGGCAGGCACATGCAGCAAAGCTTGCCAAAATTGATCCCCACTGAAGGCCAAAACAGAAAAGAAGGACCTACAAACACGCTGGAATAGAGACACCATCAAAGGAATTGCAATTGGAGGAGGAAAAAAAAAAATTGGGAAATTTAATGACTCTATGAAAATAGCTTGGGTTTATATCAGGCGCAGTGCAAAGGACCAAAAGATGCAAAAACTAAGCTCACAGATGCTGCAAAAGCAGGGGAAAAAGTCAAGGAGGAAGACACAACTTAGGGGGCAAGATATGAGGGACATGGCATGAATACTTAAAACAAAAAAAAAAAAAAAAAGAAAAAATCTATCCCAAAGTCAAAGCCATCAAAATGCAGGCAGGCCATACGCCAGCAAGGGCAGGCACATGCAGCAAAGCTCTCCAAAATTGATCCCCACTGAAGGCCAAAACAGAAAAGAAGGACCTACAAACACGCTGGAAAGGAGTCAACATCAAAGGAATTGCAATTGGAGGAGAAAAAAAAAAAATTTGGGAAATTTAATGACTCTAAGAAAATGGCCTGTGGTTTATATCAGGTGCAGTGCAAAGGACCAAAAGATGCCAAAACTAAGCTCACAGATGTTGCAAAAGCAGGGGAAAAAGTCAAGGAGGAAGACACAACTTAGGGGGCAAGATATGAGGGACATGGCATGAATACTTAAAACAAAAAAGAAAAAAAAAAGAAAAAATCTTTCCCAAAGTCAAAGCCATCAAAATGCAGGCACGTCATAGGCCAGCAAGCGCAGGCACATGCAGCAAAGCTTGCCAAAATTGATCCCACTGAATGCAAAACAGAAAAGAAGGACTTACAAACACGCTGGAATGGAGACACCATCAAAGGAATTGCAATTGGAGGAGAAAAAAAGAAAATTTGGGAAATTTAATGACTCTTAGAAAGCGGCCTGTGGTTTTATCAGGTGCAGTGCAAAGGACCAAAAGATGCCAAAACTAAGCTCACAAATGTTGCAAAAGCAGGGGAAAAAGTCAAGGAGGAAGACACAACTTAGGGGGCAAGATATGAGGGACATGGCATGAATGATTAAAACAAAAAAGAAAAAAAAAAGAAAAAAATCTTTCCCAAAGTCAAAGCCATCAAAATGCAGGCAGGCCATACGCCACCAAGGGCAGGCACATGCAGCAAAGCTTGCCAAAATTGATCCCCACTGAAGGCCAAAACAGAAAAGAAGGACCTACAAACACGCTGGAATGGAGACACCATCAAAGGAATTGCAATTGGAGGAGAAAAAAAGAAAATTTGGGAAATTTAGTGACTCTAAGAAAATGGCCTGGGGTTTTATCAGGTGCAGTGCAAAGGACCAAAAGATGCAGAAAAACAAAGCTCACAGATGTTGCAAAAGCAGGGGAAAAAGTCAAGGAGGAAGACACAACTTAGGGGGCAAGATATGAGGGACATGGCATGAATACTTAAAACAAAAAAGAAAAAAAAAAAGAAAAAATCTTTCCCAAAGTCAAAGCCATCAAAATGCAGGCAGGCCATACGCCAGCAAGGGCAGGCACATGCAGCAAAGCTTGCCAAAATTGATCCCCACTGAAGGCAAAACAGAAAAAAGGACCTACAAACAGGCTGGAATGGAGACACCATCAAAGGAATTGCAATTGGAGGAGAAAAAAAGAAAATTTGGGAAATTTAATGACTCTTAGAAAGTGGCCTGGGGTTTTATCAGGTGCAGTGCAAAGGACCAAAAGATGCCAAAACTAAGCTCACAGATGTTGCAAAAGCAGGGGAAAAAGTCAAGGAGGAAGACACAACTTAGGGGGCAAGATATGAGGGACATGGCATGAACACTTCAGAAAACAACCAAAAAAAGAAAAAAATCTTTCCCAAAGTCAAAGCCATCAAAAGGCATGGCCTGCCATCAAGTGCAGGGACATGCACCAAAGATTCCTCTATTGGTCCCCATTGAAATCGCAAGATTCCTTTTCCCTTCCCGAAAGGAAATGAAATTTCCTTTCGGGAAGGGAAAAGGAATCTTGCGAATCCCAAAAGAAAGGCTTACAAACACTTTGGAAAGGAGATAGGTTCAAATGAAATGCAATTGAAAAAAGCAGAAAATCGGGAATTTTAGTCTCTTCAAAAAATAGGCTGTGAGGAAATAAGCTGCATTGCAAAGGACCAAAAGATGCCAAAACTAAGCTCACAGATGTTGCAAAAGCAGGGGAAAAAGTCAAGGAGGAAGACACAACTTAGGGGGCAAGATATGAGGGACATGGCATGAATACTTAAAACAAAAAAAAAAAAAAAAAGAAAAAATCTTTCCCAAAGTCAAAGCCATCAAAATGCAGGCAGGCCATACGCCAGCAAGTGCAGGCACATGCAGCAACGCTTGCCAAAATTGATCCCCACTGAAGGCCAAAACAGAAAAGAAGGACCTACAAACACCGTGGAATGGAGACACCATCAAAGGAATTGCAATTGGAGGAGAAAAAAAGAAAATTTGGGAAATTTAGTGACTCTACGAAAATGGCCTGGGGTTTTATCAGGTGCAGTGCAAAGGACCAAAAGATTCAGAAAAACTAAGCTCACAGATGTTGCAAAAGCAGGGGAAAAAGTCAAGGAGGAAGACACAACTTAGGGGGCAAGATATGAGGGACATGGCATGAATAATTAAATCAAAAAAGAGAAAAAAAAGAAAAAATCTTTCCCAAAGTCAAAGCCATCAAAATGCAGGCAGGCCATACGCCAGCAAGGGCAGGGACATGCACCAAAGATTCCTCTATTGGTCCCCATTGAAATCGCAAGATTCCTTTTCCCTTCCCGAAAGGAAATGAAATTTCCTTTCGGGAAGGGAAAAGGAATCTTGCGAATCCCAAAAGAAAGGCTTACAAACACTTTGGAAAGGAGATAGGTTCAAATGAAATGCAATTGAAAAAAGCAGAAAATCGGGAATTTTAGTCTCTTCAAAAAATAGGCTGTGAGGAAATAAGCTGCATTGCAAAGGACCAAAAGATGCCAAAACTAAGCTCACAGATGTTGCAAAAGCAGGGGAAAAAGTCAAGGAGGAAGATAGAACTTAGGGGGCAAGATATGAGGGACATGGCATGAATACTTAAAATATTAAAAAAAAAAAAAAAAAATCTTTCCCAAAGTAAAAGCCATCAAAATACATGCAGGCCATATGCCACCAAGGGCAGGCACATGCAGCAAAGCTTGCCAAAATTGATCCCCACTGAAGGCCAAAACAGAAAAGAAGGACCTACAAACACGCTGGAAAGGAGTCAACATCAAAGGAATTGCAATTGGAGGAGAAAAAAAAAAAATTGGGAAATTAAATGACTCTAAGAAAATGGCCTGGGTTTATATCAGGTGCAGTGCAAAGGACCAAAAGATGCCAAAACTAAGCTCACAGATGTTGCAAAAGCAGGGGAAAAAGTCAAGGAGGAAGACACAACTTAGGGGGCAACATATGAGGGACATGGCATGAATACTTAAAATAATAAAAAAAAAAAAAAGAAAAAATCTTTCCCAAAGTCAAAGCCATCAAAATGCAGGCAGGCCATACGCCAGCAAGTGCAGGCACATGCAGCAAAGCTTGCCAAAATTGATCCCCACTCAAGGCCAAAACAGAAAAGAAGGACCTACAAACACCCTGGAATGGAGACACCATCAAAGGAATTGCAATTGGAGGAGAAAAAAAGAAAATTTGGGAAATTTAATGACTCTTAGAAAGTGGCCTGGGGTTTTATCAGGTGCAGTGCAAAGGACCAAAAGATGCCAAAACTAAGCTCACAGATGTTGCAAAAGCAGGGGAAAAAGTCAAGGAGGAAGACACAACTTAGGGGGCAAGATATGAGGGACATGGCATGAATACTTCAGAAAACAACCAAAAAAAGAAAAAAATCTTTCCCAAAGTCAAAGCCATCAAATGGCATGGCTTGCCATCAAGGGCAGGGAAATGAACCAAAGATTCCTCTATTGGTCCCCGTTGGAATCGCAAGATTCCTTTTCCCTTCCCGAAAGGAAATGAAATTTCCTTCCGGGAAGGGAAAAGGAATCTTGTGAATCCCAAAAGAAAGGCTTACAAACACTCTGGAAAGGAGATAGGTTCAAATGAAATGCAATTGAAAAAAGCAGAAAATCGGGAATTTTAGTCTCTTCAAAAAATGGGCTGTGAGGAAATAAGCTGCATTGCAAAGGACCAAAAGATGCCAAAACTAAGCTCACAGATGTTGCAAAAGCAGGGGAAAAAGTCAAGGAGGAAGACAGAACTTAGGGGGCAAGATATGAGGGACATGGCATGAATACTTAAAATAATAAAAAAAAAAAAAAGAAAAAATCTTTCGCAAAGTCAAAGCCATCAAAATGCATGCAGGCCATATGCCACCAAGGGCAGGCACATGCAGCAAAGCTTTCCAAAATTGATCCCCACTGAAGGCCAAAACAGAAAAGAAGGATCTACAAACACGCTGGAAAGGAGTCAACATCAAAGGAATTGCAATTGGAGGAGAAAAAAAAAAAATTGGGAAATTTAATGACTCTAAGAAAATGGCCTGGGTTTAAATCTGGCGCAGTGCAAAGGACCAAAAGATGCCAAAACTAATCTCACAGATGTTGCAAAAGCAGGGGAAAAAGTCAAGGAGGAAGACACAACTTAGGGGGCAAGATATGAGGGACATGGCATGAATAATTAAAACAAAAAAGAAAAAAAAAAGAAAAAATCTTTCCCAAAGTCAAAGCCATGAAAATGCAGGCAGGCCATACGCCAGCAAGTGCAGGCACATGCAGCAACGCTTGCCAAAATTGATCCCCACTGAAGGCCAAAACAGAAAAGAAGGACCTACAAACACCGTGGAATGGAGACACCATCAAAGGAATTGCAATTAGAGGAGAAAAAAAGAAAATTTGGGAAATTTAATGACTCTTAGAAAGTGGCCTGGGGTTTTATCAGGTGCAGTGCAAAGGACCAAAAGATGCCAAAACTAAGCTCACAGATGTTGCAAAAGCAGGGGAAAAAGTCAAGGAGGAAGACACAACTTAGGGGGCAAGATATGAGGGACATGGCATGAATAATTAAAACAAAAAAGAAAAAAAAAAGAAAAAATCTTTCCCAAAGTCAAAGCCATCAAAATGCAGGCAGGCCATACGCCACCAAGGGCAGGCACATGCAGCAAAGCTTGCCAAAATTGATCCCCACTGAAGGCCAAAACAGAAAAGAAGGACCTACAAACACGCTGGAATGGAGACACCATCAAAGGAATTGCAATTGGAGGAGAAAAAAAGAAAATTTGGGAAATTTAATGACTCTTAGAAAGTGGCCTGGGGTTTTATCAGGTGCAGTGCAAAGGACCAAAAGATGCCAAAACTAAGCTCACAGATGTTGCAAAAGCAGGGGAAAAAGTCAAGGAGGAAGACACAACTTAGGGGGCAAGATATGAGGGACATGGCATGAACACGTCAGGAAACAACCAAAAAAAGATAAAAGTCTTTCCCAAAGTCAAAGCCATCAAAAGGCATGGCCTGCCATCAAGTGCAGGGACATGCACCAAAGATTCCTCTATTGGTCCCCATTGAAATCGCAAGATTCCTTTTCCCTTCCCGAAAGGAAATGAAATTGCCTTTCGGGAAGGGAAAAGGAATCTTGCGAATCCCAAAAGAAAGGCTTACAAACACTCTGGAAAGGAGATAGGTTCAAATGAAATGCAATTGAAAAAAGCAGAAAATCGGGAATTTTAGTCTCTTCAAAAAATAGGCTGTGAGGAAATCAGCTGCATTGCAAAGGACCAAAAGGTGCCAAAACTAAGCTCACAGATGTTGCAAAAGCAGGGGAAAAAGTCAAGGAGGAAGACACAACTTAGGGGGCAAGATATGAGGGACATGGCATGAATACTTAAAACAAAAAAAAAAAAAAAAGAAAAAATCTTTCCCAAAGTCAAAGCCATCAAAATGCAGGCAGGCCTTACGCCAGCAAGTGCAGGCACATGCAGCAACGCTTGCCAAAATTGATCCCCACTGAAGGCCAAAACAGAAAAGAAGGACCTACAAACACCGTGGAATGGAGACACCATCAAAGGAATTGCAATTGGAGGAGAAAAAAAAGAAAATTTGGGAAATTTAGTGACTCTAAGAAAATGGCCTGGGGTTTTATCAGGTGCAGTGCAAAGGACCAAAAGATTCAGAAAAACTAAGCTCACAGATGTTGCAAAAGCAGGGGAAAAAGTCAAGGAGGAAGACACAACTTAGGGGGCAAGATATGAGGGACATGGCATGAATACTTAAAATATTAAAAAAAAAAAAAAAAGAAAAAATCTTTCCCAAAGTCAAAGCCATCAAAATGCAGGCAGGCCATACGCCACCAAGGGCAGGCACATGTAGCAAAGCTTGACAAAATTGATCCCAACTGAAGGCAAAACAGAAAAGAAGGACTTACAAACACGCTGGAATGGAGACACCATCAAAGGAATTGCAATCGGAGGAGAAAAAAAGAAAATTTGGGAAATTTAATGACTCTTAGAAAGTGGCCTGGGGTTTTATCAGGTGCAGTGCAAAGGACCAAAAGATGCCAAAACTAAGCTCACAAATGTTGCAAATGCAGGGGAAAAAGTCAAGGAGGAAGACACAACTTAGGGGGCAAGATATGAGGGACATGGCACGAACACTTCAGAAAACAGCCAAAAAAAGAAAAAATCTTTCCCAAAGTCAAAGCCATCAAAAGGCATGGCCTGCCATCAAGTGCAGGGACATGCACCAAAGATTCCTCTATTGGTCCCCATTGAAATCGCAAGATTCCTTTTCCCTTCCCGAAAGGAAATTTCATTTCCTTTCGGTAAGGGAAAAGGAATCTTGCGAATCCCAAAAGAAAGGCTTACAAACACTCTGGAAAGGAGATAGGTTCAAATGAAATGCAATTGAAAAAAGCAGAAAATCGGGAATTTTAGTCTCGTCAAAAAATAGGCTGTGAGGAAATCAGCTGCAATGCAAAGGACCAAAAGGTGCCAAAACTAAGCTCACAGATGTTGCAAAAGCAGGGGAAAAAGTCAAGGAGGAAGACACAACTTAGGGGGCAAGATATGAGGGACATGGCATGAATACTTAAAACAAAAAAGAAAAAAAAAAGAAAAAATCTTTCCCAAAGTCAAAGCCATGAAAATGCAGGCAGGCCATACACCAGTAAGTGCAGGAACATGCAGGAAAGCTTGCCAAAATTCATCCCCACTGAAGGCAAAACAGAAAAGAAGGACTTACAAACACGCTGGAATGGAGACACGATCAAAGGATTTGCAATTGGAGGTGAAAAAAAGAAAATTTGGGAAATTTAGTGACTCTAAAAAAATGGCCTGGGGTTTTATCAGGTGCAGTGCAAAGGACCAAAAGATGCCAAAACTAAGCTCACAGATGTTGCAAAAGCAGGGGAAAAAGTCAAGGAGGAAGACACAACTTAGGGGGCAAGATATGAGGGACATGGCATGAATACTTAAAATATGAAAAAAAAAAAAACCGAAAAAATCTTTCCCAAAGTCAAAGCCATCAAAATGCAGGCAGGCCATACGCCACCAAGGGCAGGCACATGCAGCAAAGCTTGCCAAAACTGATCCCCACTGAAGGCCAAAACAGAAAAGAAGGACTTACAAACACGCTGGAATGGAGACACCATCAAAGGAATTGTAATTGGAGGTGAAAAAAAAAAAATTGGGAAATTTAATGACTCTATGAAAATAGCCTGGCTTTATATCAGGTGCAGTGCAAAGGACCAAAAGATGCAAAAACTAAGCTCACAGATGCTGCAAAAGCAGGGGAAAAAGTCAAGGAGGAAGACACAACTTAGGGGGCAAGATTTGAGGGACATGGCATGAATACTTAAGACAAAAAAAAAAAAAAAAAGAAAAAATCTTTCCCAAAGTCAAAGCCATCAAAATGCAGGCAGGCCATACGCCAGCAAGGGCAGGCACATGCAGCAAAGCTTGCCAAAATTGATCCCCACTGAAGGCAAAACAGAAAAGAAGGACTTACAAACACGCTGGAATGGAGACACCATCAAAGGAATTGCAATTGGAGGAGAAAAAAAGAAAATTTGGGAAATTTAATGACTCTTAGAAAGTGGCCTGTGGTTTTATCAGGTGCAGTGCAAAGGACCAAAAGATGCCAAAACTAAGCTCACAAATGTTGCAAAAGCAGGGGAAAAAGTCAAGGAGGAAGACACAACTTAGGGGGCAAGATATGAGGGACATGGCATGAATACTTAAAACAAAAAGAAAAAAAAAAGAAAAAATCTTTCCCAAAGTCAAAGCCATCAAAATGCAGGCAGGCCATACGCCACCAAGGGCAGGCACATGCAGCAAAGCTTGCCAAAATTGATCCCCACTGAAGGCCAAAACAGAAAAGAAGGACCTACAAACACGCTGGAATGGAGACACCATCAAAGGAATTGCAATTGGAGGAGGAAAAAAAAAAATTGGGAAATTTAATGACTCTATGAAAATAGCTTGGGTTTATATCAGGTGCAGTGCAAAGGACCAAAAGATGCAAAAACTAAGCTCACAGATGCTGCAAAAGCAGGGGAAAAAGTCAAGGAGGAAGACACAACTTAGGGGGCAAGATATGAGGGACATGGCATGAATACTTAAAACAAAAAAGAAAAAAAAAAAGAAAAAATCTTTCCCAAAGTCAAAGCCATCAAAATGCAGGCAGGCCATACGCCACCAAGGGCAGGCACATGCAGCAAAGCTTGCCAAAATTGATCCCCACTGAAGGCCAAAACAGAAAAGAAGGACTTACAAACACGCTGGAATGGAGACACCATCAAAGGAATTGCAATTGGAGGAGAAAAAAAGAAAATTTGGGAAATTTAGTGACTCAAAGAAAATGGCCTGGGGTTTTATCAGGTGCAGTGCAAAGGACCAAAAGATGCAGAAAAACTAAGCTCAGAGATGTTGCAAAAGCAGGGGAAAAAGTCAAGGAGGAAGACACAACTTAGGGGGCAAGATATGAGGGACATGGCATGAACACTTCAGAAAACAACCAAAAAAAGAAAAAAAATCTTTCCCAAAGTCAAAGCCATCAAAAGGCATGGCTTGCCATCAAGGGGAGGGACATGAACCAAAGATTCCTCTATTGGTTCCCGTTTGATTAGCAAGATTCCTTTTCCCTTCCCGAAAGGAAATGAAAGTTCCTTCCGGGAAGGGAAAAGGAATCTTGTGAATCCCAAAAGAAAGGCTTACAAACACTATGGAAAGGAGATAGGTTCAAATGAATTGCAATTGAAAAAAGCAGAAAATCGGGAATTTTAGTCTCTTCAAAAAATAGGCTGTGAGGAAATAAGCTGCATTGCAAAGGACCAAAAGATGTCAAAACTAAGCTCACAGATGTTGCAAAAGCAGGGGAAAAAGTCAAGGAGGAAGACACAACTTAGGGGGCAAGATATGAGGGACATGGCATGAATAATTAAAATAATAAAAAAAAAAAAAAGAAAAAATCTTTCCCAAAGTCAAAGCCATCAAAATGCATGCAGGCCATATGCCACCAAGGGCAGGCACATGCAGCAAAGCTTGCCAAAATTGATCCCCACTGAAGGCCAAAACAGAAAAGACTGACCTACAAACACGCTGGAAAGGAGTCAACATCAAAGGAATTGCAATTGGAGGAGAAAAAAAAAAAATTGGGAAATTTAATGACTCTAAGAAAATGGCCTGGGTTTATATCAGGTGCAGTGCAAAGGACCAAAAGATGCCAAAACTAAGCTCACAGATGTTGCAAAAGCAGGGGAAAAAGTCAAGGAGGAAGACACAACTTAGGGGGCAAGATATGAGGGACATGGCATGAATACTTAAAATAATAAAAAAAAAAAAAAGAAAAAATCTTTCCCAAAGTCAAAGCCATCAAAATGCAGGCAGGCCATACACCACCAAGGGCAGGCACATGCAGCAAAGCTTGCCAAAATTGATCCCCACTGAAGGCAAAACAGAAAAGAAGGACCTACAAACACGCTGGAAAGGAGTCAACATCAAGGAATTGCAATTGGAGGAGAAAAAAAGAAAATTTGGGAAATTTAGTGACTCTAAGAAAATGGCCTGGTGTTTTATCAGGTGCAGTGCAAAGGACCAAAAGATGCCAAAACTAAGCTCACAGATGTTGCAAAAGCAGGGGAAAAAGTCAAGGAGGATGACACAACTTAGGGGGCAAGATTTGAGGGACATGGCATGAATAATTAAAACAAAAAAGAAAAAAAAATAAAAAATCTTTCCCAAAGTCAAAGCCATCAAAATGCAGGCAGGCCATACGCCACCAAGGGCAGGCACATGCAGCAAAGCTTGCCAAAATTGATCCCCACTGAAGGCCAAAACAGAAAACAAGGACCTACAAACACCCTGGAATGGAGACACCATCAAAGGAATTGCAATTGGAGGAGAAAAAAAGAAAATTTGGGAAATTTAATGACTCTTAGAAAGTGGCCTGGGGTTTTATCAGGTGCAGTGCAAAGGACCAAAAGATGCCAAAACTAAGCTCACAGATGTTGCAAAAGCAGGGGAAAAAGTCAAGGAGGAAGACACAACTTAGGGGGCAAGATATGAGGGACATGGCATGAATAATTAAAACAAAAAAGAAAAAAAAAATAGAAAAAATCTTTCCCAAAGTCAAAGCCATCAAAATGCAGGCAGGCCATACGCCAGCAAGTGCAGGCACATGCAGCAAAGCTTGCCAAAATTGATCCCCACTGAAGGCCAAAACAGAAAAGAAGGACCTACAAACACGCTGGAATGGAGACACCATCAAAGGAATTGCAATTGGAGGAGAAAAAAAGAAAATTTGGGAAATTTAATGACTCTTAGAAAGTGGCCTGGGGTTTTATCAGGTGCAGTGCAAAGGACCAAACGATGCCAAAACTAAGCTCACAGATGTTGCAAAAGCAGGGGAAAAAGTCAAGGAGGAAGACACAACTTAGGGGGCAAGATATGAGGGACATGGCATGAACACTTCAGAAAACAACCAAAAAAAGAAAAAAGTCTTTCCCAAAGTCAAAGCCATCAAAAGGCATGGCTTGCCATCAAGTGCAGGGACATGCACCAAAGATTCCTCTATTGGTCCCCATTGAAATCACAAGATTCCTTTTCCCTTCCCGAAAGGAAATGAAATTGCCTTTCGGGAAGGGAAAAGGAATCTTGCGAATCCCAAAAGAAAGGCTTACAAACACTCTGGAAAGGAGATAGGTTCAAATGAAATGCAATTGAAAAAAGCAGAAAATCGGGAATTTTAGTCTCTTCAAAAAATAGGCTGTGAGGAAATCAGCTGCATTGCAAAGGACCAAAAGATGCCAAAACTAAGCTCACAGATGTTGCAAAAGCAGGGGAAAAAGTCAAGGAGGAAGACACAACTTAGGGGGCAAGATATGAGGGACATGGCATGAATACTTAAAACAAAAAAGAAAAAAAAAAGAAAAAATCTTTCCCAAAGTCAAAGCCATCAAAATGCAGGCAGGCCATACGCCACCAAGGGCAGGCACATGCAGCAAAGCTTGCCAAAATTGATCCCCACTGAAGGCAAAACAGAAAAGAAGGACTTACAATCACGCTGGAATGGAGACACAATCAAAGGAATTGCAATTGGAGGAGAAAAAAAGAAAATTTGGGAAATTTAGTGACTCTAAGAAAATGGCCTGGGGTTTTATCAGGTGCAGTGCAAAGGACCAAAATATGCAGAAAAACAAAGCTCACAGATGTTGCAAAAGCAGGGGAAAAAGTCAAGGAGGAAGACACAACTTAGGGGGCAAGATATGAGGGACATGGCATGAAAACTTAAAACAAAAAAGAAAAAAAAAAGAAAAAATCTTTCCCAAAGTCAAAGCCATCAAAATGCAGGCAGGCCATACGCCACCAAGGGCAGGCACATGCAGCAAAGCTTGCCAAAATTGATCCCCACTGAAGGCAAAACAGAAAAAAGGACCTACAAACAGGCTGGAATGAAGACACCATCAAAGGAATTGCAATTGGAGGAGAAAAAAAGAAAATTTGGGAAATTTAATGACTCTTAGAACGTGGCATGGGGTTTTATCAGGTGCAGTGCAAAGGACCAAAAGATGCCAAAACCAAGCTCACAGATGTTGCAAAAGCAGGGGAAAAAGTCAAGGAGGAAGACACAACTTAGGGGGCAAGATATGAGGGACATGGCATTAATACTTAAAACAAAAAAAAAAAAAAAAAGAAAAAATCTTTCCCAAAGTCAAAGCCATCAAAATGCAGGCAGGCCATACGCCAGCAAGGGCAGGCACATGCAGCTAAGCTTGCCAAAATTGATCCCCACTGAAGGCAAAAAAGAAAAGAAGGACTTACAAACACGCTGGAATGGAGACACCATCAAAGGAATTGCAATTGGAGGAGAAAAAAAGAAAATTTGGGAAATTTAATGACTCTTAGAAAGTGGCCTGGGGTTTTAGCAGGTGCAGTGCAAAGGACCAAAAGATGCCAAAACTAAGCTCACAAATGTTGCAAAAGCAGGGGAAAAAGTCAAGGAGGAAGACACAACTTAGGGGGCAAGATATGAGGGACATGGCATGAATAATTAAAACAAAAAAGAAAAAAAAAAGAAAAAATCTTTCCCAAAGTCAAAGCCATCAAAATGCAGGCAGGCCATACGCCACCAAGGGCAGGCACATGCAGCAAAGCTTGCCAAAATTGATCCCCACTGAAGGCCAAAACAGAAAAGAAGGACCTACAAACAGGCTGGAATGGAGACACCATCAAAGGAATTGCAATTGGAGGAGAAAAAAAGAAAATTTGGGAAATTTAATGACTCTTAGAAAGTGGCCTGGGGTTTTATCAGGTGCAGTGCAAAGGACCAAAATATGCCAAAACTAAGCTCACAGATGTTGCAAAAGCAGGGGAAAAAGTCAAGGAGGAAGACACAACTTAGGGGGCAAGATATGAGGGACATGGCATGAACACTTCAGGAAACAACCAAAAAAAGTAAAAAGTCTTTCCCAAAGTCAAAGCCATCAAAAGGCATGGCCTGCCATCAAGTGCAGGGACATGATCCAAAGATTCCTCTATTGGTCCCCGTTGGAATCGCAAGATTCCTTTTCCCTTCCCGAAAGGAAATGAAATTTCCTTTCGGGAAGGGAAAAGGAATCTTGTGAATCCCAAAAGAAAGGCTTACAAACACTCTGGAAAGGAGATAGGTTCAAATGAAATGCAATTGAAAAAAGCAGAAAATCGGGAATTTTAGTCTCTTCAAAAAATAGGCTGTGAGGAAATAAGCTGCATTGCAAAGGACCAAAAGATGCCAAAACTAAGCTCACAGATGTTGCAAAAGCAGGGGAAAAAGTCAAGGAGGAAGACACAACTTAGGGGGCAAGATATGAGGGACATGGCATGAATACTTAAAATAATAAAAAAAAAAAAAGAAAAAATCTTTCCCAAAGTCAAAGCCATCAAAATGCATGCAGGCCATATGCCACCAAGGGCAGGCACATGCAGCAAAGCTTGCCAAAATTGATCCCCACTGAAGGCCAAAACAGAAAAGAAGGACCTACAAACACGCTGGAAAGGAGTCAACATCAAAGGAATTGCAATTGGAGGAGAAAAAAAAAAAATTGGGAAATTTAATGACTCTAAGAAAATGGCCTGGGTTTTATCAGGTGCAGTGCAAAGGACCAAAAGATGCCAAAACTAAGCTCACAGATGTTGCAAAAGCAGGGGAAAAAGTCAAGGAGGAAGACACAACTTAGGGGGCAAGATATGAGGGACATGGCATGAATAATTAAAACAAAAAAGAAAAAAAAAAGAAAAAATCTTTCCCAAAGTCAAAGCCATCAAAATGCAGGCAGGCCATACGCCAGCAAGGGCAGGCACATGCAGCAAAGCTTGCCAAAATTGATCCCCACTGAAGGCCAAAACAGAAAAGAAGGACCTACAAACACGCTGGAATGGAGACACCATCAAAGGAATTGCAATTGGAGGAGAAAAAAAGAAAATTTGGGAAATTTAATGACTCTTAGAAAGTGGCCTGGGGTTTTATCAGGTGCAGTGCAAAGGACCAAAAGATGCCAAAACTAAGCTCACAGATGTTGCAAAAGCAGGGGAAAAAGTCAAGGAGGAAGACACAACTTAGGGGGCAAGATATGAGGGACATGGCATGAACACGTCAGGAAACAACCAAAAAAAGAAAAAAGTCTTTCCCAAAGTCAAAGCCATCAAAAGGCATGGCTTGCCATCAAGGGGAGGGACATGAACCAAAGATTCCTCTATTGGTCCCCGTTGAAATCGCAAGATTCCTTTTCCCTTCCCGAAAGGAAATGAAATTTCCTTCCGGGAAGGGAAAAGGAATCTTGTGAATCCCAAAAGAAAGGCTTACAAACACTATGGAAAGGAGATAGGTTCAAATGAAATGCAATTGAAAAAAGCAGAAAATCGGGAATTTTAGTCTCTTCAAAAAATAGGCTGTGATGAAATAAGCTGCATTGCAAAGGACCAAAAGATGCCAAAACTAAGCTCACAGATGTTGCAAAAGCAGGGGAAAAAGTCAAGGAGGAAGACACAACTTAGGGGGCAAGATATGAGGGACATGGCATGAATACTTAAAATAATAAAAAAAAAAAAAAGAAAAAATCTTTCCCAAAGTCAAAGCCATCAAAATGCATGCAGGCCATATGCCACCAAGGGCAGGCACATGCAGCAAAGCTTGCCAAAATTGATCCCCACTGAAGGCCAAAACAGAAAAGACGGACCTACAAACACGCTGGAAAGGAGTCAACATCAAAGGAATTGCAATTGGAGGAGAAAAAAAAAAATTGTGAAATTTAATGACTCTAAGAAAATGGCCTGGGTTTATATCAGGTGCAGTGCAAAGGACCAAAAGATGCCAAAACTAAGCTCACAGATGTTGCAAAAGCAGGGGAAAAAGTCAAGGAGGAAGACACAACTTAGGGGGCAAGATATGAGGGACATGGCATGAATACTTAAAATAATAAAAAAAAAAAAAAGAAAAAATCTTTCCCAAAGTCAAAGCCATCAAAATGCAGGCAGGCCATACGCCACCAAGGGCAGGCACATGCAGCAAAGCTTGCCAAAATTGATCCCCACTGAAGGCAAAACAGAAAAGAAGGACCTACAAACACGCTGGAAAGGAGTCAACATCAAGGAATTGCAATTGGAGGAGAAAAAAAGAAAATTTGGGATATTTAGTGACTCTAAGAAAATGGCCTGGTGTTTTATCAGGTGCAGTGCAAAGGACCAAAAGATGCCAAAACTAAGCTCACAGATGTTACAAAGGCAGGGGAAAAAGTCAAGGAGGAAGACACAACTTAGGGGGCAAGATATGAGGGACATGGCATGAATAATTAAAACAAAAAAGAAAAAAAAAAAGAAAAAATCTTTCCCAAAGTCAAAGCCATCAAAATGCAGGCAGGCCATACGCCAGCAAGTGCAGGCACATGCAGCAAAGCTTGCCAAAATTGATCCCCACTGAAGGCCAAAACAGAAAAGAAGGACCTACAAACACGCTGGAATGGAGACACCATCAAAGGAATTGCAATTGGAGGAGAAAAAAAGAAAATTTGGGAAATTTAATGACTCTTAGAAAGTGGCCTGGGGTTTATATCAGGTGCAGTGCAAAGCACCAAAAGATGCCAAAACTAAGCTCACAGATGTTGCAAAAGCAGGGGAAAAAGTCAAGGAGGAAGACACAACTTAGGGGGCAAGATATGAGGGACATGGCATGAACACGTCAGGAAACAACCAAAAAAAGAAAAAAGTCTTTCCCAAAGTCAAAGCCATCAAAAGGCATGGCCTGCCATCAAGTGCAGGGACATGCACCAAAGATTCCTCTATTGGCCCCCATTGAAATCGCAAGATTCCTTTTCCCTTCCCGAAAGGAAATGAAATTGCCTTTCGGGAAGGGAAAAGGAATCTTGCGAATCCCAAAAGAAAGGCTTACAAACACTCTGGAAAGGAGATAGGTTCAAATGAAATGCAATTGAAAAAAGCAGAAAATCGGGAAATTTAGTCTCTTCAAAAAATAGGCTGTGAGGAAATCAGCTGCATTGCAAAGGACCAAAAGATGCCAAAACTAAGCTCACAGATGTTGCAAAAGCAGGGGAAAAAGTCAAGGAGGAAGACAGAACTTAGGGGGCAAGATATGAGGGACATGGCATGAATACCTTAAACAAAAAAGAAAAAAAAAAGAAAAAATCTTTCCCAAAGTCAAAGCCATCAAAATGCAGGCAGGCCATACGCCACCAAGGGCAGGCACATGCAGCAAAGCTTGCCAAAATTGATCCCCACTGAAGGCAAAACAGAAGAGAAGGACTTACAAACACGCTGGAATGGAGACACCATCAAAGGAATTGCAATTGGAGGAGAAAAAAAGAAAATTTGGGAAATTTAGTGACTCTAAGAAAATGGCCTGGGGTTTTATCAGGTGCAGTGCAAAGGACCAAAAGATGCAGAAAAACAAAGCTCACAGATGTTGCAAAAGCAGGGGAAAAAGTCAAGGAGGAAGACACAACTTAGGGGGCAAGATATGAGGGACATGGCATGAATACTTAAAACAAAAAAGAAAAAAAAATGAAAAAATCTTTCCCAAAGTCAAAGCCATCAAAATGCAGGCAGGCCATACGCCACCAAGGGTAGGCACGTGCAGCAAAGCTTGCCAAAATTGATCCCCACTGAAGGCCAAAACAGAAAAGAAGGACTTACAAACACGCTGGAATGGAGACACCATCAAAGGAATTGCAATTGGAGGAGAAAAAAAGAAAATTTGGGAAATTTAGTGACTCAAAGAAAATGGCCTGGGGTTTTATCAGGTGCAGTGCAAAGGACCAAAAGATGCAGAAAAACTAAGCTCACAGATGTTGCAAAAGCAGGGGAAAAAGTCAAGGAGGAAGACACAACTTAGGGGGCAAGATATGAGGGACATGGCATGAACACTTCAGAAAACAACCAAAAAAAGAAAAAAATCTTTCCCAAAGTCAAAGCCATCAAAAGGCATGTCTTGCCATCAAGGGGAGGGACATGAACCAAAGATTCCTCTATTGGTCCCCGTTTGATTAGCAAGATTCCTTTTCCCTTCCCGAAAGGAAATGAAATTTCCTTCCGGGAAGGGAAAAGGAATCTTGTGAATCCCAAAAGAAAGGCTTACAAACACTATGGAAAGGAGATAGGTTCAAATGAATTGCAATTGAAAAAAGCAGAAAATCGGGAATTTTAGTCTCTTCAAAAAATAGGCTGTGATGAAATAAGCTGCATTGCAAAGGACCAAAAGATGCCAAAACTAAGCTCACAGATGTTGCAAAAGCAGGGGAAAAAGTCAAGGAGGAAGACAGAACTTAGGGGGCAAGATATGAGGGACATGGCATGAATACTTAAAATAATAAAAAAAAAAAAAAGAAAAAATCTTTCCCAAAGTCAAAGCCATCAAAATGCATGCAGGCCATATGCCACCAAGGGCAGGCACATGCAGCAAAGCTTGCCAAAATTGATCCCCACTGAAGGCCAAAACAGAAAAGACGGACCTACAAACACGCTGGAAAGGAGTCAACATCAAAGGAATTGCAATTGGAGGAGAAAAAAAAAAAATTGTGAAATTTAATGACTCTAAGAAAATGGCCTGGGTTTATATCAGGTGCAGTGCAAAGGACCAAAAGATGCCAAAACTAAGCTCACAGATGTTGCAAAAGCAGGGGAAAAAGTCAAGGAGGAAGACACAACTTAGGGGGCAAGATATGAGGGACATGGCATGAATACTTAAAATAATAAAAAAAAAAAAAAGAAAAAATCTTTCCCAAAGTCAAAGCCATCAAAATGCAGGCAGGCCATACGCCACCAAGGGCAGGCACATGCAGCAAAGCTTGCCAAAATTGATCCCCACTGAAGGCAAAACAGAAAAGAAGGACCTACAAACACGCTGGAAAGGAGTCAACATCAAGGAATTGCAATTGGAGGAGAAAAAAAGAAAATTTGGGATATTTAGTGACTCTAAGAAAATGGCCTGGTGTTTTATCAGGTGCAGTGCAAAGGACCAAAAGATGCCAAAACTAAGCTCACAGATGTTACAAAGGCAGGGGAAAAAGTCAAGGAGGAAGACACAACTTAGGGGGCAAGATATGAGGGACATGGCATGAATAATTAAAACAAAAAAGAAAAAAAAAAGAAAAAATCTTTCCCAAAGTCAAAGCCATCAAAATGCAGGCAGGCCATACGCCACCAAGGGCAGGCACATGCAGCAAAGCTTGCCAAAATTGATCCCCACTGAAGACCAAAACAGAAAAGAAGGACCTACAAACACGCTGGAATGGAGACACCATCAAAGGAAATGCAATTGGAGGAGAAAAAAAGAAAATTTGGGAAATTTAATGACTCTTAGAAAGTGGCCTGGGGTTTTAGCAGGTGCAGTGCAAAGGACCAAAAGATGCCAAAACTAAGCTCACAGATGTTGCAAAAGCAGGGGAAAAAGTCAAGGAGGAAGACACAACTTAGGGGGCAAGATATGAGGGACATGGCATGAATAATTAAAACAAAAAAGAAAAAAAAAAAGAAAAAATCTTTCCCAAAGTCAAAGCCATCAAAATGCAGGCAGGCCATACGCCAGCAAGTGCAGGCACATGCAGCAAAGCTTGCCAAAATTGATCCCCACTGAAGGCCAAAACAGAAAAGAAGGACCTACAAACACGCTGGAATGGAGACACCATCAAAGGAATTGCAATTGGAGGAGAAAAAAAGAAAATTTGGGAAATTTAATGACTCTTAGAAAGTGGCCTGGGGTTTATATCAGGTGCAGTGCAAAGCACCAAAAGATGCCAAAACTAAGCTCACAGATGTTGCAAAAGCAGGGGAAAAAGTCAAGGAGGAAGACACAACTTAGGGGGCAAGATATGAGGGACATGGCATGAACACGTCAGGAAACAACCAAAAAAAGAAAAAAGTCTTTCCCAAAGTCAAAGCCATCAAAAGGCATGGCCTGCCATCAAGTGCAGGGACATGCACCAAAGATTCCTCTATTGGCCCCCATTGAAATCGCAAGATTCCTTTTCCCTTCCCGAAAGGAAATGAAATTGCCTTTCGGGAAGGGAAAAGGAATCTTGCGAATCCCAAAAGAAAGGCTTACAAACACTCTGGAAAGGAGATAGGTTCAAATGAAATGCAATTGAAAAAAGCAGAAAATCGGGAATTTTAGTCTCTTCAAAAAATAGGCTGTGAGGAAATCAGCTGCATTGCAAAGGACCAAAAGATGCCAAAACTAAGCTCACAGATGTTGCAAAAGCAGGGGAAAAAGTCAAGGAGGAAGACACAACTTAGGGGGCAAGATATGAGGGACATGGCATGAATACCTTAAACAAAAAAGAAAAAAAAAAGAAAAAATCTTTCCCAAAGTCAAAGCCATCAAAATGCAGGCAGGCCATACGCCACCAAGGGCAGGCACATGCAGCAAAGCTTGCCAAAATTGATCCCCACTGAAGGCAAAACAGAAGAGAAGGACTTACAAACACGCTGGAATGGAGACACCATCAAAGGAATTGCAATTGGAGGAGAAAAAAAGAAAATTTGGGAAATTTAGTGACTCTAAGAAAATGGCCTGGGGTTTTATCAGGTGCAGTGCAAAGGACCAAAAGATGCAGAAAAACAAAGCTCACAGATGTTGCAAAAGCAGGGGAAAAAGTCAAGGAGGAAGACACAACTTAGGGGGCAAGATATGAGGGACATGGCATGAATACTTAAAACAAAAAAGAAAAAAAAATGAAAAAATCTTTCCCAAAGTCAAAGCCATCAAAATGCAGGCAGGCCATACGCCACCAAGGGCAGGCACGTGCAGCAAAGCTTGCCAAAATTGATCCCCACTGAAGGCCAAAACAGAAAAGAAGGACTTACAAACACGCTGGAATGGAGACACCATCAAAGGAATTGCAATTGGAGGAGAAAAAAAGAAAATTTGGGAAATTTAGTGACTCAAAGAAAATGGCCTGGGGTTTTATCAGGTGCAGTGCAAAGGACCAAAAGATGCAGAAAAACTAAGCTCACAGATGTTGCAAAAGCAGGGGAAAAAGTCAAGGAGGAAGACACAACTTAGGGGGCAAGATATGAGGGACATGGCATGAACACTTCAGAAAACAACCAAAAAAAGAAAAAAATCTTTCCCAAAGTCAAAGCCATCAAAAGGCATGGCTTGCCATCAAGGGGAGGGACATGAACCAAAGATTCCTCTATTGGTCCCCGTTTGATTAGCAAGATTCCTTTTCCCTTCCCGAAAGGAAATGAAATTTCCTTCCGGGAAGGGAAAAGGAATCTTGTGAATCCCAAAAGAAAGGCTTACAAACACTATGGAAAGGAGATAGGTTCAAATGAATTGCAATTGAAAAAAGCAGAAAATCGGGAATTTTAGTCTCTTCAAAAAATAGGCTGTGATGAAATAAGCTGCATTGCAAAGGACCAAAAGATGCCAAAACTAAGCTCACAGATGTTGCAAAAGCAGGGGAAAAAGTCAAGGAGGAAGACAGAACTTAGGGGGCAAGATATGAGGGACATGGCATGAATACTTAAAATAATAAAAAAAAAAAAAAGAAAAAATCTTTCCCAAAGTCAAAGCCATCAAAATGCATGCAGGCCATATGCCACCAAGGGCAGGCACATGCAGCAAAGCTTGCCAAAATTGATCCCCACTGAAGGCCAAAACAGAAAAGACTGACCTAC
Organism: Artemisiospiza belli; assembly: GCA_021963965.1. Classification (NCBI taxonomy): domain Eukaryota; kingdom Metazoa; phylum Chordata; class Aves; order Passeriformes; family Passerellidae; genus Artemisiospiza; species Artemisiospiza belli. The sequence goes on along the minus strand of JAKDEW010000360.1, from coordinate 25,804 downwards.
AAACACGCTGGAAAGGAGTCAACATCAAAGGAATTGCAATTGGAGGAGAAAAAAAAAAAATTGGGAAATTTAATGACTCTAAGAAAATGGCCTGGGTTTATATCAGGTGCAGTGCAAAGGACCAAAAGATGCCAAAACTAAGCTCACAGATGTTGCAAAAGCAGGGGAAAAAGTCAAGGAGGAAGACAGAACTTAGGGGGCAAGATATGAGGGACATGGCATGAATACTTAAAATAATAAAAAAAAAAAAAAGAAAAAATCTTTCCCAAAGTCAAAGCCATCAAAATGCATGCAGGCCATATGCCACCAAGGGCAGGCACATGCAGCAAAGCTTGCCAAAATTGATCCCCACTGAAGGCCAAAACAGAAAAGACTGACCTACAAACACGCTGGAAAGGAGTCAACATCAAAGGAATTGCAATTGGAGGAGAAAAAAAAAAAATTGGGAAATTTAATGACTCTAAGAAAATGGCCTGGGTTTATATCAGGTGCAGTGCAAAGGACCAAAAGATGCCAAAACTAAGCTCACAGATGTTGCAAAAGCAGGGGAAAAAGTCAAGGAGGAAGACAGAACTTAGGGGGCAAGATATGAGGGACATGGCATGAATACTTAAAATAATAAAAAAAAAAAAAAGAAAAAATCTTTCCCAAAGTCAAAGCCATCAAAATGCAGGCAGGCCATACGCCACCAAGGGCAGGCACATGCAGCAAAGCTTGCCAAAATTGATCCCCACTGAAGGCAAAACAGAAAAGAAGGACCTACAAACACGCTGGAAAGGAGTCAACATCAAGGAATTGCAATTGGAGGAGAAAAAAAGAAAATTTGGGAAATTTAGTGACTCTAAGAAAATGGCCTGGTGTTTTATCAGGTGCAGTGCAAAGGACCAAAAGATGCCAAAACTAAGCTCACAGATGTTGCAAAAGCAGGGGAAAAAGTCAAGGAGGAAGACACAACTTAGGGGGCAAGATTTGAGGGACATGGCATGAATAATTAAAACAAAAAAGAAAAAAAAATAAAAAATCTTTCCCAAAGTCAAAGCCATCAAAATGCAGGCAGGCCATACGCCACCAAGGGCAGGCACATGCAGCAAAGCTTGCCAAAATTGATCCCCACTGAAGGCCAAAACAGAAAACAAGGACCTACAAACACCCTGGAATGGAGACACCATCAAAGGAATTGCAATTAGAGGAGAAAAAAAGAAAATTTGGGAAATTTAATGACTCTTAGAAAGTGGCCTGGGGTTTTATCAGGTGCAGTGCAAAGGACCAAAAGATGCCAAAACTAAGCTCACAGATGTTGCAAAAGCAGGGGAAAAAGTCAAGGAGGAAGACACAACTTAGGGGGCAAGATATGAGGGACATGGCATGAATAATTAAAACAAAAAAGAAAAAAAAAATAGAAAAAATCTTTCCCAAAGTCAAAGCCATCAAAATGCAGGCAGGCCATACGCCAGCAAGTGCAGGCACATGCAGCAAAGCTTGCCAAAATTGATCCCCACTGAAGGCCAAAACAGAAAAGGAGGACCTACAAACACGCTGGAATGGAGACACCATCAAAGGAATTGCAATTGGAGGAGAAAAAAAGAAAATTTGGGAAATTTAATGACTCTTAGAAAGTGGCCTGGGGTTTTATCAGGTGCAGTGCAAAGGACCAAACGATGCCAAAACTAAGCTCACAGATGTTGCAAAAGCAGGGGAAAAAGTCAAGGAGGAAGACACAACTTAGGGGGCAAGATATGAGGGACATGGCATGAACACTTCAGAAAACAACCAAAAAAAGAAAAAAGTCTTTCCCAAAGTCAAAGCCATCAAAAGGCATGGCCTGCCATCAAGTGCAGGGACATGCACCAAAGATTCCTCTATTGGTCCCCATTGAAATCAAAAGATTCCTTTTCCCTTCCCGAAAGGAAATGAAATTGCCTTTCGGGAAGGGAAAAGGAATCTTGCGAATCCCAAAAGAAAGGCTTACAAACACTCTGGAAAGGAGATAGGTTCAAATGAAATGCAATTGAAAAAAGCAGAAAATCGGGAATTTTAGTCTCTTCAAAAAATAGGCTGTGAGGAAATCAGCTGCATTGCAAAGGACCAAAAGGTGCCAAAACTAAGCTCACAGATGTTGCAAAAGCAGGGGAAAAAGTCAAGGAGGAAGACACAACTTAGGGGGCAAGATATGAGGGACATGGCATGAATACTTAAAACAAAAAAGAAAAAAAAAAGAAAAAATCTTTCCCAAAGTCAAAGCCATCAAAATGCAGGCAGGCCATACGCCACCAAGGGCAGGCACATGCAGCAAAGCTTGCCAAAATTGATCCCCACTGAAGGCAAAAAAGAAAAGAAGGACTTACAAACACGCTGGAATGGAGACACAATCAAAGGAATTGCAATTGGAGGAGAAAAAAAGAAAATTTGGGAAATTTAGTGACTCTAAGAAAATGGCCTGGGGTTTTATCAGGTGCAGTGCAAAGGACCAAAATATGCAGAAAAACAAAGCTCACAGATGTTGCAAAAGCAGGGGAAAAAGTCAAGGAGGAAGACACAACTTAGGGGGCAAGATATGAGGGACATGGCATGAAAACTTAAAACAAAAAAGAAAAAAAAAAGAAAAAATCTTTCCCAAAGTCAAAGCCATCAAAATGCAGGCAGGCCATACGCCACCAAGGGCAGGCACATGCAGCAAAGCTTGCCAAAATTGATCCCCACTGAAGGCAAAACAGAAAAAAGGACCTACAAACAGGCTGGAATGGAGACACCATCAAAGGAATTGCAATTGGAGGAGAAAAAAAGAAAATTTGGGAAATTTAATGACTCTTAGAACGTGGCATGGGGTTTTATCAGGTGCAGTGCAAAGGACCAAAAGATGCCAAAACCAAGCTCACAGATGTTGCAAAAGCAGGGGAAAAAGTCAAGGAGGAAGACAAAACTTAGGGGGCAAGATATGAGGGACATGGCATGAATACTTAAAACAAAAAAAAAAAAAAAAAGAAAAAATCTTTCCCAAAGTCAAAGCCATCAAAATGCAGGCAGGCCATACGCCAGCAAGGGCAGGCACATGCAGCTAAGCTTGCCAAAATTGATCCCCACTGAAGGCAAAACAGAAAAGAAGGACTTACAAACACGCTGGAATGGAGACACCATCAAAGGAATTGCAATTGGAGGAGAAAAAAAGAAAATTTGGGAAATTTAATGACTCTTAGAAAGTGGCCTGGGGTTTTATCAGGTGCAGTGCAAAGGACCAAAAGATGCCAAAACTAAGCTCACAAATGTTGCAAAAGCAGGGGAAAAAGTCAAGGAGGAAGACACAACTTAGGGGGCAAGATATGAGGGACATGGCATGAATAATTAAAACAAAAAAGAAAAAAAAAAGAAAAAATCTTTCCCAAAGTCAAAGCCATCAAAATGCAGGCAGGCCATACGCCACCAAGGGCAGGCACATGCAGCAAAGCTTGCCAAAATTGATCCCCACTGAAGGCCAAAACAGAAAAGAAGGACCTACAAACAGGCTGGAATGGAGACACCATCAAAGGAATTGCAATTGGAGGAGAAAAAAAGAAAATTTGGGAAATTTAATGACTCTTAGAAAGTGGCCTGGGGTTTTATCAGGTGCAGTGCAAAGGACCAAAATATGCCAAAACTAAGCTCACAGATGTTGCAAAAGCAGGGGAAAAAGTCAAGGAGGAAGACACAACTTAGGGGGCAAGATATGAGGGACATGGCATGAACACTTCAGGAAACAACCAAAAAAAGTAAAAAGTCTTTCCCAAAGTCAAAGCCATCAAAAGGCATGGCCTGCCATCAAGTGCAGGGACATGATCCAAAGATTCCTCTATTGGTCCCCGTTGGAATCGCAAGATTCCTTTTCCCTTCCCGAAAGGAAATGAAATTTCCTTTCGGGAAGGGAAAAGGAATCTTGTGAATCCCAAAAGAAAGGCTTACAAACACTCTGGAAAGGAGATAGGTTCAAATGAAATGCAATTGAAAAAAGCAGAAAATCGGGAATTTTAGTCTCTTAAAAAAATAGGCTGTGAGGAAATAAGCTGCATTGCAAAGGACCAAAAGATGCCAAAACTAAGCTCACAGATGTTGCAAAAGCAGGGGAAAAAGTCAAGGAGGAAGACACAACTTAGGGGGCAAGATATGAGGGACATGGCATGAATACTTAAAATAATAAAAAAAAAAAAAGAAAAAATCTTTCCCAAAGTCAAAGCCATCAAAATGCATGCAGGCCATATGCCACCAAGGGCAGGCACATGCAGCAAAGCTTGCCAAAATTGATCCCCACTGAAGGCCAAAACAGAAAAGAAGGACCTACAAACACGCTGGAAAGGAGTCAACATCAAAGGAATTGCAATTGGAGGAGAAAAAAAAAAAATTGGGAAATTTAATGACTCTAAGAAAGTGGCCTGGGTTTTATCAGGTGCAGTGCAAAGGACCAAAAGATGCCAAAACTAAGCTCACAGATGTTGCAAAAGCAGGGGAAAAAGTCAAGGAGGAAGACACAACTTAGGGGGCAAGATATGAGGGACATGGCATGAATAATTAAAACAAAAAAGAAAAAAAAAAGAAAAAATCTTTCCCAAAGTCAAAGCCATCAAAATGCAGGCAGGCCATACGCCAGCAAGGGCAGGCACATGCAGCAAAGCTTGCCAAAATTGATCCCCACTGAAGGCCAAAACAGAAAAGAAGGACCTACAAACACGCTGGAATGGAGACACCATCAAAGGAATTGCAATTGGAGGAGAAAAAAAGAAAATTTGGGAAATTTAATGACTCTTAGAAAGTGGCCTGGGGTTTTATCAGGTGCAGTGCAAAGGACCAAAAGATGCCAAAACTAAGCTCACAGATGTTGCAAAAGCAGGGGAAAAAGTCAAGGAGGAAGACACAACTTAGGGGGCAAGATATGAGGGACATGGCATGAACACGTCAGGAAACAACCAAAAAAAGAAAAAAGTCTTTCCCAAAGTCAAAGCCATCAAAAGGCATGGCTTGCCATCAAGGGGAGGGACATGAACCAAAGATTCCTCTATTGGTCCCCGTTGAAATCGCAAGATTCCTTTTCCCTTCCCGAAAGGAAATGAAATTTCCTTCCGGGAAGGGAAAAGGAATCTTGTGAATCCCAAAAGAAAGGCTTACAAACACTATGGAAAGGAGATAGGTTCAAATGAAATGCAATTGAAAAAAGCAGAAAATCGGGAATTTTAGTCTCTTCAAAAAATAGGCTGTGATGAAATAAGCTGCATTGCAAAGGACCAAAAGATGCCAAAACTAAGCTCACAGATGTTGCAAAAGCAGGGGAAAAAGTCAAGGAGGAAGACACAACTTAGGGGGCAAGATATGAGGGACATGGCATGAATACTTAAAATAATAAAAAAAAAAAAAAGAAAAAATCTTTCCCAAAGTCAAAGCCATCAAAATGCATGCAGGCCATATGCCACCAAGGGCAGGCACATGCAGCAAAGCTTGCCAAAATTGATCCCCACTGAAGGCCAAAACAGAAAAGACGGACCTACAAACACGCTGGAAAGGAGTCAACATCAAAGGAATTGCAATTGGAGGAGAAAAAGAAAAAATTGTGAAATTTAATGACTCTAAGAAAATGGCCTGGGTTTATATCAGGTGCAGTGCAAAGGACCAAAAGATGCCAAAACTAAGCTCACAGATGTTGCAAAAGCAGGGGAAAAAGTCAAGGAGGAAGACACAACTTAGGGGGCAAGATATGAGGGACATGGCATGAATACTTAAAATAATAAAAAAAAAAAAAAGAAAAAATCTTTCCCAAAGTCAAAGCCATCAAAATGCAGGCAGGCCATACGCCACCAAGGGCAGGCACATGCAGCAAAGCTTGCCAAAATTGATCCCCACTGAAGGCAAAACAGAAAAGAAGGACCTACAAACACGCTGGAAAGGAGTCAACATCAAGGAATTGCAATTGGAGGAGAAAAAAAGAAAATTTGGGATATTTAGTGACTCTAAGAAAATGGCCTGGTGTTTTATCAGGTGCAGTGCAAAGGACCAAAAGATGCCAAAACTAAGCTCACAGATGTTGCAAAGGCAGGGGAAAAAGTCAAGGAGGAAGACACAACTTAGGGGGCAAGATATGAGGGACATGGCATGAATAATTAAAACAAAAAAGAAAAAAAAAAGAAAAAATCTTTCCCAAAGTCAAAGCCATCAAAATGCAGGCAGGCCATACGCCACCAAGGGCAGGCACATGCAGCAAAGCTTGCCAAAATTGATCCCCACTGAAGACCAAAACAGAAAAGAAGGACCTACAAACACGCTGGAATGGAGACACCATCAAAGGAAATGCAATTGGAGGAGAAAAAAAGAAAATTTGGGAAATTTAATGACTCTTAGAAAGTGGCCTGGGGTTTTAGCAGGTGCAGTGCAAAGGACCAAAAGATGCCAAAACTAAGCTCACAGATGTTGCAAAAGCAGGGGAAAAAGTCAAGGAGGAAGACACAACTTAGGGGGCAAGATATGAGGGACATGGCATGAATAATTAAAACAAAAAAGAAAAAAAAAAAGAAAAAATCTTTCCCAAAGTCAAAGCCATCAAAATGCAGGCAGGCCATACGCCAGCAAGTGCAGGCACATGCAGCAAAGCTTGCCAAAATTGATCCCCACTGAAGGCCAAAACAGAAAAGAAGGACCTACAAACACGCTGGAATGGAGACACCATCAAAGGAATTGCAATTGGAGGAGAAAAAAAGAAAATTTGGGAAATTTAATGACTCTTAGAAAGTGGCCTGGGGTTTATATCAGGTGCAGTGCAAAGCACCAAAAGATGCCAAAACTAAGCTCACAGATGTTGCAAAAGCAGGGGAAAAAGTCAAGGAGGAAGACACAACTTAGGGGGCAAGATATGAGGGACATGGCATGAACACGTCAGGAAACAACCAAAAAAAGAAAAAAGTCTTTCCCAAAGTCAAAGCCATCAAAAGGCATGGCCTGCCATCAAGTGCAGGGACATGCACCAAAGATTCCTCTATTGGCCCCCATTGAAATCGCAAGATTCCTTTTCCCTTCCCGAAAGGAAATGAAATTGCCTTTCGGGAAGGGAAAAGGAATCTTGCGAATCCCAAAAGAAAGGCTTACAAACACTCTGGAAAGGAGATAGGTTCAAATGAAATGCAATTGAAAAAAGCAGAAAATCGGGAAATTTAGTCTCTTCAAAAAATAGGCTGTGAGGAAATCAGCTGCATTGCAAAGGACCAAAAGATGCCAAAACTAAGCTCACAGATGTTGCAAAAGCAGGGGAAAAAGTCAAGGAGGAAGACACAACTTAGGGGGCAAGATATGAGGGACATGGCATGAATACCTTAAACAAAAAAGAAAAAAAAAAGAAAAAATCTTTCCCAAAGTCAAAGCCATCAAAATGCAGGCAGGCCATACGCCACCAAGGGCAGGCACATGCAGCAAAGCTTGCCAAAATTGATCCCCACTGAAGGCAAAACAGAAGAGAAGGACTTACAAACACGCTGGAATGGAGACACCATCAAAGGAATTGCAATTGGAGGAGAAAAAAAGAAAATTTGGGAAATTTAGTGACTCTAAGAAAATGGCCTGGGGTTTTATCAGGTGCAGTGCAAAGGACCAAAAGATGCAGAAAAACAAAGCTCACAGATGTTGCAAAAGCAGGGGAAAAAGTCAAGGAGGAAGACACAACTTAGGGGGCAAGATATGAGGGACATGGCATGAATACTTAAAACAAAAAAGAAAAAAAAATGAAAAAATCTTTCCCAAAGTCAAAGCCATCAAAATGCAGGCAGGCCATACGCCACCAAGGGCAGGCACATGCAGCAAAGCTTGCCAAAATTGATCCCCACTGAAGGCAAAACAGAAAAAAGGACCTACAAACAGGCTGGAATGGAGACACCATCAAAGGAATTGCAATTGGAGGAGAAAAAAAGAAAATTTGGGAAATTTAATGACTCTTAGAAAGTGGCCTGGGGTTTTATCAGGTGCAGTGCAAAGGACCAAAAGATGCCAAAACTAAGCTCACAGATGTTGCAAAAGCAGGGGAAAAAGTCAAGGAGGAAGACACAACTTAGGGGGCAAGATATGAGGGACATGGCATGAACACGTCAGGAAACAACCAAAAAAAGAAAAAAGTCTTTCCCAAAGTCAAAGCCATCAAAAGGCATGGCTTGCCATCAAGGGGAGGGACATGAACCAAAGATTCCTCTATTGGTCCCCGTTGAAATCGCAAGATTCCTTTTCCCTTCCCGAAAGGAAATGAAATTTCCTTCCGGGAAGGGAAAAGGAATCTTGGAATCCCAAAAGAAAGGCTTACAAACACTATGGAAAGGAGATAGGTTCAAATGAAATGCAATTGAAAAAAGCAGAAAATCGGGAATTTTAGTCTCTTCAAAAAATAGGCTGTGATGAAATAAGCTGCATTGCAAAGGACCAAAAGATGCCAAAACTAAGCTCACAGATGTTGCAAAAGCAGGGGAAAAAGTCAAGGAGGAAGACACAACTTAGGGGGCAAGATATGAGGGACATGGCATGAATACTTAAAATAATAAAAAAAAAAAAAAGAAAAAATCTTTCCCAAAGTCAAAGCCATCAAAATGCATGCAGGCCATATGCCACCAAGGGCAGGCACATGCAGCAAAGCTTGCCAAAACTGATCCCCACTGAAGGCCAAAACAGAAAAGACGGACCTACAAACACGCTGGAAAGGAGTCAACATCAAAGGAATTGCAATTGGAGGAGAAAAAAAAAAAATTGGGAAATTTAATGACTCTAAGAAAATGGCCTGGGTTTATATCAGGTGCAGTGCAAAGGACCAAAAGGTGTCAAAACTAAGCTCACAGATGTTGCAAAAGCAGGGGAAAAAGTCAAGGAGGAAGACACAACTTAGGGGGCAAGATATGAGGGACATGGCATGAACACGTCAGGAAACAACCAAAAAAAGAAAAAAGTCTTTCCCAAAGTCAAAGCCATCAAAAGGCATGGCCTGCCATCAAGTGCAGGGACATGCACCAAAGATTCCTCTATTGGCCCCCATTGAAATCGCAAGATTCCTTTTCCCTTCCCGAAAGGAAATGAAATTGCCTTTCGGGAAGGGAAAAGGAATCTTGCGAATCCCAAAAGAAAGGCTTACAAACACTCTGGAAAGGAGATAGGTTCAAATGAAATGCAATTGAAAAAAGCAGAAAATCGGGAAATTTAGTCTCTTCAAAAAATAGGCTGTGAGGAAATCAGCTGCATTGCAAAGGACCAAAAGGTGCCAAAACTAAGCTCACAGATGTTGCAAAAGCAGGGGAAAAAGTCAAGGAGGAAGACACAACTTAGGGGGCAAGATATGAGGGACATGGCATGAATACCTTAAACAAAAAAGAAAAAAAAAAGAAAAAATCTTTCCCAAAGTCAAAGCCATCAAAATGCAGGCAGGCCATACGCCACCAAGGGCAGGCACATGCAGCAAAGCTTGCCAAAATTGATCCCCACTGAAGGCAAAACAGAAGAGAAGGACTTACAAACACGCTGGAATGGAGACACCATCAAAGGAATTGCAATTGGAGGAGAAAAAAAGAAAATTTGGGAAATTTAGTGACTCTAAGAAAATGGCCTGGGGTTTTATCAGGTGCAGTGCAAAGGACCAAAAGATGCAGAAAAACAAAGCTCACAGATGTTGCAAAAGCAGGGGAAAAAGTCAAGGAGGAAGACACAACTTAGGGGGCAAGATATGAGGGACATGGCATGAATACTTAAAACAAAAAAGAAAAAAAAAAGAAAAAATCTTTCCCAAAGTCAAAGCCATCAAAATGCAGGCAGGCCATACGCCACCAAGGGCAGGCACGTGCAGCAAAGCTTGCCAAAATTGATCCCCACTGAAGGCAAAACAGAAAAAAGGACCTACAAACAGGCTGGAATGGAGACACCATCAAAGGAATTGCAATTGGAGGAGAAAAAAAGAAAATTTGGGAAATTTAGTGACTCTAAGTAAATGGCCTGGGTTTATATCAGGTGCAGTGCAAAGGACCAAAAGATGCCAAAACTAAGCTCACAGATGTTGCAAAAGCAGGGGAAAAAGTCAAGGAGGAAGACACAACTTAGGGGGCAAGATATGAGGGACATGGCATGAATACTTAAAATAATAAAAAAAAAAAAAAGAAAAAATCTTTCCCAAAGTCAAAGCCATCAAAATGCAGGCAGGCCATACGCCACCAAGGGCAGGCACATGCAGCAAAGCTTGCCAAAATTGATCCCCACTGAAGGCAAAACAGAAAAGAAGGACCTACAAACACGCTGGAAAGGAGTCAACATCAAGGAATTGCAATTGGAGGAGAAAAAAAGAAAATTTGGGATATTTAGTGACTCTAAGAAAATGGCCTGGTGTTTTATCAGGTGCAGTGCAAAGGACCAAAAGATGCCAAAACTAAGCTCACAGATGTTGCAAAGGCAGGGGAAAAAGTCAAGGAGGAAGACACAACTTAGGGGGCAAGATATGAGGGACATGGCATGAATAATTAAAACAAAAAAGAAAAAAAAAAGAAAAAATCTTTCCCAAAGTCAAAGCCATCAAAATGCAGGCAGGCCATACGCCACCAAGGGCAGGCACATGCAGCAAAGCTTGCCAAAATTGATCCCCACTGAAGACCAAAACAGAAAAGAAGGACCTACAAACACGCTGGAATGGAGACACCATCAAAGGAAATGCAATTGGAGGAGAAAAAAAGAAAATTTGGGAAATTTAATGACTCTTAGAAAGTGGCCTGGGGTTTTAGCAGGTGCAGTGCAAAGGACCAAAAGATGCCAAAACTAAGCTCACAGATGTTGCAAAAGCAGGGGAAAAAGTCAAGGAGGAAGACACAACTTAGGGGGCAAGATATGAGGGACATGGCATGAATAATTAAAACAAAAAAGAAAAAAAAAAAGAAAAAATCTTTCCCAAAGTCAAAGCCATCAAAATGCAGGCAGGCCATACGCCAGCAAGTGCAGGCACATGCAGCAAAGCTTGCCAAAATTGATCCCCACTGAAGGCCAAAACAGAAAAGAAGGACCTACAAACACGCTGGAATGGAGACACCATCAAAGGAATTGCAATTGGAGGAGAAAAAAAGAAAATTTGGGAAATTTAATGACTCTTAGAAAGTGGCCTGGGGTTTATATCAGGTGCAGTGCAAAGCACCAAAAGATGCCAAAACTAAGCTCACAGATGTTGCAAAAGCAGGGGAAAAAGTCAAGGAGGAAGACACAACTTAGGGGGCAAGATATGAGGGACATGGCATGAACACGTCAGGAAACAACCAAAAAAAGAAAAAATCTTTCCCAAAGTCAAAGCCATCAAAAGGCATGGCCTGCCATCAAGTGCAGGGACATGCACCAAAGATTCCTCTATTGGCCCCCATTGAAATCGCAAGATTCCTTTTCCCTTCCCGAAAGGAAATGAAATTGCCTTTCGGGAAGGGAAAAGGAATCTTGCGAATCCCAAAAGAAAGGCTTACAAACACTCTGGAAAGGAGATAGGTTCAAATGAAATGCAATTGAAAAAAGCAGAAAATCGGGAAATTTAGTCTCTTCAAAAAATAGGCTGTGAGGAAATCAGCTGCATTGCAAAGGACCAAAAGATGCCAAAACTAAGCTCACAGATGTTGCAAAAGCAGGGGAAAAAGTCAAGGAGGAAGACACAACTTAGGGGGCAAGATATGAGGGACATGGCATGAATACCTTAAACAAAAAAGAAAAAAAAAAGAAAAAATCTTTCCCAAAGTCAAAGCCATCAAAATGCAGGCAGGCCATACGCCACCAAGGGCAGGCACATGCAGCAAAGCTTGCCAAAATTGATCCCCACTGAAGGCAAAACAGAAGAGAAGGACTTACAAACACGCTGGAATGGAGACACCATCAAAGGAATTGCAATTGGAGGAGAAAAAAAGAAAATTTGGGAAATTTAGTGACTCTAAGAAAATGGCCTGGGGTTTTATCAGGTGCAGTGCAAAGGACCAAAAGATGCAGAAAAACAAAGCTCACAGATGTTGCAAAAGCAGGGGAAAAAGTCAAGGAGGAAGACACAACTTAGGGGGCAAGATATGAGGGACATGGCATGAATACTTAAAACAAAAAAGAAAAAAAAATGAAAAAATCTTTCCCAAAGTCAAAGCCATCAAAATGCAGGCAGGCCATACGCCACCAAGGGCAGGCACGTGCAGCAAAGCTTGCCAAAATTGATCCCCACTGAAGGCAAAACAGAAAAAAGGACCTACACACAGGCTGGAATGGAGACACCATCAAAGGAATTGCAATTGGAGGAGAAAAAAAGAAAATTTGGGAAATTTAATGACTCTTAGAAAGTGGCCTGGGGTTTTATCAGGTGCAGTGCAAAGGACCAAAAGATGCCAAAACTAAGCTCACAGATGTTGCAAAAGCAGGGGAAAAAGTCAAGGAGGAAGACACAACTTAGGGGGCAAGATATGAGGGACATGGCATGAACACGTCAGGAAACAACCAAAAAAAGAAAAAAGTCTTTCCCAAAGTCAAAGCCGTCAAAAGGCATGGCTTGCCATCAAGGGGAGGGACATGAACCAAAGATTCCTCTATTGGTCCCCGTTGAAATCGCAAGATTCCTTTTCCCTTCCCGAAAGGAAATGAAATTTCCTTCCGGGAAGGGAAAAGGAATCTTGGAATCCCAAAAGAAAGGCTTACAAACACTATGGAAAGGAGATAGGTTCAAATGAAATGCAATTGAAAAAAGCAGAAAATCGGGAATTTTAGTCTCTTCAAAAAATAGGCTGTGATGAAATAAGCTGCATTGCAAAGGACCAAAAGATGCCAAAACTAAGCTCACAGATGTTGCAAAAGCAGGGGAAAAAGTCAAGGAGGAAGACACAACTTAGGGGGCAAGATATGAGGGACATGGCATGAATACTTAAAATAATAAAAAAAAAAAAAAGAAAAAATCTTTCCCAAAGTCAAAGCCATCAAAATGCATGCAGGCCATATGCCACCAAGGGCAGGCACATGCAGCAAAGCTTGCCAAAATTGATCCCCACTGAAGGCCAAAACAGAAAAGACGGACCTACAAACACGCTGGAAAGGAGTCAACATCAAAGGAATTGCAATTGGAGGAGAAAAAAAAAAAATTGGGAAATTTAATGACTCTAAGAAAATGGCCTGGGTTTATATCAGGTGCAGTGCAAAGGACCAAAAGGTGCCAAAACTAAGCTCACAGATGTTGCAAAAGCAGGGGAAAAAGTCAAGGAGGAAGACACAACTTAGGGGGCAAGATATGAGGGACATGGCATGAACACGTCAGGAAACAACCAAAAAAAGTAAAAAGTCTTTCCCAAAGTCAAAGCCATCAAAAGGCATGGCCTGCCATCAAGTGCAGGGACATGCACCAAAGATTCCTCTATTGGCCCCCATTGAAATCGCAAGATTCCTTTTCCCTTCCCGAAAGGAAATGAAATTGCCTTTCGGGAAGGGAAAAGGAATCTTGCGAATCCCAAAAGAAAGGCTTACAAACACTCTGGAAAGGAGATAGGTTCAAATGAAATGCAATTGAAAAAAGCAGAAAATCGGGAAATTTAGTCTCTTCAAAAAATAGGCTGTGAGGAAATCAGCTGCATTGCAAAGGACCAAAAGGTGCCAAAACTAAGCTCACAGATGTTGCAAAAGCAGGGGAAAAAGTCAAGGAGGAAGACACAACTTAGGGGGCAAGATATGAGGGACATGGCATGAATACTTAAAACAAAAAAGAAAAAAAAAAGAAAAAATCTTTCCCAAAGTCAAAGCCATCAAAATGCAGGCAGGCCATACGCCACCAAGGGCAGGCACGTGCAGCAAAGCTTGCCAAAATTGATCCCCACTGAAGGCAAAACAGAAAAAAGGACCTACAAACAGGCTGGAATGGAGACACCATCAAAGGAATTGCAATTGGAGGAGAAAAAAAGAAAATTTGGGAAATTTAATGACTCTTAGAACGTGGCATGGGGTTTTATCAGGTGCAGTGCAAAGGACCAAAAGATGCCAAAACTAAGCTCACAGATGTTGCAAAAGCAGGGGAAAAAGTCAAGGAGGAAGACACAACTTAGGGGGCAAGATATGAGGGACATGGCATGAATACTTAAAACAAAAAAAAAAAAAAAAAAGAAAAAATCTTTCCCAAAGTCAAAGCCATCAAAATGCAGGCAGGCCATACGCCAGCAAGGGCAGGCACATGCAGCTAAGCTTGCCAAAATTGATCCCCACTGAAGGCAAAACAGAAAATAAGGACCTACAAACACGCTGGAATGGAGACACCATCAAAGGAATTGCAATTGGAGGAGAAAAAAAGAAAATTTGGGAAATTTAATGACTCTTAGAAAGTGGCCTGGGGTTTTATCAGGTGCAGTGCAAAGGACCAAAAGATGCCAAAACTAAGCTCACAAATGTTGCAAAAGCAGGGGAAAAAGTCAAGGAGGAAGACACAACTTAGGGGGCAAGATATGAGGGACATGGCATGAATACTTAAAACAAAAAGAAAAAAAAAAGAAAAAATCTTTCCCAAAGTCAAAGCCATCAAAATGCAGGCAGGCCATACGCCACCAAGGGCAGGCACATGCAGCAAAGCTTGCCAAAATTGATCCCCACTGAAGGCCAAAACAGAAAAGAAGGACCTACAAACACGCTGGAATGGAGACACCATCAAAGGAATTGCAATTGGAGGAGGAAAAAAAAAAATTGGGAAATTTAATGACTCTATGAAAATAGCTTGGGTTTATATCAGGTGCAGTGCAAAGGACCAAAAGATGCAAAAACTAAGCTCACAGATGTTGCAAAAGCAGGGGAAAAAGTCAAGGAGGAAGACACAACTTAGGGGGCAAGATATGAGGGACATGGCATGAACACTTCAGAAAACAACCAAAAAAAGAAAAAAATCTTTCCCAAAGTCAAAGCCATCAAAAGGCATGGCCTGCCATCAAGTGCAGGGACATGCACCAAAGATTCCTCTATTGGTCCCCATTGAAATCGCAAGATTCCTTTTCCCTTCCCGAAAGGAAATGAAATTTCCTTTCGGGAAGGGAAAAGGAATCTTGCGAATCCCAAAAGAAAGGCTTACAAACACTCTGGAAAGGAGATAGGTTCAAATGAAATGCAATTGAAAAAAGCAGAAAATCGGGAATTTTAGTCTCTTCAAAAAATAGGCTGTGAGGAAATAAGCTGCATTGCAAAGGACCAAAAGGTGCCAAAACTAAGCTCACAGATGTTGCAAAAGCAGGGGAAAAAGTCAAGGAGGAAGACACAACTTAGGGGGCAAGATATGAGGGACATGGCATGAATACTTAAAATATGAAAAAAAAAAAAAACGAAAAAATCTTTCCCAAAGTCAAAGCCATCAAAATGCAGGCAGGCCATACGCCACCAAGGGCAGGCACATGCAGCAAAGCTTGCCAAAACTGATCCCCACTGAAGGCCAAAACAGAAAAGAAGGACTTACAAACACGCTGGAAAGGAGTCAACATCAAAGGAATTGCAATTGGAAGAGAAAAAAAGAAAATTTGGGAAATTTAATGACTCCTAGAAAGTGGCCTGGGGTTTTATCAGGTGCAGTGCAAAGGACCAAAAGATGCCAAAACTAAGCTCACAGATGTTGCAAAAGCAGTGGAAAAAGTCAAGGAGGAAGACACAACAGGGGGCAAGATATGAGGGACATGGCATGAATACTTAAAATGTTAAAAAAAAAAAAAAGAAAAAATCTTTCCCAAAGTCAAAGCCATCAAAATGCAGGCAGGCCATACGCCAGCAAGTGCAGGCACATGCAGCAAAGCTTGCCAAAATTGATCCCCACTGACGGCCAAAACAGAAAAGAAGGACCTACAAATACGCTGGAAAGGACTCAACATCAAAGGAATTGCAATTGGAGGAGAAAAAAAGAAAATTTGGGAAATTTAATGACTCTAAGAAAATGGCCTGGGGTTTTATCAGGTGCAGTGCAAAGGAACAAAAGGTGCCAAAACTAAGCTCACTGATGTTGCCAATGCAGGGGAAAAAGTCAAGGAGGAAGACACAACTTAGGGGGCAAGATATGAGGGACATGGCATGAACACTTCAGAAAACAACCAAAAAAAGAAAAAAAATCTTTCCCAAAGTCAAAGCCATCAAAAGGCATGGCCTGCCTTGAAGTGCAGGGACATGCACCAAAGATTCCTCTATTGGTCCCCACTGAACACACAAGATTCCTTTTCCCTTCTCGAAAGGAAATACATTTTTTTTTTGTCTCTAAATAAACAAATAGAAAAACCCTCCTTCTTTTAAATGATCTTGAAATTTTTAAATTTTTGCATTGTATAATTATTTTCAGATTTATTTGTATTGTTTCTTTTAATGCTGTATGATAATAATTATATTAATATACATATAAGTTTAAAATATATTTACCTTTTTTTAAATTATTTTTCATATCTCCCGTATAACTTTGGTTTTCTTTTATTTTTTTTAATATCTGTATTTATTTATTACATATTTCTATACTTTAATTTCTACCTTTACATTCTTTTGTTTATAATTTTTATAGTCAATCCCCTGTCTTTTTTTAAATAAAAGATCCACTGTATTTATGTATTTTAAAAAATATATTTACATTTATAATTTTCACATATTTTTTCTGTAATTTTTTCATATTATATGTTAACATGTTGATGCACGTTATTTATAAGTATTCAATACATATTTCCCATAATGTATTATAATACTATATATACACTATGACTTGAATTAATTATTGTATCAAGTTTTTTTTTTCTATATTCATGGATATTTTCTGTTTCTATATATGTCTACAAATATTTGTCATACATTTCTATATATTTTGATTGGTGTTTCGTTTCTATCCATAATCTATATTTTTGTATATCTAGAAACATATATAATACCCTGTATTAAAAAATAATATATCTTAATATAATATATAATGATTTACGTTACATGGAATTTTTTTATATATTCGGTCGATATTTAAATTTTAAGTTTTTTATTTTTATTCCCATTTCTATAGATATATTTGTTTAGTTTAATTATCGCTATAGTTATAATTTTACATTTAAAATCCAATTCCTAAATAAAATGACAAAACAAACAGCACTGAATTCCCACCAATATCTTCCAAAAACATCAAGATAACTCCACCAGCCAATCAACTGCCAGCGAAAAGACACTTAACACTCTTTTCACTAACAGTTCTCATCACATCAGAAAAATGGAACCAAAATAAAATAAAACCCTGTAGAAACACACACAGCAAACCACAAAAACTACTAAAAAAAATCAAACCAATTGACTAAACTCCAAACAGTGCCACTGACCTTGAACGTTATTAAAAAAAAAATAAACAAAATTCTACCTCTACACTAACTCAAACAATAACCAATACTCTGTACATCTAACTTTAGGAGCCAAACTAATTAACGAAATGGAAAAAAATCTCAACCACTAAAAACTAAGAAAATTCCTACGCAAATAAAAAAAATACTTAAAGACACCCAACACATAAATACGCACGTTCCCAAAAATAAAACTAATAAACAGCAACCAAATACATCAAAGGACAAAAAAAAAAAAAAATAAAAAAAAAAACGAACCCAAAACCAAATAAACTTAAATTTACAACAGCAAAAAAAAAAGTTCCTAACGGAATAAACCCATAGTGCCTCAATCTATCAAAATAAAAATACCACCTAGAAACCAACACAAAGACTAAAGACAAACGTAACCATAAACAATGTCTCCCAAATTACCCGTAACCATAAAACATACACTACAATCAAACAAGCCAAATAAATAAAAGCCCTGGAGGAGGATAAACACAAATTATAAAGATTATAAAGATTATAAAGATTAAAAACCCGCTGCTATGAACGGCACGACGCTACCTCAAGCCCCCCAAAACAAACACCACACACTCACGCTAATAAAAGCCGCCGCAACAGAATTAAAATGCGAACCGCTGCTTCACGCTACGACCCGTAAAAACCATTGCGCGCCTTTCCAAACATAATACCCCGGCAAAAAAATATATATATATCCGATTACAAAACCCAATCCGAAACGAACCTTTACCATCCCCACCTGCACCGAGAACCGTGCCACTCGGGAAGAACACCGTATCCCTTAGCGGACACCCGCTGCAAACCGAGCACAGCGATGCAATCAAGGCCTGCAAAGCGCCTCCGAACCACGGCACCGCCGAACTTTGAGCGGCCGAGCCCCGCGCTCGCTGCCGGCCCCAGACGGAGCGCGGCTCCCGGCAGGAAAGCGGCTCCTGCGGTGGCTGCTCCGGCACGCGGGGCCGGCGCCGTCCCGGGGAGCCCCGCCCGCTGCCCCTGCCCGGCGGGGCCGGCACCGGGCCCGGGGCTACCGGCGGCGCCCGAGCCCCGCGCCCGGAGCGGACGGAGCGGCCGGCACCGCCCGGGCCGGCGCAGCAGCGCCCGCGCCGCCTCTGCCGCCCTCGGCTGGCCCGGCACGGCTCCCCTCGGCTCGCACCGGCGCGGCTCCGCCACTGCCGCCCTCGGCCGGCCCGGCCGCGCCGAATCCCCCGTGCGCCCCGGCAGCTGCCCGGGCCGTGCCAGCAGCGCTCCCGAGCGGGAACGTTCCGGGCCGGGCCGCGGGCACGAGGAGCGCCCTCCGATTGCAGCGGCACAGCCCCATTGCAGCCCTACAAACGCTGCCGGAGCTGCGGCTTCCCGCAACCCAACCCCGAAACTGACACCGCAGGCGGGGCGCACCTCACTCCAACAAGGGCAAAGAAATGCCTTCTCCCCTTCAGTTTCGTCCCCTAGGAGAGCAGAAAAGAAGGGGCGCTCCTCAAATGAAAGCCTTCGACTGATGGCAAAGGGCGATTTCGACCTCCATTCAAACCCTTGAAAAGGAGGGACACCAGGGCTAACCCCCCTCCATTTAAACCCGAGGGTGATGAAAATGGGGTGGGCTGCCTTCAAATCAAACCCATAACACCACAACAATACTTTCCCCATTCCCCTTAGAATAGAACGCAGGGATTCCCTGTCACCCCCGGGATACCCCTCACAGCCTGGAAAAGGCAGCTTTTCCTGCAATCAACACCCTGAAAACCACAAGTGAAGGGGGATCCCCTCAGTTCAAACGCAGACAATAAAAGAAGAGTAGCTGCTTCCTTCTCCTTAATCCCTTTTGTCCTCATAAGCTCCACTTTTGTTCCTGGGGATCCGGGGAGGGACTGGCAAGATGAAATTGCAAAGGGGAAGGACAAAATTCCCCGCTCCAAACCCACACGGGCTCACCTGTTCGGCTGCTGCTCCCCGGCACAAAGATTCGTCCCTCGGCGCCTCCTTTAAGCGATGCTCCACGTATCCAAGCGCGGATCCAGGTGTTCCCCCCGAGCCTGTGAGAAGCTCCCGCAGTCCTTCCACGAGACAGCGCCGGGAGCGCCCCATAAACCCCTCCACTCAGCAGCTCCATGCAAAAGGGAGCTGAGGCAAAGCCTCTCCCTAAAACAGCCTCGCCCCGGCAGGAGCCGGCCCCTCATCATCCTCACAGCTCACACCTGGGCTGCTCCGAGCCCCCATCATCCTCACAGCTCACACCTGGGCTGCTCCGAGCCCCCATCATCCTCACACTCACACCTGGGCTGCTCCGAGCCCCCATCATCCTCACAGCTCACACCTGGGCTGCTCCGAGCCCCCATCATCCTCACACTCACCTGGCGCCGCTGCCACTCTCCAACAGCGCCTCTCCCTGTCCAGCACACAGCCCGCTTCTCACAGACACAGAGCAAACAGAAATCCGCTACGGGTGTTGGCGTTCCTTAGTCCGTCTGGTTCCACAACTCAAACACGTACGTGCACTGATGGCATTGAGGGAAAGCTTTCCAGTGCAGAAAACTGTCATTCTGCTAGCACACTTTGACACACCTTCAGAAAAAGCAGAATCAGCGCCAACTCCTAAGACCCCTGCTGAGGAACCCAGCCCTCCTTGGGACACCCAATGCAGCAGACCTCGAAAAAGGAGGGGGAAAGTCAAGCTTGGAGTGGAAAAAGACAGCCCTTAAAAAAAGCATTCACACAGCAATAGTGGGAACCAGTCACATTTCTTCTTTCCTTGCTTCCTGTAATGACATAAATATGAAATAAAAAAAAAAAAAACACATGAAACACAAGGCAGAGCTGGGAATTTACAGGTCTTTGTTTGGCACTCTGGATGACAAGCGCCTCTTCCGGGACTGCGACACGATTTGGGGACTGGCAGAGAACGGAGGCAAAAGGTGCCAGAGAGCCCTTTCTATTGCCTCCAGCCCCCCGCAGCTGTTCTGATGGTTTCGGGGCACAGCTCGGTCCGTTCCTAGATAAAAACGCTAGGGCAATATCTTCAAAACTGCTACCCATCTCTAGTCGGAGTTTCCTACGTTCCTGTAAACAAATGAGTGGATAGAGAGGGTTTCTCCCCAAAGGAATTTAGAGACAAATTCCTGTTCTTTACCAAGACCTATAAAAACGAATACCTGGACAGGTTTCAGCATCCTACACCCACCCCTCCCTGTGCATTTGGCGGCAGCTTTGGGTCCCTCTGGGGGACGGCCCCCAGCGTGACGCCCCTCGCCCGCCCCCGCCTGCTCCTGCACCGCAGTGGGGCTCCCGTTCCTGGGGACCGCGGGGTGCCCAACGGCATCAGAGCCCCGAGCCTTCACCCCCTTTCCCTGAGCCCCAAGGAAGGCACAGAGCGAGTCCGACTGCCCCGGACAGCAGCAGCGCAGCGCTTTCCTCCAAGCCCTTTCCACGCGCCCATCCCCGCAGAAAGGGATTCTGCTGCGACAAGAAAGGGGGGCGGCCCCCAGAAGGGTTGAGGTTCCTCCCCAGCCTGGCTGTCCCGGGCCAGCGGCAGCGAGAGGGGAGCGGCACCGACGGCGGGCACGGCGCGGCACCGAGCGGGGGCCGCTCTCGGCGCCGTGCCGGGAAAGCCGCAGCTCCGGCGCTGTCGGGCGGGGCGCCTGACCGGCACGGGGGGATCCGCCGAGAGCCCCCGGCCCCGTGCGGGGACTCCTGCAAGGGCCGAGCGCCGCCGGGCTCCGGCCCTCGGGCCTTCATTCTCCGGCACCCCGAGCCCCGCGGCTGCGGGGCAAAGAGGGAAAGGGGGGCACGGGAAGAGAGGAGCGAGAGCAGGGCATGAGAAAGGGCGGCGAGGGAGGTCGGGCTGTGCAGGAAAGCGGGACGGGAAGGAAAGCCCGGGAGGGGGGTAGAGGGAGGGTGGACAGAGGAGGGAGACAGGGGGAACAGAAGGGAGTAGCCGGCTAGGGACTGGACAGGAAGGAGCCGGGCTTGTGGGGGGAGAGAGAGTGGGGGAAAGGGAGCGAGAGAAGGCGAATACGGGGAGAAGGAAGGAGGGCTAGAGAGAGGGACAGGCGGGGAAGCCTCACAGAGCCCCGGCTGCACCCCGAGCCCGGCCCGGCGCCTCGCCATGCCCGGGATGCTGCGCTCGGCGGAGTTCGGTTGGCTTCGACGACACTCGGCTCGAGTCGGCTCTGCTGCTAAATTCGGCTATTATCGGCTAAACTCGGCTATTGTCGGCCGCATTCGCCTCTTCGGCGCGGCTCGGCTTCATCCGGCCGAACTCGGAGCCGCTCTCCGTGCGTTCGACGCGCCTCGGCTCCCTGAGGGCGGGCAAGCGGCGCCGCCTCACGTTAAACTCGCCCGGCTCGGGGCTCCCCTGCTGCCGCGTCCCGGCCATCGCACGGACACGATCGGGAGCGCGGGGTGGCACAGGAGCTCATTAGGCGGTGACCGCACTCGCGCTAATTAGCGCGCACGAGAGCAGCGGGCTCGGTTCGGTTGAGCTCGGCTCCGTTCAGGCAGCCTCGCAAGCCTGGCCTCGGTTCGCTCGAGGCCGTCAGGTTCCGCCGGTCCTCGCCTTGGTGCGGCTGAGCTCGTTCCATTCGGCCGAAGGCGGCGTCGTTCGCTCGTGTTTTTTAAATATCTTTCTCTATAGATTGTATATTTCTACATTTAGATTTATACTTCTATAATACTTCTATTATTCCAAATAAAAACCCCGTCTCTAACCAAATAAATACAAAAAACCACCTTCTTTTAAACGAGATTGAAATATTTTTATACTTTGTATAATAATATTCACATTTATTTTTATTGTTTCTTTTGATGCAGTATATTAATAATTACATATATATAAAAATTCTGGAAATGTATTTAAATTATTATTTTTATTATGTATAATATCTACTAATACAACTAATTTTTTCTTATATTTTTAAACTTTATCTATATGTATTTATGATATATTTCTATACTTAGATTTCTACCTTTATATGATTTGTACTTAAAATTTGGATAATCAAAACACTGTCTATTGACAAATAAAACACCCTGCTTTATTTAACTATTTACAATATTTTATATTTATAATTGTCATATTTATAATTTGTTCTATATTACATGAGAACACACCTGCTCCTGCACCCCAGTGGGGCTCCCTCTCCTGGGGACCTTGGGGTGCCCCAACGGCATCAGAGCCCCGAGTCTTCACCCCCTTTTCCTCTGTTTAGAAACTACACTGGAACTTTTTTCTGGAAACAAAGACTACCTAAATCCTCTCCCCGTGTCCCAGACAGATGGATATTCAGTTATTAGTTGGCTGGGGCAGCAGTTTCTTAAATAGAATGATAAACAAGATGTGAACATTTCAGCTACAAGCAAATAGGCAAATCTGAACAAGGTACTGGTGGCCGACCACTGAAGTTATTTTGAAGCAATTTTTTAAACAATAACATACTGATACCACAAAAATAAAGCAAAAAACTAACTACTGGCTAAGAAAAAATTAACTTTTGACAGCAACAACATTCCAACCACACAGGCTTTTTCCGGATGTCATACCTTACAACTACCTCTCTTGGGAATTCTCATCATGTATCCCAAAAGGAATAAATACCTCAGAGCGTCCTAAAGCAAAAAGTAGCACACATGAGCTCCTCACACTCCCGGGAGGCCAGCACAGTGTGCACTGAGTCTGCAACAAATTCTACTCAGTGAGGGTCTGCAAACAAAGGTTCAACTGATGAACTGAACTGATTTTAAAGAGAGGTTTTCTAAGCACTGAAGCACAACAAAGAACAAGCAGAAACAACTCTTAAAAAAATCTGCAAGTTTTATTTAGCATATATGCGACTGATTTCCACCCTGTGGCTTCTCACTTTGACTGGTCTGTAGGTTCAGGAAGATGACAATGCACACTCTGCCTTCCCTGAGCCCCCCACAGCAGCTGAGCGCCGCTCCGTGTGCTCAGATCATCAGGAACTGGATTACACGTGCCCGGATGGACTGGAACTGCTCTGCTGCAGATTCAGGAGACGATGGCAGAGAGGGGCTGGCTGAGGCGTCGTCCCAATTCCATTTCTGTGTGACCAAAAGCGGTTTGTTCCCAACAGCTGCAACAATCCCCAGCTCGCTTCCGTGGTGAGTACCGATGGCACACAAATGGCAGCCTGAGGAAATCGTGTTCTGGGCTCCAAGTGGTTGGGACAGGGTCTGATTTTTTGTTTTGTACCTGGATGATGATTAGTACAACAGGGCTCTGATGGATGACATGGCAGCACAGAATTAAAAACTCCTCGACAGGATTACATCGACTTCTAGGAAAAGACAAAAGCCTAGGACCCTTCTGAAATCTACTTTTAATCCAAAGCACGGGGATTGTCAGTATGCTGCACCTTCCAGCTTTTCAAAGCAGCTTACCTCTGAAGACCAGGAAACATTGATTTCTACAGAAACCATGGGCAACCCCCAGGCTAATCTCAGCACTACTGTTTAATTGGGGACCTGCCAGCGTGCCAGTCCAGCCTAAAGTGTGCTTTATTTCAGTCTAACATCCCCACAAAATTCTTCTCACATCTTCAACCCGGAAATCTTATTTTCCCCAAAAGCTTCTCTTCATTAGCAATTTCCAAGTAACATGGTATTTTTACAACATTCAAAAATGTCATGCTGGACTGTGCTAGAGAGTAATCTGCAAATATAAGCTTAGCAAAGTTTGAATTGACTTGTCCAGAGAAAAAACCTACAAGTGAACACCTACACCTGCCTACAAAGAGCTAACACGCCCCTGGCAGCTGCCAGCATCAAAGCACAGTGGATGTTTCTAATACAAGGTAAGGATAACAATATCACCTTCTGTTCTCTCCAGCTTGTTTTTCCCTGCAGTCATATTTTGCTGCTTATGATTTTTTTAGTCTCCGTATCTTCTTGGACAGCACCGAGCCCGACGACAAGGATACGAGAGTCTCTCCCTGCCGCACGGAGAGAACCAGGAAAACAGTTAAAAAAAGAACAGGGTAGTTTGAAATTCATACTTGCAACGAGAAGCAGCGCCTAACCAACAGAACAAAAGTAAACAAAGCACGATACCTCCCTGGGGACAGAAGACTCACAAACTCTCCAGGATTTACAATTCTAGCGACCAACCCCTTCAGGACAGCAGCCAAGTGTCCCATGGGGTGGTGCTGCACCAAAGAACCATCTGAGATGTTCCAAAGAGTGAAATGCACAATATTTTGCCAAGACAAAAAATCTTGCAAAAGAACAAAAATACAATAGATGTAAAGTACGGGGCAAGAGTACAAGTGTTCACTTTAAGAGCTGGAACCATCCAGGTGAGCACCTGATAACTGGACTCTCACCAGAGTTTGAACCCTTCAGGACAGAAAAGGGTTTTCCCCAGAAATTTCACAGACTGAGTTTTGATAGAAGTACTCCTGCCACATCCTCAGAAACGTCACCCATTCTCCAGGTGTGTGGAGAGAACTGCAAATGGCTCTCACGTAGTTTGAGCTAGTTCTGTAAGGTCTCAGGGTGCATTTCACCAGATGCAACCAAATTGGGCAACTCCCAGTGGGACAGAAGGAACCCAAAGCTTGGGTAAGCAGAGCTGCAGCAAATACTGAGCAAAAACAAACATAACAGCATAAAAAATAATCAACCATCCTTTTTTTTTCTCTTGCTTTTGTTTTTTTCTTCTTCAGATCAGCATAGCAATTAAAGAGAAGGTGAAAAACTCACCATTACTGAACATTTCATCATCTGTAGGCTGAGCATCCTTAGCATAGAGGACTCCAAAGTTAAAATTCACCGATCCCTGGGAAATAAAACCAAATATTGTACGATAAACAGTCAAACAGCAGACATAAAAATTTGTTTCCTCTAAGGACTTTCAGGGATGTATGCATCTTTGCATTACACATTAGAACATACACTTCATACCATCACCTAATACATAATAATTTACCTTTGAATTTTGATAGCCTAGCATGAATTTTTAACTTAAATTGGTGATCTATTATTATTAAGTTGGTGCTTAAAGTTATTTCTGCTGTCACGTTCAAGAAAACATTAATTTTTTTTACTGTAATGACCAATTGATTTCAAAGTCATCACAAGCCTATGAAAACACAAAGCTGTGTTCACTGCACGGGTCTGTGAGCTAGAAGTAGTTAGGCTTCTACTTCCCTCTTGTTCTTCCAGAACCAATAAATCCTGTCAACAAAACCAGGATCTTTAGCCCACTGCTGTGAAAGTTTCCACAAGGATGATGGTTTGATTTGTGTTTAGAAGTTTTGATTTGAAATGGCCAGCTCAATGGATAAAGACAGTTTAAGTAGTATTACATTACTATTATTATTATTTCTATTCTTATTTTTACTAGTACTACTACTGTTATTATCACCTGCTACTGGAAGAAACAAACCAGTAGTGCCTATACTTACTTACTTTTATTTCCAGAAAATAATAAAGAAAAAGAACCAGACCAAAAAAAGTCACTTCCTACCTTTTATATCAAG